>ML801459.1:47999-65870 GCA_009831015.1 Picea engelmannii | reverse complement strand
CCTAATAGAAGCTTCCGCTTCTAGAAGGATCTTCCTCTAGATGCTTCTCTTAATAGACATATTTAGTATAAATAAGGGTCGAGGGTATGAGAACCCTAGCTTGGAGATTATTGTAACAGAGTGTTTCTCAACTGGAGGTTTCCACCTCGAAGAGGCCTGTGAACATTTCTTTTTGAATCAAAGTGTTATTTCTATTGCTATTTCGTATATCATTTCTGTGTATTGTGAAGATTATGCTGGATATTTTATTGTTATTTTGCCATTTCTAGCATTTTATTTCTGTTTTGCATATTTTATATATCTGGTATCTTGTAGTATGCTTCAAATATAATCCCATTCTCCCTCTTATGCTTGGCATTCGACCCTACTTTTAGCAATAGATACCTCACTCTCGCTAGCTGTGGTCTGGTTCAAAACAATACATAGCCTAGTTCTCGCCATCCCATGAAGGATATTAAAGTAATCAGCCATGAGTAGCGGAACTCTGTGCCTAGGTCCTATGCATCCTTGTAGTCCTCTAGAAATAATTTCACTAAGTATGGCACCCAAATCATTGAGGTGCCTTTTGCGCACTGGGCTACAACTGCAATGAATCCAGCTGGTACTTCCTCCCTGCGACATTTTCTTAGCAACTTGGAGGCTAAGATTTTTGTGCCCAATTTTTGGCTACATTATTGATCTATTTGATGATGATGCCTCTCATCCCTTGGTGGTTCCATACTTCTTCTTAATTTCTTCCGTCAGCGCTTTCTCCTTGGATTTTTCGTCCAGAACCAACACGGGATCCATACCCCCAATTGGTAAGCATGTTATTTGCACAATAAGCTCAACATTTATGGGGACGGGTTTGTCCAGCCATATGTCCCCTTCATGTGTGACTGCTAAAAACTACTTGACACATGCTATTGCATTCTGGACTCTACCAAAATGTGGTAGGTTCAACAAACCTAATATTCCTATTTTCTCCAGCCTAGTTGCCCACTAGTATGGCTAGTTAATCGGTTCTCCAAGATGAGTTGTGCCTATGGTTTGTATAAAGACCCTCTGTGAAAGTTCTGAGAACTTGGCTTCATCTACTACATAATGGTATGAGTATTTGAGCTTCTCAACGTGACCCAGTAGCTCTGGTCCTACCTGTACCCAACTGGTATGTGTGGTAGAATAATTTCTGTTGCAGGTTTCTTGCAGGGTGAACTTGGTATCTGTATCTTGTCCTTCGACTGTGGTGGCTAGCTAGAAGTTCCAACAACTTTGTTTGTGCCTTTGTATGCCATTCCGACCAAGATGAGACATCGTCTGCGGTCTCCCCTGCTGGGTGTTTTGAGATGGTCATTTGAGACTCATCTAGCTCCACTATAACTGTCAGATTCAGCGTCGTGCCATTATCTTTTGGAGTTGCTTCTGTATTCTCTGGTTGCACCTCCTTCCAGGTTTTTTCTTCCTGGTTCTACGTTTCCTACGCCGCTGTGACCGTATCAACATTAGTGGCCTCTGTTGTTGGCTGTTGGATTTATTCCAGTATTGGTGTGGGTTGTACTAGTATCCTCTCTAGGGATGGGATTTTGTCAATATTGACAACCTCCGGTGGCTGATGTTCACCTTCTTAGGCTTGTCCTCATGACCTAGTTTGAACTCTAGCTTGTCTAGCGGTCTGGATCACTTCTTCTTGCTTGGGCGGTGCCATCATGGTGAGTATCAAATGGCTGCTAGACTCGAATGGTTTATGTGGTCTCCATGAACTCTCTCTATTTTCTTTCACCTCTGTCGCTCTTTGTCTTCTCTGTCTTCATGAATAGACTATGGGCTCCCACATCTATGTGTTGTATGGCTTTCCCATGAAGCTTGTTGAGTACGCTTCCTTGTTTATGGGCTAAATGCACCTTAATTGTGGATTCAATGCATCTTCGACAGTTTTGTACTTACCATTACTCATGTTGTCCCATGTTTTGTTGGTGCAATTAATGTGCCATCCCATCGGTCCTTGCCTCTCTTTAAATTTTCCTAGTGTCGTCTTTTCATGCTTTTTTTGCCACATTTCTTTTTCCCGCTTGTTTCCCTTTGTATGTAACCATTGTTCTTGACTTTGCCAAATTCATGTTTCTAACTTCATTTTCCCTTTCTATCTCTAGCATATTTCTCCCTTTTTAGTTTTGTTTCCTCTTTTTTTTGTTTTTACTGCGCGGTGGGTGGTTGACTGTCCTTGTACAACTTCAATCGACTGCCATTGATCATTCCTCTGAGTTTTGTGCCTGCTAAATCTCTTAACTGTACAACGCCTCTTTCTATGACAGATATTACTTCATATTGTCCTAACCAGTGTGTTCTAAGCTTTCCTAGGTGTCGTAATGATTTTTTGTGATACATCAATACTAGATATCCTTCCTTGAACATTTCTTTCTTGATTTGTCTATCGTGCCAAGCTTTGTATCTTAATTTGTGAACTTGTTGATGGAATCCTGCCAAGATTCAGTCTTCCTCCATGGTCAAATAACTGATTTAGTCTCTCCTATAATACGCCTCATTCTGGCATTTGTGTGATAGCTGCTACGCGCAAGCTAGGCACTAAAACTTTTAATGGTACTACTGCTTCTTGGCCATAAACTAGTTTAAATGGCATGTGCCCTGTTAACTTTTTGAATGTATTCATGTATGCCCATAATACTATTGGTACTTTGAGGTCCCAGTCGTCTTTGTTGATGTTACAAATCTTTGTTAGTGCGTTCTCCAGAATCTTGTTGAAGGCTTCCACTGTGCCATTTTCCTATGGATGATACAGTGTGCTCTTCTGATGACGGAATTCAAACTCTTAAGTCATCGTATGGATGGTGTTGTTTATGAAGTGCATTCCTTGGTTGCTCATCAAAACTCTTGGGCACCCGAATCTAGTGATTACTTGTTCAAACAAAAAGTGCGATGTTGTTTCTGCACTGCAATATTTTACTGGTGTAGCTTCCGCTCATCTTGTTAAATATTTTGTCACAGTGATAATGTACCTAGCCCCTGTTCTTTTTGCCGGTGGGTTGATTGGTCCCACAAAGTCTATTTCCCTCTTGTCAAATTCCTTTAATGTTACTTGTGGTCGTAATGGAATCTCGTCCCTTCTGTTGGGTTTGCCTACCCTTTGAAAAACATCAAATCTTTGACAGTACTCCTTCGAGTCTCTATGAATTGTTGGCCACCATAGTCCTGCGTGAAATACCTTTTGTGTTGTAGCTTTACCCACATAATGCCCTCCTGTGATTCCCTCGTGGTCTTCTGCTAAGACTCTTGGTATTTCATTCTCTAGCATGTATCTTCGCAAGATGCTATCTGCGCTTATTTTGTATAACTATCTGACAATCAATTGATAGTTGGTAGCGCAGACTACTAGGTTTTTCTTCTGCACGGTGATATAGTCTTGTGATGAAATACCTATAATCAAGTACTGAATGATATCTGTGAAGTATTCATCAACAATATATACTGAGAATAACTGTGCATATGGAAAGTTGTCTTCTAAATTCGTAGGTTCTTCTCCATTTGTGACCCTCGACAGGTGGTCAGGTCCTGCATTCAATTTCCCTCGTTTAACTATTACTTCAAAGTCAAATTATTGGAATAGTAGTAACCATCGATAGATTCTCCCCCTCAAAACTTTCTTGTTGACGAGGTATTTCAGGGTTGAGTGATCTATGAACATTTCAGAGTTCTTTCCCAATAAGTAATGTCCGAATTTCTGTAGTGCATAGACTATGGATAGGCCTTTTCTTTCTGTTGTGTTATAGTTCTGTTATGAGTCTGATAACTTTATTCTTGCGAACACTATTGGGTGATCCAAGTCTCCTGTTCCTGGCTGTGCCAAGATAGCTCTGATTTCTATTGATGATGCATCTACATTGTGGAATGTCTTTTCCCAGTCTGGAAATACTAATATTGGTGTGGTAACCATATTTTCCTTCAACGTATCTAGACCATGTTGACACTCGTCATTCCACTGAAACTTAGTATCCTTCCTTAAAAAAAATTCCATTGGTGTTGTGATCTGTGCATATCCTTTGATGAATTTCATGTAATATCCTGTGTGTCCTAACGTTGCTCTTAACTGATAGACTGTATTTGGTGCTAGAAAGTTAACAATGACTGTGATCTTTGTCAGATCTACCAATAAACCTTGTTTTCATACTATGTGGCCCAATAGTATCCCAAACGATGTTCCAAATATGCATTTCTTGATATTCAGTGATATCTAGCACTGTTTGCATCTTTCTAACATCAGTCGTAAAACTTCCACATGGTTTTCCAACAGGCTGTAGACTGTCCAATCATCCAAGTATACTTCAAGAAATTGATGGATGATATCCTTAAACGTAACAATGACTACTCTGGAGAATTTTACTGGTGCATTATTCAGTCCAAATGACATGACTGTGTACTAATAAGATCCCCATTCTATCGCAAACATGTTCTTGTGTCTGTCCTCCTGTGCTATATTAATCTGGTGGTAGCCCAAGAATCCATCAGTGAATGAGTAAGATTCATGTCCTCCCATGTTCTCTAACACTTCATCTATGAATGGTGTGGGGAACGGGTCGTGTAGGCAGTAATGGTTCAACTTCCTTAAGTTGACGCATATCCTAATCCCTCTTCCTTGTTTCTTGTTATGTACTACCATCGGGATTATCCATTGTGACTCCTCAACTGGTTCTATGATGCCAGCTTTGAGCATCCCGTCGATATCGTCTTTAACTTTATGTTTATATATGGGGTTCAGTTTGTAGGGTCGATGTCTACTAGGTCACGCTTCAGGTCTAAGTGGTATCTTCATTTCTCCCAGTTCTCCGACTATACCCTTCATCTCTGTGAATGTTGTGGGAAAGAGGTCATTGTATTCACGTAACAACTCTGTGATACTTTCTACTATTTTCTCATCCCAGTAATCTCCAATGCTGGCCATTTTGGGTTGCTCCATTGTCCCGATGTTAACTTTTTTTACCTTGATTGGTGTAGAAATGAATTATGATTCGATGGTTGGGTCCTCCACATCTTTTTTGCCTTCTACTTCTTTGATCTGAATATCGCGAAGATCGTCTTTGTCTGGTGCTTCCTCCTATACATGGTAACATGAAAATAGTTCCTTGACTATCTATTTATTCCGTTGTTTCTCTTCTATGATAAATTCTGTTTCTGGTTCTTTGATTAATATTAGTCCTCTGATCCGTTTAAGGGTTGCATCTCTGTTGGGCTTCTCATGCTCGAATGAGAAAGTGACTGTGAAATTATGTCACAACGTCGTCCATGTTGTAGTTCCTTTACGCAATTCTTGGTCCGTATACCAATTCGTTGGTATGCCCTCTAGAGTATGTATGAAGTGATGAGTCCATTCCTCTAGTGGTGTCATTTTCCATAGCGTTCTACATGCCTCCAAGTTTTTTGCTGGTGCTCTGTGTCCTTCATATTTTTACTGTTTGTTGTTTTTCTGTTCTGCGCTGAACCTTATGCACAGTAACCGCTTACATTGGTACCGGTCTGTGATTGTCTCTTTTTGTGTGCTCCAACATCTTGTCGGTGTGGCCTTTAGTGCTAATTCAAGTGATAATAGTCTCTGGTTATCTAACACTACGTCTTCATACTGTGTCAAGAATGTTTCCAAATCATTTATTCTATGGAAGCTATGTGGTTATTTTATTTCTGTGCCTATCCATCTTATTGCACGGTCTATTCTTACACATCTTTGCGTGGATACTTCATGTAGCCTCTGATGCCAGTTCTATAAACTGGTGTCTGAGTCTATTGCACATGAAGTGATTCTCCGCCAACTTAGTACCCCATCTGCAGTTGGGTTTATGTAATCCTCATCACGCGCAGTTGTTCTGTACAACTGGCTGATTTCCTTTAAGTCTAGGCAAGTAGGTTCTATAAACCTCTCCCCTTCTGATGGGTCTAATTGCGTGATGAACCTATATTCTCCGGACTCAAATTTCATTTTCCTAGTCTTCAAAATGATTATGGCCTGGTTGTCAAATTCCCAATCCAGACCAAGCAATGTCAGGTAAGGTGTTGTGTCGTCCACTATTTCAATGACTTCAAAATCTTCTTTAGTGCGCACTCCGGAAACAAAACCATTTGTTGGTTACTAATTGCTGGTTCTACTCTATCATCTGATTTATTGACCCATGGTTCATGTATTTCAGGTTTCCAACAAAAACCTCTAAAACTATCGGCCCTCTTAGTAAACCAGAAGGCACCACAGCATGCAGAATGTGCCGCACAGTCTCACCTGAGATAGCTTTAATGGGTGGCTGTAAGACTCATGTGTTTACAACCTAGGATTGAGAGCAAGATATCAGATCTGTATTCTGGACCATTTATCATAACTTGTGATTGCAACCTACTATTATTCACGACTTATTCCCTTAATATCGCAACAACACTTAAGCAAGCAATGTAACAACTCATTCATTCATTAAGCATAAAAAATAACTACTGAAAAGATGGTAAATATATTCATGAATTCATCCCATTACACAGATGTTATTGTGGTTCACCCCCTCTTGGGATACATCCAAAAATATTTGTCTCTTGGCTCTTTTATTATGGTAGTTCTACATATCCAATGCCACGTGCTTACAATTCTCCTCAGATGGCTAAGATCTATATGAGGTGAACTATTTCTCACCAGGCTCCTGAGCCTATGATATGATCCTTATATCTTCCTTCTCTCCTCTCCTCTATCTCAACAAATTACAAAATAGTACATAACAACATTATAATTTGCAAGGAATCATGCATATCTATGATGTAACAATGCAAAACCAAAATAACAAGAAGGAAATCTCTATGATAACTACGTATATATGTTAATATATTTTGAGCTCTTTATCCGTTTACAATATATTACCAAAAACCTAACCCTACCAAAGTTAGGTCTTCCTCCCATGCGTGCGTGCTCTATTTTCCTTCCAGCTGTTGCTTTCTTTGTGCATGCCTTCTTGCATGTGCGTGTGCTATGTTTTCCTCTAGCTGTTTCTTTAGTTTCTGCATGCTTTCTTTCCCCATGATCATCCTTCTTTCCACTTCAGCCTGCTTCCAACAGATGGTAAGGGCCCTTCTCTAAGACCTCTTTCAAAATGAAAGGTCTGAACTACATGGGTTTGAACTTGCCTTCCCCTAGGGGATCTTTGTCTTGATCATAGACCAGGTCAAGATCACCTTCAGAGAAAATTTGAGGGAAAATGGACCGATCATATTGACACTTGACTTGTTTCTTATGAGCCTCATTGGCTAAGGTTGCATCACGATGCTTCACATCGAGCTACTTGAGATATATAAGGTGTTCCTCAAGTGTTGAAGTGTCCGATAGTAACTCCACTGCAAATTTTAAAGAAGGGATCTGACATTCAATAGGTAAGACTGCTTCCAAACCATATATGAGTTGAAAAGGTGAAAAATTGATGGCAGTCTTCATAGATTTTCGATAGGCCCACAACGCTGAATAAAACATCAAATGCCAATTTGACTTGGCAGAATTGATCATCCGCTGGAGAATAGTCTTAAGAGACTTATTCACTGCTTCAACCTAACCATTCTCTTGCAGGTAGTAGGGTGACAAATGTCCCTATTTGAACCTGATCTTTGAAGTTAATTCAGTCATCATTTTATTTTGAAAGTGACTTCCATGGTTAGTGAAAATCTCTTTCAGGATACTGAACCTTGATACTATCTTATGAAACATGAAAATAGTCGTGGTTTTTCCATCATTGCTAAACATCGACATCACTTCAACCCACTTCGTGAAGTAGTCTACTGCTATGATGATTTAATGATTCCACCTGGACAAAATCGGGTGACATGTAGTTGTTGGAATATTGGTTGTTGTCATTGATGTCAACCCTAGTAATTGGTTTTGGACCGCAATATTGATGAAGGTATTTGGACATGAAGGAAAATGCACATGAAGATACAACACCCATGGATGGATAGTATACATCATGTTGTTTTTGGTGGTATGTGGAATGTCACGTGGATCCTCATGGTAGAGGAGAAATGAATTTTTGAAGATGACAAAGTGAATTGAAGAAGGAAGTACATGTAGGCCTTGAAGATAATTAAAGAAAATAATTACAAAATAAGAAAGTGTCAGGTCGACCCTAATGTTAAAAGGAAGTGACATAAATGGTATAAATAAATATAATTATACATTCATTTGAAATACAAGTTGAATTTCATAGGAAATCAGAAGTAAAGAAGGTTGGATTTCAAGGGAGGATGAAGTCTTTTGGTGATGTGTTCTAAGGTATGTTATTTTCAGGTCATCTTACCATTTTCGCTGTAAATTTTTTTCTAGAACGATTCAGATGGTGAAATTGATGTGGTATTGAAAAGAAAATTCAAGGTACCTTTGGTAAAAGTTTCAACTCTTGATTCACTAAAATTATGGAGATACACTCTGTGGAAGATAAGGTTTTTGACCAGTCCTGAAGCTAGTCAATAAACAGGTGTTCTGGTTAAAACAGTCATAACTTATTCATAGAGAAATTTCATTGGAAATAGTACAGACTATAGTTTCTTGTGTGTGATTTTCAGAATTGGATGTTAAATATTGAGCACGGGGAATTCTGTACAAGTTCGGTCTCCTAAATAAACCATAATTGCATAAGGTCTACCATTCTTTTTATAACTCCCTTTTGGGGAGGATTCAAGGAGTGAAACTTGGAGAAGTTTCAGAAAATACATTGAGTAATATTATCTATAGGATTAGAGTATTCCAATAATTGAAGAATTGCAGAAGTTGAAGAATTCTCATGAAGCATTATCAGGTTCTATGTGATGGTTGGTTGATGGTGATGATTTAATGTAAAGTTTTATTATCTCTCATATATTCTTGGGTGGAAGGAAGGGGAAAGGATGGAGAGTTAAACCATCTCTTGATATTGGAGGATTGTATCTTTCTCTTGGATGTTTATCCCTCTCTTTACATTTGGAAGTTGTAGCTACCTTTGGAAGTCATTACTTCCCTTGAAAAATAACTATTGATTATTTCTCGTATATTGTGCATGGTGTACTATGGTGTATTGGTGTAACTCTTATACTATTGTTCAATTATCATTGGATATAATTGAATGGTTTAAGTATAAGTTGAAAAAGGTTTTAAATTGTACTTGATACTGATTCACCCCCCTCTCAGTATCAACAATAGTAAAGTCAACCCCCCACTTTGTGAAAGGACCAACAACAATGAACAAAAAAATAGGAGTAGGGTGTGCCCGAATCTTCTGACAAAAGATATCACATGGGTGGAACTTCTTAACCTCCTCCAGAAAATCCTCGATTAATGAGGGCCATAAGTAACCTGCACGTAGAATCTTTTGGGATGTTTCCAACCTATAAAAATGACTGCCACATGATCCGGTGTGACAGTCGTTCAAACCGATCTCTAGTTGTTTGTGTGTGAGACATCATCGAAGAATTCAATCTACGCTTCAAGGATACAAAGTGTCATCGAGTTGACACAAGTATATCTCCATACCAGGGGTCCGAAGACACAATTATAAAAATATCTCCATTGATAGGCGATTCCTAAGGAATAATATCACTAGACTTGACCGAAAACTATGAAATTAGTTCTAAAATGACCAATGAATTTTTGGATTTCACAGAAACAAAATCTGAGTCAAAGTCCTCTAGGATAACTATCCATCTACTGATATTTTCTCCAATGACCCGTCATGTTAACACATATTGGAAAGGGTTGACGACGAAAATGACGGTGGTCTTACGAAGAAATATATAGTGACGAAACCATTGGACAACATGGAAAACTTCCAAAGAAAGTTTCAAAACATGAGATTAGTTGAGTTCTATTCCAACCAGGCCTTGAATAAGATAATATATAATGTGCTCTTCGAGCATGTCATCTTCCTGGACCAAGACCATGCCGATGGTTAAATTCACAACAACCAAATACAAAAATAAATATATGTTATAATCAGGAGGTCGAAGCAGAGGGGTGGACATCAGGGCATGTTTCAACGCTTCAAAATAGCACTAAGCAACTTCATCCCAAAAAAATAGGACCCATTTTTTCAAAATACACATGAACCATTTAGTGATCTCGACATAATTAGCAACAAAACACCGAAGACAATTTGCTTACCTTTGTAAGCTCTGAAGCTGGGGTATTTTGCATGGGGGAGGCAATTGAACTATTGCCTCAACCTTGAGACGATCAACCATGATCCCTGTTGTCGACACGATGAAACCTAAAAGGTGACCCGACGTCACGAAAAAACTGCACTTGTAAGGATTCAACTGAATCCGATAGTAGCGACATTACTCAAATATTAGTCATAGATGGGTGGGATGATCAGATATATTACGAGAACATGATTCTAGGTCATCGATGTATGCCTCAACTATGTGTTTGAGGTCTCAAAAAGTGAACGACATGGCCCACCGAAAAGTATCTCCAATATTCTTCAGGCCAAAAGGAATCTTTCGATACGCGAAGGTACCCCAAGGACAAAAAAAATCCATTTTATCTTAGTCACCGATTTTGATTTGAATCTGATTATATCCTAGAAAACTGGCCATGGAAAAAAATACTTCACAACCCATGTATTCATCGACTATCTGATCGATAAACGGGGTTCGAAAATTGTCTTTCAGGGATGCCTCGTTCAAATCACAGAAATCCATACAAACTTGAATCGTGCCCTGTTTCTTATTGACAGGAACCGGGTTTGACGCCCATTCCATATATTGGCATAGGGGAAAACCCAGGGTTCAACGCTACAACAATGCACCAACAAAACCCTAACTACTGGCCCTTTCGGCAACACCTGCGAAGCAGATAAAGTCTCACCCGAGGTAGAGGCATAGGTGGTTGCAAGAATCAGGTGTCTGCAACATTAGATGGGACACAGATCTGTGATTATAACACTTATAAATCACTTAACATAGATTATTCATCAATATTCAACCCTTATGATACTTCACAGATAGCACAGAGCATCACAGTATGTACTTAGATCTAATAAAATTCAGCACTTAGCCACAACAAGATAGATTAGATTTGGCAGATCAAGCACTAAGCATCGTACATACTAGATATAACATTCATTCATATCTCAGAAGCACAAAGCATAAATAGATCTATCTAAACACATCAAATCACTTAGCAAAGGAAGAGACAAACACATCAGGTCGAGGCATAGAGCACAACACACATATTTACTGTGGTTCACCCCCACACTGGGGCTACATCCACAAAGTCTTCTTCTTTATTAGCTTCAGTTAATCAGGTTACAGAACAAAGCCATCAAAATCACTCTTCGCATAGGAAAAAAGATCTGTGCAGCTCTCTAGATCCTTCTTCCTTGCACTAAAATCACAGAGCCTTCTACAATATCCTGCACTTAGTCTCTTACAGTATGCACAAAGCATTTACAATCATTACTAACACTTAGCACAACTCACAACTCTTCGATCACATAGATCCCACTCTACTAATCTTAGCCGACATCCATTTCCCATTACATTATCCCCAAAAACCAAAAAAGGACACAAAAAAAGGGTCTAGCTTCCACGATTTCCGCTTCGCGTTGTGCTCCGTCTTTGACAAGCTATCGAAGTCCCCAAAATGGTCAAATATGAACAAGTGTACCTCAAAACTTGGTCAGGGCCAACAGGCCCCCAACACTCACCTGTGACTCATCCCAAGTCACTCAGGTCTGGGTTACTATGTCTCAAAGGTCTCGATCTTGGCTCGAGCTGCTTCAACTTGTCTCTGTGCTACTTCTTCTTGCTCAACGAATTCCTGAACAATCGCTTCGCTGATAGGTCCTTCCAATTGCTGCGCAACTGTAACAAATACTTGTTCTAGTAGTGTTCCTTGGCCTTCAATTTCTTCAAACAGTAGGTAGGCCGCCTCTTGTCTCGGCTGGAGTTTCTGGGTGACTTCCATCACTCTGTTCTGCGTGGTAAGAACGAGTTGTTGGGAAGTGCGATGTTCCTAGGATCTCTTCATCCTCTCGATGGGTGAGATGAGCCTTAGCTACGCCTGTACTGTATCTGCGTGATACTTTGCTTCCTGGAGTTGGGACTCCAGTTTCTTCAACTCTAGGTCTTCAGATAGTTGTTCATATATTTGTGCACTTCTGCTACTTAGTTGTTTACATTCTGCAACAAGTGTTTTAATCCTCTCAACTGCACTACGAGCATTCAATTCTCACTAGTTGCACACTTCTTGTGGAGTCTGTGGTATGGTCTGAAGCTCTAATTCCATGAACCTTTGTTGAAGTTGCTAAATAACTTCAGCCAACTTCATCAGTTAGTTCTCTATGGGCTCTTCGGCCTTCTGCTCTAAGCCGGTCACAGAGTGAAATTCTCTGTTGACTGCTTCTTCAATTACTATCTTCTTTGAGAGTAGATTCTCTTTCTCTTTTTGGATCTTCGCTCTGTCTTCTTCAAATTTTGTTTGGAGAGCATTCTTCTCTTGTTGCATGGCTTGGCGTTGTTCAATAATTTCCTCTTGTTCTTTCTTTAGGGCCCGGGTGGCCTGCACTTTTTCTTCCTGAGCATGTCAAAGGCGTACTTCAACTATATCAACAATCTTTCGGAGCTGAACTGATTCATCTCCCACTTTTTTTGTTCCTTTTGGTAGAGGTGCAATAAAGATTGCTTGGCTAGACTGTAGTGCTTGCAATACTCCTTGGAGCGCGATCTCAATTTGGCTATACATTTGTTTCCACTTCGCCTCCTTCTTCTCTATGATTTCCTTTGAAGCATCATTGACCACTGCAATAATGAAATCAAAGTCATCCAACGTGAGGGAAATTCACATCTTTGTTACAGGGGTTCTTGGTTTCTTTCTGGAGGAAGATTTTAGAGGTGAGACCTTCCTTTTCTTCAATGAGTCTTCTTCATATCTAGGCAGTGGTACTTCGACTTTCTATTGTTCATTTTCTGTACCTTCTTCATCATCACCTTATTCATCTAGTGTAATGGAATTCATCCTTACAGATAGGCTGTCAACATCCTGGACTTCTTCAGTCTTCTTCATCGTCTTTGCTTTCTTTGTCTTACTGAGCCCAAGTGTATCCTGCACAGTTTCAGGGATTTCGATGTCGGACATTTCTACAGGGTCTGCTAAAACAATTAGGTCCACCGACCATTCCTTGGTGATATCTTCCATGTATTCTTCTGTCATCTTATAATAGGACTGAATCTATTCCTGGTGCTCATCAACGCGTGGGGTTAGGTATATAAAGTGGCGGTCCACGCTGAACTTTATCAAAGGTTAGAATCTCTGTAAAGTGTTTGGGGTGATGCGAGGTTCACTCCTTATGGCTGCTTTCAATTGGTTATAGTACGTGTGGAAAACAAAATTTGATTTTCATTGCTTTCTCATGTCGTTCGAGTACCATAATGTACTGAACTTCGCGGCTAGTGGCTCAAATGGTCAAGGTCCAGGAAGGTTGCGCCTTCCGATAGATCCCATGCAACAAAAATGATTAGTATCAGGAGCCACCTAAAATGGAATTCATGCCCCTGATCTTGGGCTTCTTTGCAGTCAATCTCTAGTTGATTCACTAGGTACTTCGCCCAGTTCATTTGTAGTCCCTCTGCGCACTTTCCTGTGAGGTCAACTACAAAGCTAGATACTTGTGTTGGTTGATTCTTGTGTACCAACTTCCCTGCGATCAGTTGGCATGCGAGGTGCATTGTGCCACTTTCAATAGAAGCTACCTTGTAGCCTCTTGTGCCTTTCTCAACATTTCCATAGGCTTCTTTGATCTTCTGTGTAAGAGCACGGTCTGCTGTCTTTCCAGGATAGTACTCATGGGGAGGGCCCTGTATGCTAAGCCTGATGATCCTATTGATCAGCGTTGGATCAACAGTTATGCGACAATCTAACCACAGGTATCCTTTGTGGTAACTTGCTAGCAACAATGTTACACAAGAATTCACCTCCTGGTGTCTGCCGAAGTGCGGTATTTTCATAACATAGAGAAAAGTAGACTGCGCGAGGTTCATCATCCATTGTTGAGGGATGAGCTTCAAATTCTTGCCCTTAGTTCTTGTCAAGTACTTATACGGGATGAGCATACTGTAAAATTTACGGTCCCCCAAGTTGAAGTCGCAAAACTTCAACGTTGTAACCTTGTCTTGATCTACATGGTAGGTGCATACTCCTTTCAGTAGATATGTAGTGACTAGGGTGTATTCAAAGTCTCTATGGACATTGTCCCTATTAATATCACCGCTCAAAGGGTGTATGTAGGCTGGTAGGATGGATGGCACTAAATTCGTGTTGGCTATGTCTCCCTTATGCTTATTTCTTCTCTTTGCACCAGCTCGAGAGGTTCCTGATCAAGCAGTAGACGGGGAGGCTTTCACTCCTCTTGTCGATGATGCTTGGACTCCAGTGGAAATTCTTCTTTCCGACATGACTCTCTCAGTCATTAAATCGAGAAGGACCTTTGTGGTAGATTCTTCAACTGTGGTGAGCGCGTCAGACATACGCACTCAGGAAAGATAATAGGGGTCACGATGATCTCAAAATACTACACTAGGATGAACAATCTACTTTCAATGATCACTGTAGACAATCACTAGTTTTGCGGGCTTCGACTTTTCAGTTGGAAAAAATGTTCTTGGGGCACGACATGATGAGATAAATAGGAAATTCGTCAACGGTCTTCTTTCAACGGGTATGAAGCTTCCATGAACGTTGATCCATCCGTTATGGTGTGGTCCAATGGTCTAGTGGTGATCCTTTAATGCTTTTCTGTTTTTTCGGGGTGGAAGTCAAACAGGTATATCGGGATAATGGATATATTGCTTCGCCACGACCAAGTGTCATATGTCGTTGTTCTGATATCCCGACGAAGCTCAATTCCTATTATTTTTCCTTCTGAGAAGTTTCCTCTGGAATCTTCTGTAACTTTTCGATCTTGGCTCTCTTCTTACTTAGCTTCCTATCCTTCTTCCTAGTGAGCTTCATCTCGGTCATCCTTTTTCCATTCTGATTCTTATCTTCTCTCGACATAGTCACTTCGTGATGCTGAGATTCTTTCTTCAGATCCAAGGGTAATACTCCTTCATCATATGGATTAGGTATTTCGGTCTTCTGTGGTTCCTCTAATGCTCTTATAGCTTTGGCATCCAAGTACCTAGTGTTCAATAGTTTAGATCTGTTCTCTTGTTCTTCCATCAAGTAGGCGATCCTTTTAGTCATAAATTCCATGAGTTCTTGCTTCTTCTTTTCTAGGGATTCCTTTTCTTCTTTTCTTTGGATATGGTCTTTTATAATCCAGATCTTGCCTAAAAAATATGGAAATGGGGCATGGTCCTCAATAAATTTAATAACTTTGAATTCTTCTTCTATCGAAGCTCCATGGGTACTCATAGCTATCTGGGTAATCCTTCCACATAGGGTTACCATTTTTCCTTTAAACAACCCTATTTTTCTTAGTGAAGGAACCATAGCAGGCCTCCCTAGGGTTTCCCAAGTACTTTATGTCATAATGTTCATTTGTGTTCCCTCATCCAAAGCATAGTCAATGTCAAAGTCTCCTATTCTTACTTCAATTTTCTCCTTTTCTTTGAAGATCTCTGACAAACTGGCATCTTTATGTTCATCTAGGGTTTCTTTCATTTTTAGTAACATAATCTCTTATTATTTCTGGGGTTCTTCTATAATCTCCTTCAGAGTTTTCTTTCTCCATATTCAACTTTTCAAGTCTAGCAATCATTCTAGGGAAATCTAGTACTTCATGGTCCATAGCCTTACAACAGAGGCAACTAGGGTTTCTCCCAGGGCATTCCTTAGCAAGATGTCCTAGTCTTTTGCAACTATAACAAAGAGTCAATCCTTGCTTTCTCTTTAATGATCCCCAACTTTTCTTTTACTGCTTGCTAGGGTCATAATGGCTAGCCTGCAAAAAATTCTTTCTAGGATCCTGCATCCATTGGCTAGTCCAAAAATTCTTTCTATGCATAGGTATAACATATCTTTCATTATTCTTATGAGATATATTCATATTAAACATTCTTTCATCTAACAATGCCCTAGTTTTCAAGATAGGACAAAATCTATCAAGCATACCTAAATCCATACTTTAGAAACAAAAAAATTCACTTCTTTTACTTCTACAGGGATCAAAGCTTCAAGATCTAATAACTTTTAACTATTCTTACCTTTATCAGAGAACAAAGCTTACAGATCTTACCTCTTTCTGTAGATCTAACCCTTTTTTTTTTCCAGTATCAACCTCTTTTCTTGCAGATCTAACTTCTTTCCTTCGTATCTGTCCTTCCTTCTTTAACACAGAGCTTTTCGGATCAAGTGGATCACTGCGCACTAGGGAATAGATCCATGCACAGATCTTTCACAATTTCAGGACGAATCTTTGCACAAATCTTCTTCTGCTCAGTTCCCAACAATCACAGTTTCAGGTTCCGGCAACAGAACCATTTGTTGGCATAGGGGCAGACCCAGGGTTCAACGCTACAACAACGCACCAAAAAAACCCTAACTACCAGCCCTTTCGGAAACACCTATGAAGTAGATGAAGTCTCACCCGAGGTAGAGGCCGTAGGGGTGGTTGCAAGACTCAGGTGTCTGCAACCCTAGCTGGGACACAGATCTGTGATTATAACACTTAGAAATCACTTAGCATAGATTATTAATCAATATTCAACCCTTATGATACTTCATAGATAGAACAGAGCATCACAGTATCTGCATAGATCTAAGACAATTCAACACTTAGCCAGAATAAGATAGATTAGATTCGGTAGATCAAGCACTAAGCATCGTACATACAAGATCTAACATTCATTCATATATCAGAAGCAAAAAGAATAAATAGATCTATCTAAACACATCAAAGCATTTAGCAAAGGAAGAGACAAGAACAATAGGTTGAGGCACAGAGCACAACACATAGATTTACTGTGGTTCACCCCCACCTTGGGGCTATGTCCACAAAGTCTTATTTTTTACTAGATTTAGTTAATCAGGTTACAACAAAAAGCCATCCAAATCCCTCTTCACATAGGATAGAAGATCTGTGCAGCTCGCTAGATCCTTCTTCCTTGTGCTAAAAGCACAGAGCCTTCTACAATATCCTGCACTTAGTCTCTTACAGTATGCACAAAGCATTTACAATCATTACCAGCACTTAACACAACTCACAACTCTTCGATCACATAGATCCCACTCTACTACTCTTCTCCCCCCCCCCTTTCACTTATTTCTCCTATACATCTATTTATACATACAATAGTGGGCCCAAGCATGGGTAAACCCACGAGCTGGCATCCCTTTCCCATTACCTTATCCCCCAAAACCCAAAAAGGACCCAAAAAGGGGTCTACTTTCCATGATTTTTGCTTCATGTTGCGATCCATCTTTGACAAGCTATTGAAGTCCCAAATATGGTCAAATATGACCAAGTGTTCCTCAAAAATTGGTCAGGGTCAACACCGTCAATTGTACGAGGTAGATAAAACCGGTTTTGAGCAGTTTCTCTACTTTTGCCTTGATTTCTGCCGCTTTTCGAGGATTGACCAAACGAAGCTTATGTCGGACTAGTTTAGCATTAGGATAAGTTGTCATTTCATTTTCGACAATTCGTGGGTTGATGCCTGGCATCTCCTTGTAAGACCGGGCAAAAATGTCATGAAACTCCTTGAATAACTCAATGTAAGTTCAAATCTCTTTGGGGGAGCAATCTATTGGATTACTAAGAGGGAGGGTGAATCATTAATAGAGAAATCTAATCCTTTTTAACCATATAATGAAAGTGTTATATCAATGTAGCATTATCATCCAATATTTGCAGAGAAAATAAACAATGAACAAATGAAAAATCATACACATAAACA
>ML801458.1:173318-191727 GCA_009831015.1 Picea engelmannii | reverse complement strand
AATAAGTTAAATATTAAAATATTAATTTATTTAAAAAATACATTTTATTGTTAAAAATAATCGTCTCAATTTCCAAAAAGCCCACGTTCATGCAATCAATTTTTTTTTTTTTTTTTTTAATAAAAAACTTAAAAGTAGATTTTAAAGTCACTCATCTCACACAAAACACTTTGAGAGATTTTAACGTCACCCATCTCACAAACTATTTAAAAAATATTTTTACAAGATAATTGTTATAAAATAATGACTAAACCATATGCACATTGAGAGAGGATACCTCCAAAGTACAATAATGATTACTAATTGCATAAAAATATTTAAAATAAGTTATAACTTTTAGTATCATAGAAATGATAATTTAAAAAAAAATCTTAAAATATCCGTACTTGCACATGACTTTCTTAGTGTTAAAATTGATATGACAATTTAACAAAAAATTCCAAAACTATCATCTCATAAAATCAAATTCACGTTTGATCCCTCTATTTGTTGGAACATCTAGCGCCATGCTTAGGATCAAATAAAACTTAAGAAGGGGATTTCCTTCCCATCATTTCAATCAATAACTATCAATTTAATTATTATTTTCAACCTTCTAACACTAAGTCCTAATCGTTACCATGATTATTATGTATGGAAGTTGTTTCAAGGTATATCCTATAAGAAATGAGGTGACTTAAAAATAAAATGTACATATGCTTAATGTATCGATATCATGAAAGGTTTTAGTAAAGTAGTGGCTTTTAGGGTTTTAGTTTAAGCTATTGGGGTTTTAGTAAAAGCTTAGTACTCTGGATTTGTTAAGAAATTGAATGAAATTCTTGAAGTTTCTTTTCTTTCTTCATCTTCTCATCATATGGCATCGACTTTTGTTGAAAGAGGTTTGGTTATACAGTTCACAATAGTTCACAATTGTATGAACTTCTTTGAGAGTCATGGTAATTTAGGTTCAAAGGAATTGGAAAGTGTTAATAAAAGGCAAGTTAATCCATTATTTTTATGGATGAGGTTTTTATGCCTTTCTATTCGAGGAGAAAGAAGATAGAGATCTTATCTTCCGAAATGGGCCATATTTCATTGGATCTAGAGGTACGTATTTGAACATGTGGACGTCTGATTTCAACCCATAGCATTATGTTTCATTGACAGTTTCAGTGTGAGTTCGCTTGCTACATCTTCCACTGCATTGTTGGAATGAACACACCATGCATTGCATAGGCGATACCCTAGGTAGGTATATCGATAGATTTGAACCAAAGGACGTGATGTTTTCCTATGCTTGCATATGTGTAGAAGTAGATCTGGAAAAGGGTTTGTTTGAAGCCATACAACTATCCTTGGACAATTGGAAACACATGCAGCCTATGGATTATGAACAAATCCCCTTCAACTACAAGTTCTACCGTGAGTATGGTCATTTTGCAAATATTTCCAGAAAAAATCCCTCAATCCAACCAACCATCTCAAGAGAAAGAAGAATAATGGCAACAAGTTACAAAAGAAAAAAATTGAATGTGAGGAAAATTGTTCCCCCTTCAATCTCCAGGGCAACACCCATAGCATCTGGTCAATCAAGGCCCTCAAGATTAGGGCAACCAAATCAACAATCTCAGGTGGATAAACCTAAGAAGCTTCATCCCCAGGAATCGAGAAGGAAGTCTCTAGATTGATCGAAGGAAGTAGACACAAATCGAATATCAAATAGGTTTGAAGCCATGGCTTAAGAAGAAGTAGGTTCAAAGTTGAATCAATAAGGAATCTTGTAAAGACTGAAAAACATTCTATCCTCCTACTCCAGGAGACAAAGTTAGAGGCCTTGTAAGTAGTTAAAAATTGTAAGCTTAAGTGGAAAGGCTATGAAGGACATGCAATCAACTCTAAAGGTGCATCCAAAGGCCTCTGTAATGTATGGAACAATCTACGTTTACATCTAGACTTTACTCTCCAAACCCAACAATGGATTTTGACAAGTTTCACTCACCAACAAAATGGGAAAAGATAAACATCATAAATGTGTATGTGCTAGCAATATATAAGGAAAAGGTGGACTTTTAGGACTTACAATCAACACTAAAAGATACTGGATAATATTAGAACAATATCACTGCAAGTGGTTTCAATGTAACTCTCCATCATAAATAGAAAATAGGTGGGAGCGTGGTTAGAGATCCCTTCAGGGAGCGAATGGAAGATATGATATTTGATTGGGATCTTGTGGACATTAATCCATCCAAAGGTAAGTTTACATGGTCTAATAAGAGAGTTGGGCCATGTCATATAGCTGGGAGACTGGACCATTTTCTTTTTTAGAGTGAGTTTCTCCTTAGTTACAACTTGATCTCTTTCAAGATTCTTCCTTGGGTGGCTTCAAACCATAATCCTATTGCTATTTTGATGTTGGATTTGCCAGACTATGTTCTTATTCCATTATGCTATACCCCCTCTGGTTGTAGGATCAACTAGTTGTAAGAATAATTTCCAAGGTGTGGAGTAAATGGGTAGTTGGCTTCCCAATCTTCATTCGGGAACAAAAACTGAAAGCAGTGAAAACAACTTTAAAGGATTTGGCCTACCCCTTCAAAATGAGAGAAATAAGAGGGTAAATTGTAGCTCACCTTGTTTAGAACATAATGGAATCTGAAGAAATATCCAACGATTTAATTAATGAAAAAGTTTAGCCTTCCAAAACTATCATAAATCCCTTAGAATGGAGGAGGAGATGTGGGGCTTAAGTCTCACAATATTTGGCTAAAATATGCGGACATAAACACTTCCTTCTTCCAATGACAAAGAAGAGATAGTACATTGAGAAATAATGTCAAATAAATCTCAATGGAGGATGGTTCGATTCTAAAAAATTTCACAGAGATAAAAGAGGTAGTGCGATCCTATTTTGAAATTAGCATACAAAAAAAGAAGGGGTAGATCTAGAGGACATGACGACCATGTTGGAAAATATACACGTGGTCACCGACTCGAGTGAGAATTCTAAACTGATAAAAGAAATCACCGAAGATGAAATCCATAAAGCAATTTGGGGTTTAGCACCTAATAAAGCTCTGGGGTTAGATGACTTCAAAATCCATTTTTATAGATAATGTTGGGATATCATCAAATTTAACCTCAAAAGAATGTTACAATACATCTAGAAATTGTGTAGAATTGGGGGAAGCGCCAAGTCATCCCTTTTGTCTCTCAACCCAAAAGAGGTCAACCCTTCCTCTTTTTCAAGGTTATGACCTATTTCCAAGATCATTGCGAATAAGTTAAAACATATTCTTCCCAAAATCATATCAGAAAATCAAAGAATCTTTATGCAAGAGAAGCAAATAGTGGATAATATCATAGTGGTCAAAGAAACAATTCACTACATGTAGGGAGACAAATAAATAGGGAAACAAATAAAGATAAATATATGATTATCAAAATACACATGGCAAATTCTTCTTTTTATAAAGTTTGACATTCCTTTTTATTTAATATTTTTTTCAAGTTTGGTTTTTATCCTACCTTTATTTTGTGGGTTTCCACATGAATTTGTAATCCTTGGATCTCTCCAAGGATTCCCTCTATCTTCTCTTCTATACATTATTACGACTGAATCTCCATGACACTCCATTAATGGGTGGAGCTTCTACTACTATTATGGCAACAAGAATTAAAAGAGTCTTACATCCTTTTACTTTTGTTTCTGGGGGCAAGTAAATAGTAACAAAAGTCAAATATTTGGTTGGAATGTAGCCCGTTTCAAGCCATATCTATAATTCTTTTATTTCCCCTTAAGGAATCTTGGACCTCTTTTACGTACTTTGGAATGCCAATTAGTTTGTCAAATCCAATAGTTCAATCAAGATTTAAAAGAGTCTATAATTTCACTTTTATAATTTAATGAATATATTTATAGTGATTAATAAAATTGATTTTATATATTTATAATAATTAATAAATTATTTTTATGAAATTAATCATGTGAAATATTTTATTATTAAAAATTTAATTAACATTTAAATACTTTGATGATGGTAACTCATCACACCTATTGTTAGATAAGTTAACATTTTAGGGACTTTATATCATATTATTAATTTAAACTAAGTTAAGAATTATTTGGTATGGAATTCAATATAATTGGTTTAAAACATAGCAGATCATTTTAATTTTAAATAAATATTTTATAATTTTGAGTTATTGAACTAGCTAACATTGATATACTTTAGTGCTGGGCATAGTTTGGGTGAACGTTGCAAACAAAATGTTCATAGTGACGGTCCGTCGTTAGGCCAGAAAAAAAAAGTTTACCGTTAGAAAAGCTAAACACAAAAGACAAAAAAAAAAGTTTACCGTTAGAAAAGCTTAACAGAAAAGCTAAACACAAAAGACAAAAAAGTTTACCGTTAGAAAAGCTTAACAGAAAAGCTAAACACAAAAGACAAAAAAAGTTTACCGTTAGAAAAGCTTAACAGAAAAAAAGTTTACCGTTAGCAAAGCTAAACACAAATGACAAAAAAATAAAAACCCATGTCTAGAAAGAACAAGAAGCAAAAACGTTTCACTGTTCTTTCCTCCTTATCTCTAAGACAGTTTCTATGCATTTTTTTTGTTTGGGTGGTGTGTTTAAGTGTAATCATTGAGTGAACAGGGAGGCAAAGAAGGATTAGTTGATTCAAATCAGCCCAAGGTTGGTGTTCCACTGTTAGAATTGGCGTTCATCATCCGTCTGCTTCCTGAGATCGATTGAGTGTTTGATCAAATGTGAGTGCTATTATCTGAGTTTATTTATTTATGTTATAGATTTGATCCGATCTTTGTAACTTTTAGTTTTATTGTTTGGATTTATAAGTGATTAATTTACTCATACATGTGTTTTGGTAGTTTTTTGTTGCTTCCAACACCACCAGCATAAACAATGCACAGGGATGTCTGGAGATAATGCAAAGGGATGTATGGAGATAGAGCAAATCGACTCAAGATCAATATTCAGGAGGTAGGTACAATTTGCATCTCATTTTTTCATTGTCAAATACTAATTGCTTGACTATTTTTCTTTTAGTGAATTTAAAGGGCCTAGAAAGGAATTTCAACGCTTTGTTTCTTTTTCTTCCCTGATTTCCGAGGTCTACATTACTCTCATCTTTTGCATGAACAATCACTAGTTTAATCGAGATTCATTACATCAACCCATCTCCTCACTGCAATAGTTGTCATGGAAGGTCACCTAGATTTTCTCTAGCTTCATCTGGAATGGTTAATTGATTGGCTAATTAATGAATGCTAGCCCACCATCACTGCATGGGGCACTGGAGGATCCACCGCATATTCTGATACGAGCTGATATTATAAGTTTTGCATGCCATCTCTTGGGTTTTCTATATAATGCCCATTTCTTGCATTTTGTGATGTCATCTATGCCAGAAGTTTGATGCCTAAGAAAAGACTGACCATAAAATTTCCTGCTAAGGTGTTCATGGATGCAAAATCAAACAACTAAACCCTATAACAACTCATTAACATTTGAGGCAGCCAACCAAACCATACAAATTAACACAAAAGCATCCATCCCCAGTAGCTGAGATACCAGGCCCAAATACATAACCAAATGCATTTTATAAAAAACCATCACAGATGAGTCTCATAGATTTAGTCTTCTTCCTCAAGCAAAAGTGATTCTCATAGATTTTTTCTGCTTCCTGTTATAACATATTTTAGCATCTTTCGTTAATAAAAATTATGTTTCATTTTCATAGTGTTCTTGTGGTGATTTTTTTTTGTTTAATTTTTTGCGAAATTGGGTGAGAAAGTGTTGGATTTGCAGATTTGAGTGTCTAAGTCTGTATAATCTGAGTGTCAAGAGGTTTTTCAACATGTTGAATCCATTTATTCATTCAGAAATACAATTTAAACAATAGAAAATTGTGATTTCGTCCAAATTTATGGACTGAATTCCAACTAAAAAAACCAAAATATAAAACAGTTAGACAAAGCCAGAGAAAAAATGTGTAAAATTAGACTAAACTTTATTTTTAATGTCTTCTTTTGCTTATCTGAAAAAGTTTGGAGCAAAGTTGACAGACGTAAGTGTTTCATTTATTACCTGTAAATTAGACCAACAATATCAGTTATCCATGACTATTGCCTACATTGAAAAAATTAAACAATGAAGGCAGTAAAGAATATATAGGTTAAGTACACACATTGTGTGAATTTTGTGAATTTTGTTGACACAATGAAAACAATAAATAATATAACAGTAGTCTAAACATTTTATCTTTTGGCTATTTTTAGATAATTTTTTCAGCAGGTTGAATTTATCTATGCATTCAGAAATGCAATTTAAACAGCAGAAAATAGCCATTTTATCCAAATTTACATCGCCTAATTTCCACCAAAAAACCCAAAAAGTAAAACGTTTAACCAACACCAATAATATATAATATATAGATTAAGTACACATTGTGTGAATTTCGTTGACTGGTTGTCATCCCAATTAAGCTTTTGGTTGTTTGAATTCCCCGTTTTGCAGGACACGTTTGTTGAACTCTGGCTCCATAGACACCAACGTCTGACCTCTTTCAAACAAATTTGATTTGAATATCACCCCATACCTACTAATTTCACATTCAGAACATGACTCGTTTAGGCTAAGTATTCACAATTTGAGTTGTTTAGGATTTGGGGGAGGATAACAAGCCCTAAAGTTGCCTGAGATTAACGAACTGTATACGACCAACCACCATGAACAAAATTCATGTCTCTGTCTATTTTTAATTGTGTATAACGAGGAAGAGAACGAAACCTTTCCATCCCACCAACAGGATGATCGGTCGATGAATCAACTTTCTTGAATCCAGTTTCTTACATGTATCCATCGTTTTTCTTTTTCTTGTATCATGCTCACTCTTCGTTATTTATTACTGCTAATCTTAATCCTAAATATTAAGCAGGACATGGAAACTCTTCTGTGTATCATGCTCACTCTTCGTTATTTATTACTGCTAATCTTAATCCTAAATATTAAGCAGGACATGGAAACTCGGATAAGAAATTGGAAATTATTGATAGCTCAATGAGAGTTTGAGTTTAAAAGTTTAGGATGAGTAGTAGTATTATTTTTATTTTAGTAGAAAGGAAAATTAGTTTAATTTTTTTTAAAGTTATTTTTATGATGTTCATTTTATATGAGTCATGTTTTATTGTATTGTACTAAAAATAATAGTTATTTTGTTTGAATATATGTGAAGAAAATTGATTTTGAAATATTGTTTCTAATAAATCTGTTATATTATATTTAAATGAATGGTGTTGGTATATAGAAGGATAGACAATTTCTATTTTATTATTGTATAAACACTTTTTATTAGAATTTTGAATAATTTTTTTAAAGTTTTTTCAAATGTAGTTTTTAAGTATTGTTTTGCATTGTATTGTATTTTTGGTTCTATTCGTATGATTGGATACAACATCCCTGATGTAGGCCTCGCACATCTGCCATAACCTTTAATCATAACAAAGAGATTATGTATACAACATCTTTAATGTAGACTTCACACATCTTCCATAACCTCTAATCATAACAAAGAGCTGATGTATAGAGTGCTCCAATAAAATACATTTATAAGGAGACCTAATAACCATTAAATATAAAAAAATATAAAAAACTAATTTACTTTAATTAATGTGAAAAATAATAATCTAGTATATTATCTAAGATATTAATTTTATAGATGGCTTATGAAACAAATAAAAAATTTCTTAAAAAAATGATAGATATTAATTTTATAGGTGGCTTATGAAACAAATAAAAATTTTCTTAAAAAATACAGTTATAAGGAGACCTAATAACCATTAAATATAAAAAAATATAAAAAACTAATTTACTTTAATTAATGTGAAAAGTAATAATCTAGCATATTATCTAAGATATTAATTTTATAGATGGCTTACGAAACAAATAAAAAATTTCTTAAAAAAATGATAGATATTAATTTTATAGGTGGCTTATGAAACAAATCATAAATGTCTTTAAAAAATGATTTTGTAATTTTGTTATGAGTCTGTGAACTGCACCAAGTGTATATATATTTCATTCATTCAATGTTAATCCCAAATATCGTTACTCACAACCTTAATCGGAACACTCCCCTAGAGTTTTCGCTTCAGGAAATGATTCACCAGTGAGAATCTAGTTTACACACCCGCAATGCAGTGTAGAAACAACCCCTTTTTGTCCCACCACTTTCACCTTTAGATAATAAGTTTGTGGCACATTCGTTTGCCCTATTTTTTTTTCCCTGTATACAAATGGTTTCTTTTTCTTTAGACTCAGGTGAAAAGTAGGGTGTACAACCTGTACAACAACTTGCTGGAGCATAAGGTGGAGAGAATTCAAACATATCTATGAGTCTACTCTCTCTAAGCTGATTGGAACTGCTTATCAGGAGCACTTAGTTTCCTATTGCTCCCTAATAGATATCAAGTGTAAGTTTCCTATTGCTCCCTAATAGATCTGTAAACTGACTGGAGATAACAAGTGTAAGTTTCCTGTTGCTCCCTAATAGATATTGAAGCAGACTGAAGATGTCAACCTCCTAGTGGAATTTTATCCTCCACTCCTCTTGTAGAAAGGAGAAAAAATGAATGCGTGAGGACGTTAGTACTCACATTACTCATTACTCAAAGGTCATATATATGTCTTGTGTTTTCATAGTCTACTTGGCTACAATAAATGCAATCCTCCACACAATAGTTGAGGAGCTAACTCTACACAAACATTGGAACATATAATTAGTTGAGATCTCTTGAAACTCCCTCAGCGTCCACTGCTGTTTTGTTGGACGAAATCAGGAACTGAATCAGTCCAGAGATCGAGTCTGAGGAGAAGTACATAAACGAGAATGGAGATATACAGAACTCTGCAGACTGCCCCATAATGCCCATAAACCTCAGTCTGACAGAATCTACTTTTTCCTGCAATTGATCCTTTTGACCAATCAAATTTCCCTTCTTAGAGTTAGCTGCGTCTCCCGCAACCGGGGCCTCCCTGGTCCTCTGTTTCCGAAGTCGATGTAAAGGAAAGTACTGCCACACATCCATTTACATCTTGTCCACTGACAACTCTGCCATGTCATCTATATACCTATGTTTGTCTACCTTTGTGGCAGGTCATATATATTTTTTTCATATTTATATGTTTTCCACAGGTTATCCAGAACTACAACTATTCGCATGCCACATGGAGATTAAACATTTTACTAATATGTAATCCCTATACCATATAACCTAGTCCCCTATACCATAAACTCTAATCCCTATAATCCTTATATCTACTACCACATATAATTACTAAACCACTATACCATAAACTCTATTCCCTATAATCCTTATATCTACTACCACATATAATTATTAAACCCTTGTAATCCTTATTAATCCTAGTCCTCACAAATCTTAAAATAAAATCTATTTTCCATCTAATCCTAATCCATGTAGTTGATATAACTAATAACTTTTATAACCCCTCACAACTATTTATTACATCTTCTAACTACTATAATCCTTAACCTTTAACCACTATATACCCTATAGTCACTAAACTCTACAACATTTATAAACTCTACATATTAACTTATAAATGTTGATCCCTATATACTTAATCCCTATCCTTAATTTCACCCTTAAACCTTAAACCCTTAAAACACCTAATGACTATAACTCCTAATACTTATTCATTATCTCTCTTAAAAAACTATAAACCCTAAGCACCAACCTCTATACCCCTAATCCTTGTAATATCATAACACCAATCACACATAAACTTTATAAACTTGATAACCCTTATAATGTCACCCTAACCACCCATAACCCCTATAATTAGTAATCCCTAAATCCTCTAACTACTATAATACCTAACAAAGAAGTCTTTTAAATTCTAAACCATAGTATCCTAAACCCCTATCTCATATAACCCTAACTCCTAAAACATAGCCCCTAGCCCCATAACCATAAGGGCCCTACAACCATAATCATTAAACCCTTATAAACACTAACCACTATATAACATTTATAACCCATATAAACATTAACCCTTTATCCCCTCACCCCCCCCCCAATAACTATACTCATAGCCCAAATAAGACTTAGGATGTATATCCCTTTACAATTAATTGTTCTAACTCTTAACAAGTATAACCCCTGTAAGTCATGATGAACTTAATAAACCTTATAACCCCTAACCCATATAGTGCTCAAGCCTTAGCTCATATAACCTCTATAAGTAATCATAGCTCAAATCCCTACAACCCTTAACAATTATAATACATAATCTCTATGCCTTATAAATTCTAACCATTATAACATTTATCAACCTAAATTCTAATCTCTAACCCCTAACCATTATAACCCTTAACCACATCAAACCTTATAAACACTATATTCCTTAACTAATGTATCCCTTTATCCCTAACCTTAATAACCCTTATAAATTTTAACCACAATAACTCCTAACACTTTTTTACCCAATAACTCAACCCGTATTACTAGGCTTATCCATATAACCTATTACTCTAAACCATTACAACCTTTAGCCCTTATAAACCGTGATCCCTATGATTGCTAGCCACTTGAATATCTAGAAACCTTGACTCTTTATAAGGCTTGCAACCCTCAACATCTAATACCTTTAACCCCTATATTCTATCTCCTAATATTTATAACATATAACCCCAATAACCCTTACCCTTAAAACCTATCACCCATAACCCTTAGCCTTAAAACCTATCACCCATAACCCTTAACTCTTATAAATTCTAACCCTTAACCCTCATAACTCACATCACTCCCAACCCTCATAAATGTTTTCACCCCTAATCTCTAACCCTTCTAACCCCAAACTACTTTAATCTTTGTAACCTTAACATGTATAATCCTTAACAACTAATCCCTATTACCCATTACCTTTATCTCTTAACCATTGTAAACCCCAACCTATATAATCCATAAAATATTGCACTTTATAACCCATAAAAATCCTCTAAGAACTCATTACCCATATCTCTTATAAACCCTATCCTCGAAATCCCTCTCCCATAAAACATAAAGCCCCTAACCCGTTATCCCATATACCTAATAGCCTAAAAACAACATAAATCCCCTAACCCATTATCCCATATACCTAATAGCCTAAAAACAAAATTTGTCTAACCCTAACCATTAGAATACCAAATATTTATACCCTCTAAATCTTAATCATTGCATTCCATATCACCATAAGTCCTGAGTTATGCCAAAATTCAATAACCATTAACCCCCACCTCTTCAAACACTTATATCACACAACCCTTGTCACACTAGTCACCCCTATAAACCCTAGCACCTTTAACCCCTAATAAATGTTATTGCTTGTAACCCTTATAACCCCGTCACCCTTATAAATGCAACCACCCCCAACTCCTATAGCACATGATCCCTAATCAGTTTAATCCTTTACAACTAAACCTTGTAAGTACCGACACAAATAACCTTAAACTTGTAACCCCTATATACCTTAATCCATAACCCCTATAACTCACATTCCCTAATCACCATAAACATAATTGATAACCACTTTAACCCTTAACCACACTAAAACTTATAAAACATTATAACCCTAATAGATAACAACTAAAATTCTAATCTTTATGTTACACATCAAAATTACTCATTTCAATGATGACCTATTGTTGTCATTACAAGTGTTACAAGTGTCGCATTTTAGCCATAAGTGTCGCAAGTGTCGCAGACATCAAACATTCATCTTGCCTATGTTGTGTCCTGAACGACATCACAAGGACACTTCAAAGACTAGTTTAAGAAGGAGAAATCAGATGACAAAGAGTACAAAGCTTTTACCATGGAAAAAACCACTCAAAAGTCATTTTTGAAGGCCAACGCTCCCCTACCCAATGTCAGGGAGTGCCAATGCTCCCTGCCCTCCTTTGGGGGAGTGTTGCAACACTCTGTGCCCCATTCTAAGGGAAAGTTGGGCTATTTGAGGAAATCTCGGGCTGTTGAGGAAAAACAGGGAAAAATCCCCTTCATCTGTAGAGTTAGTTGGATTTGAATCTGAGGTCAAGGATGGATCTTAGAGAGGATCCACAATTGATGGAGAAATATCCTCAACCTATCCCAAGAATCTCTAAGGTGGTTAGGCCTCTCCAAGCCTATATAAGGAGGCCTCGTCATGGTGAAAAGAGAGGACATTGAAGGCATCAAACTTATGATCTCATAAGGGAGATAATCAGTAAAGCATATTCATTTTGATTGTGGATTATTTGAGCAAGGGGCTGGACAAGGAGAGCTGGAAGAGGCTGCTGCAACTTCATCAAAGGTCTGTAAGTATTGCTATATAGTTCTCACTAATACATGTGCTTGGCCTATTTCTTTCAAGGTTGTGTATGCCTGCATGCACTTGTCTTTGATAGATAGATCTAGTTTTGGATTAATCATGGTAGAATACGAAGTTGTTTTGTCTTTGCTGTTATTGGATTGCAGGACTTGTTGAAGAGCTTGGGGATCAAGGCTCAACTTGGACTGGGCAAGGACAAACATCGACAAAAAGGTACATTCTTCTTCATTTTCTCTATTTGATCGACTTAGCTAGGTTTAAAAGGATGCCAGTGACCAAAGTTAGCACCTTTCTGTCTTGATCTTAGAGATTTAGGGTTCAAGAGGAAATCCACTTGTCCACAGGGGGATTTTCCTGTAACAAAAATTGGCAACTCCACTAGGGAGCGAAGCTTTTAGTTTTGGTTTCCTTCCTTGGTCTTGTTTTTCGCTTTTGCTCACTTTAGATCTTATTCATGCAGTGTCTCTGATTCTTATATGTGTTGTTGGCCCTTGGATTCATTCCATACACACTCAATTTCTGGATTTCCTGAGTTTTTTTGAGTTCTCGGCAATATTTTGGTCTTCTGAGAGCCCAACGCTCCCCTACCTCTACCACAAGAGCGCTGGCACTCCTTTGTAGGCTCCCACAGAGCGCTTGCAACTCTCTGGTACCCTTGACACCAGAGCGCTGGCCTTTTTCTGCTAAAAATCTTTTTGGGAGTTGATCTCCGAGTCTAGTTTTTTCTTTTTCATCTGCTCAGGGCTATTACCATCTCAGTGTGTCCTTGTTTTTGGCCTCCAACATTTTGGTTTCTAAGAATTGATGATGTTTTGTTTGGATTTTTGACATATTTCTTCCTTACTTTGAGTCACTCCTTTTCCCTGCGATTTGGAGTCGACCCATTGCTTTTTCACTTATCCGATTGAATGAAAGTTGTTGTAAGGGAATTCAGAGATCCGTGCACCATTCCATGTGATCTTTGAGGTCATTTTTTCAGGCATTTTCTTGTGTTTTGAGATTTTTGGTTTTCTTTTTGCAAATTTGGTTTTCTTTGTGTTTCTTGTTTGATCACAACGAGAGTGTGTTTTTGTTTATGTGAAGTTGGCTTCCGATTGCTTAAATCTCATAGATATTGAAGTCTGCATGACATAGGAAGTTTGACATCAAATTGATTAATAGTCACATTTAAAAACAAAAAATATATATTTTCATGATTGGTTTTTGGATATTAGAATGAATTTCTGAATATTTTAGCATCATATTGGATTCTTGATTGAGAAACAGTTGCATGAGGTTATTGCATCTTAGTGTTTGACAGTGAAAAGAAATTTCCTTGTCCTTCCCTTAAATAGACATTCATTGAAAGAAAAAAATGCTTATCATTTCTTATGCATTTTTTGGGAATTGAGTCATAATATCATCAGTTTCACTCTCATACAACCCTGAGTAAAGTACAACTGCAAAATCAACACTAATTAAAATTGATCTAGAACTTTTTGTTTTTATAATCTTCCACCAACATTAGACTAGGATTAGCGCTTTGGATTAGGCTGTGAGTACAACTCTCCAAAGCATTCAAAACAAACATTAGCATCTTGCGATAGGGAGAGAAAATCCAATTTTCATATAAGCTTTCTGGGATCCCCCTCTCACATAGGGGTTACGCACGAGGTCGCATTCGAGAGAGTTACAAAGATTATCCCTCTGTGGTTCAACCGTTCCTAGTAGTCAGATCGTATATTGGGGGTTCTTCTTGAGGCTCAACCGTCTTCATTTGGTCTCGGTGCTTCATGAATTCTGAATCTGTTCGGGGTCCTCTGGAGTTTTACTAGTCCACTTGTCCTCAGTTCTCTTGAAGGATTTCAGACTTGTTATCTTGCCCATACGTTCGGACTGGACTATCGACTATACCCGCCCAGGGGCTGACTGCGAGTTGGTGTCCTTAGTAGCCATAATATTTAGGGTCTTTACATGAGGTGACGGTGAAGGGAAGTCTTCACTGTACCTGGAACAGATGGTGGTCAAACTCACTCAGGCTCCTTGGAGGGTAAATCCACAATTACTGCGTGGAAGCTTGCACCAAGGCGTAAGTCCGTTAATTAGTTCGCCATCGTAACTGTTCCACCCGCTCATATCCTATCCCCTCCTTGACTTGGTTACACGATGTCGGATTTCATCACCAACTAGTATGACCATCGATAGAAGGTTTTGTTTGCTTGGTTTTGATTCTTAGTTTTTATTAGTGTATGCTGTTTCTTTTCGTTAGTTGGCCATAGATTTTTTCCGTAAAGTATTTGGTTCGGGCAATATTCCTCCACGTCGTTCACGCAGAATGCAAGGGCTACCCCCGGAAGATTCCGAGGGTTACCAACCTTTGCCTACTGATCCACTGGAGGGCTCTCCTCAGCAGAGTGAGGTTTAGGACACTGACACTTCACAAGTGGAAAGAACTGACTCTTTTAAACATTTTCGAATTTTTGATTCTCTAGAGTATTTTCGACTTCCTCACGGTTACGAGAGACATATTCTTCGACTAAATTCATCTAGATAACTTGTTGTTGATACTTCTAGAATACTGACCAGACCCCTCATAGGCCCTGAAGGTGAGAATCCCTTTTGGACTACTGACATATTTAGAAACCCGCCTCTCATAGTGAGGGATCTTTTCGGCTCAGGGGTAGGTTCTGATATACTTGTCGTCTCCCAATTGCCTGAAACGTCTGCTACTTACACAATAGAATTAGATCACTTTTCTAGTACACCCAGCAGCGCCACCATCATGTCAGGCACACATTCAATTGGTCCTCATTCGACCATTTCTCTCCAGATGGCCCATTCCACTATGGTCCCGCATGTTGCTACAATCCCCACCGAAAATGTGACACCATCCCAGGCTCCAATTGGAACACCACTTAGACCAAATCCGTCAATTCCACTTGGGTACAGAGCTTTGAATCCTTCCATTGCCAACACTACCTAGGTTACACCCAAAGTTTCTAGAATTTTTGTTCCTCCTGAATATAACATCGCTGCTGGTTCTATACCTACACCTTTATTTGGAGGAGTTGGTCTTGGTGGCTCTAATCCGGTTGGAACCTACGATCATTCATTCACTTCTGGTTTCCAGATCCCTCTAGGCACTCAACCTCATGCTGGGGGGAAACCTCCATTTGGGAGTCAAACTCAAATGGGGACACAATCTCAGCTTGGGGGGCAATCTCAGACTGGAGTCCATAACCCATTGTATGGACATAATGTGACACAAAATCCTTGGCACATTCCTTTTCTTGGAAATCCGCTATTCCCTGGGGGGAAACATACTCAAGGACAACAACAACCTTATCCTCCTCATGGAAAAAATGTTTATCCCCCTTATGGGAAAACCCATCAACCGACTTACAATCCTTAGAACCCATCAGGTTATCCTCCATTCACACATGTTTCTCAACCATCATCGAATCCTGTTTATTCTGGTCAACAACAACCGTATGTAGGAGGACCTACTGGATACAATTATCCACCTAACCCAGTTTACGGCCCTACTGGTGTCCCTATGCCACACCAGTATCACCCTCAGGTTAACCGACAACTACCGTTTCTTGCGACTCTGGATCTCCCAGACTTGTCTCGGTTGACCAATGATCCTATATTGCATTATCCCTTTTGGTCAGTGATCCCTGCTAAATTACCTTCCGATATTCAAAAATTTAACCTGGAGAAGACCTAAACAATCACATGATGAATTTCCATTTATGGTGTTCATCGAACTCCTTAATGGACGATTCTATACGTTTACGTCTTTTTCAGCGAACACTTACGGGCTCAACAACCAAGTGGTATATTGAACTCCCATGTGGTTCGTTCTAAGATTTCAACTCCCTTGATATGTCCTTTCTCACACACTTTCAACTACCCATTTGTTATGAGACGGGTACCAAAATTTTAACCTCCCTTCGCTAGAGCAACTTCGTGCATATCTCTGTTCATATTCACGAATGGAGACGATGACGAAGGTTGATCAAAGAAATCATTCTTGACCAATTATTGGCGGAATGGTTTACTAAATCACTATTACCCCTGATTGTTCATGATGTCGTCATGGGTATTGTAGTCACCGAGGAAGAAGCCATTGTTAGGGCTCAATACTTAGATTTGATCTATTCACAATCTAGTACTTTGTATGAGTTGATCCCAAATGCTACCCATGCCACTACCGATCCATCTAAACCTTCATCCATGTCATATGCAGCTAGAGTTATCGGCTCTGTCAATACCCAATCTGCCTCCCAGTCGACTGGAAAAACAAATCGATCTGCTTCCACACCCACTCCCAGTTTGACCTCACTCTCCTCTACCTCCCCCCAAACTTAAATCTTTGAGGTGAATGTAGTTCAATATGCCCCTTCACAAAAATATGGAGGTAAGAAGAAGACAAAGAACAAACCCAAAAAGAATAACAATAATGAACAACCCAAAGCTCAAAACCCACCACTTGCTACCGAAAAGCAACCACATCGGAAGCCGAAATTCCCATGTCTTATTTGTGGTGACGATCACTACACTCGAGACTGTCCACATCGTGATGAAGTGGGATTTTTTTTTAAGGGGAATTCCCAACCCGTCGTTCTTACTCAGCCTTTTCCTCAGCAACAATCTATGGTTTCTCAAACCCCCTCTCCAGGGGGCAGTTCCAACCACACTTCTCATGATGAAGCCTCGACAAGTACCCATATTTATCTATTTAACGTGATTGATTTAACCACTTGCTCTACGACCTACGACACACCAGCTAAACCTGACAAAGGAAAGGTCACTAACGGTACTTTACCGGATCCATCACCATCCTCCATCTGTTAGTTCTCTGTCTGGATCACTTCAGATAGAGAAACCTACGTTCGACTCTATATTACGCCCTCCCAAGAGCACTATCCTAAATCTACTTTTAATCCTAGTTCACATGCCGCCCAAAACTACAACATTATTGAAGATTTGGCTCAAGCATCGTGTGCTACGTCTACGTTAGAAGTTCTATAGCACTGCCCAAGTCAACGTAGAACACTCTTGGATGCTATTAGCACTTTTGATCCTGAGTCGTCCAACAATATCACGTTTAACCTGGACAATTTTAAGTCTCGACTCTCTCACCAACTTGCTTTTCAAATTGATTTTGTTGTTCACAATCAACAAATTCACTGCACTATCTTAGATGAGGGAGCTTCTACTTGTGTCATGTCTTTAGCTTGTTGGAAAGGCTTAAAATCACCCACACTTAACAAATCCCCAACAATGTTATGCACATTCGATGGGCGAGGTTTTCATCCTCACAGTCTTTTGCAATCCCTATCTGTCCAAATGGGTGGCAAAACCATCTCTATTGACATCGAGGTGGTCGATGCTTCCCTCGATTACAACTTATTATTAGGAAGAAGTTGGTTTTATGCTATGACTGTCATCGCTTCGTCGGTGTTTCGATGTGTACAATTTCCTCATCGAGGCAAAATTGCCACTTTCGATCAGTTAGATTTCTGTACACTCGACGTCCGGGCTCCCACTACCAACAATATTCGTTTCTTGGGAGATCACAAGATCACGTATGAAAGTGTTGGTGTAGGATTGTTAAAATATTCCACCCTTATGGGTACCTTCCCTGCACCACTCCCTCCTACCACACATCATATTGCCACAGTCAATATGATTTCGACTACGACTTATCAGTCTTTGGAATCATCTGATCCTTGGATTGTACCTAGTCCTCTAGAGTTTGATACACTAGGTGACACCATGCCACTTAGTCCAGCCAAGGCTTCATATGATGCTATTTAATCAACCTCTCCTTCCTCGGATGACCAACATCTCTTGGCACCCGATACTTACTTGATGCCATCTTGGTTGAATTCCTTGACATTTGCCTTTGACTACATTTATCAAATCTTTTCGTCTGATGAATCTATTATGGAAATGCTTAGCATTGACGACGTACCTTGGGATGATAAACATCATCGATCCTCTTTTCTTCCACCTCTTGAATAAATACAGGAAGATATACAC
>ML801458.1:116359-159293 GCA_009831015.1 Picea engelmannii | reverse complement strand
AGTGTGTCAATTTTAGTATGTTTTGAGACTACCCTCACATGGAACAATTCAATTCTTTCTTCCTCATTAGGAGCTTGTACATGACAGTTTGAAGTACTAGTGCTTGGCTTAGTTTCAGTTTCCTTTCCCTTCATACTTTTCAAGCCCATGGCTTCAATTTTGGTTTCATCCCCTGAATCATCACCTAAATCTTGAGGTGTAGTTGTAGTAGCTACGGTTTTCTTCTTTCCCTTGTTTTTGTTAAACTGATTTCTTTTTTCAGGATGTAGTTTCCAACAATTTTTCTCTTCATGGCCCTCTCTTGAACAATGTTTACATATAAATTTTTCACCCTCTTGTTTGATAGAAGCATTCTTTTTCCCTTTTCCCTTAAAGGTTTTATCTTTGTTCTTCCCTTTGAAAGGCTTGTTTCTACCCTAATCAAAAGTGTTTTTCCCTCTAGCCTCTAAATGCGTAGCTTGTACACAAACTTTGTCTAGACTAGTAGGATTGAACATAAGGATAGTATGTTTAAGGTAACTGTGCAAACCACCTATATATTTCAGCAAAGTATCTTGACTTTGTAAGTCTACCCCTAATAAGAGTGCTCTTCTCCTAATTTCTTGGGTATAGTCTTGCACATTCTGTCCCTTAAGCTGTCTAAAGTTTTGCCAATTCATTATAGCCTTTTGTAGATGAGCTAATGGATAAAATTGCTTCTTGATTGCAGTAATAAATTCAGTCCATGATAAAGTAATCTTACCATGTTTCTTAATTTCATCCTTGGTCTTGGCTTCCCACCATACCAATGCTTCTCCATCCATTCTTAGCGAGGGTAGTTGTATCTTGGTGTCGTCATCATGAAGGTTTTGAATCCTTAAATAAACTTCCAATTGTCTGATCCAATTGTCAAGTTTCTCTGCATTGACTTCACCGTTAAACACAGGCAATTCAAATTTGACATCAAGATTTAAAAAAGGATTTTTACCAGTGGTTTTCGACTTATGAGACTAATTTACTGAAGTCAAGGAAGACGATGTAGAGGAAGAGGATGAAGATGGAGATGGTGAATCACCATTTCCTCCATGTCCTTTCTTTGACTGATCATTACTCTTCTTTCCTCCTGTGGAACCCTCTCCTTCTTTCTGGTTTTTAGACCCTTCTCCAACAATCCTATCATTTCTTTCTTGGTAGAGGATCCTTATCATCTCAGTCATATCCAAGAAAGCTTTTTGGAATACCTGTTCTTCTTCCTTGGGATCCATCTCTTCAGGAGCTTCTCCTTCTCTTTAAGACATGCTTGAAGCTGCTTCTAGGGCTCTTGGAGGTGGTACTATGACCCTTCTTGGTTGTGGATTAGTTTGTGCACTAACCAAGTTTCCTTCACCTCTCTTGAGTTTTAGCTTAGTAAGCATGAAAACTTGCAAACAATTAAATTAATGTTTGCATAAAACAAATGATGAGTAAAAACTCTAGCTTCTAAAGCTCTAAACCTGAGCTCTGATACCAACTGATCTGAAAATGAAAATATTTGTTTTGCTGTTCAAAGTATTAATTTCCATTAAATTAAGTGTGCAAAGGGTTTTTGATAACTGTTTATGAATTTTGGTGTGAGGGAGAGTTGTTTTAATTTACTGTATAACAACTTTAATCTGAATAACACAACAGAATAACTTCACCATAAACACACAACAACATGATGAGGCAATTCACCCCTCCTGGGCTACATCTGCTGGGTCCAAGGCTCCCAATGAGCATGTCCTTGATATATTATGATGCTCAAATTGGTAATACAGTGAGAAAAAGGCCTAAATAGACCAAACCAGCTGTGAAAATGAATTCAGAACACAGAAAGAAGCTAAGAATGACTATGATTTCACTTAAAATAGTGAAGTGTAGTCTAATGCAACTCCATTTCCCTCAAGGCCCTGATGGCTCCCCAAGCTTCTTTGAAGTAAAAATGGCTGAAAGACACCTCTATTGGCTCTGCAACCTATTCTAATCGCTCCAGAATGCTGAGAATACCCGAAATCCCCCAAAATTTTGTCCAAAAAGGTTTTGTCAAAAAAAAGTTATGACCAAAAGAAGTTTTGTCCCCCTTTTCCAAAAAAAACTCCACCAACTTTGGAGTAATAGGAGTTAGGCCCGCTAACAATGGAAATTGAGCCTAAAAGGCAGACTCTGCCCAAAACTATCGAAACCATTTGGTTTAGCGTTAATTGTTAGGTGGTGTGGTCACATTACCTCCGCATAAACCGTCGGCCTTTATGGTTAACAAACCACGTTTTACAACCGTGGCATTAACGTTTACATAACCTCCGCCACAACATGTGAACATAATAATACAAGCCGCAACCGTCGGGGGTCTATGGCCATGGTTCTGGGCTCGTGGTCCCGTGTAAAGGGGGCTGGTCCCCTTTTTGCTGCCAACCAAACTTTTGACAAACTTTATATATGACATGTGACGTATGGATGGTAAGAACCACCACGAGCCCAGGCGGTTAGGCCTTGGGGCTGCCACTCGATCGACCCATGATCAAATCCTGCCAACTCTCTAATATTTTGCCACACAAAATCTTCACCGGCCTGGGGCCATGTGGCGGCCTCCAGGCAGGCCCCGTGGCGCCCGCTAAATAGCCACCAAAATACCCAGTCAAACCAATATCCAATCCTCAAATACCAAGTGTCGAACGGTGATAGGCTGCTGATGGAATATTCCGTGGAATATTCTTTTTTTAATATTTAAAAAAAAAATCAAAGTCAACCCTGGTCAAACTGGACTTGAAGGAAATTGTGAATTTCAAACTTGAATAACTTTCACATACAATGTTGGATTTGAGTGCCGTTCATGGCACCAGGATCATATCGACGAGGCCTATCCAGTCGTTCTGGTTTCAACCAATTCTGAGTAGTTCCAATTTTGAGAATTTTTTCACTTAGGACATGATCACATGATCACGTTTGTTCTCCCGCTCGAAAAAACACAAGAATGCACAGAGTAAAATTTTATCTCTTTTTCGAACTCGCATGGATACACGAAAAAGGAACCCCCTGGAGTTGTCTTTAAGATCTTTTCAGACTCTCTAAACATGAAAAGATTGCCGAGTGATCTTGCTTCCTTTTCCACTCGTTAAAAGGTTTGAAAGGGCGTATTTCGAGTGATAATTTATCTCTTTTTCGGCCTCGCAAGACTAACATTATGAAAAAGGACAACCTTGGAGTCATCTTTAAGTTCTTTTTAGACTCTCTAAACATGAAAAATCATTGAGTTTACCTTCTCTGGACTCGTTAAACAATCATACATTGAAGGGCCCATACGGGACCGAACCCTTACTTCTTGTAGTTCTTTAAACAAAGGAAGAAGGACTTACCGAAGGTGAGTTATATTGAGCATGTGTTACCCTCCTCGAGCTCATTAAATTAAAAATAGGTACTTGTCTATCTGGATGAGGGAAAAATTTGAAGGAAGCAAGCCAAGCAGTTTTTGAAAACATCACCAGTCACTCTTACAGTCGCCCTTGAACATGACACTTTGTCTTTGCATACATTTTAATCTGCTGAACCAATCCTATGAGTTTCTTTACTCCTTTGGGTCACCTGATGAAAGTCACAGTGTCCATTGCATCATCATGTTTTGGTCCATGTCATGTTTTTGCTGTTGTGCCTCAGTGTTCAAGGGAAGTATCTGCCTAGAGAGTCAACCATCACAAATATCATGTTTCAATACCTATGTCAGTCCATGTTCATTTGATATACCAATTTACATCTCTGTGTAAGTTTCGTGTTGTTGATGGGGGATACGTCAAGGCCTCCTGCGACAAGTCTATTCCTGTTGACTTTAACACATCATCCAGGAACTAGACTTAGAAACCAATTAGTACCTTGGGACTTGCATACCTCAATGGCAGGCCTCCTCACTTCTGACAGTGGGTTTACATCATTGAACCCTGATCAGAGGATTCCACGAATGTTCAACTTCAGCTCATCTATTCACATTCACTGGACTGTACTAGGGTACATTGGGAATCCTTGACATCAATGGTGATTTCCCTCACACTTGTTAACGGTTTACCTCATTGATCGGTAATCAAGTGTTTTTTTCCATGTTCGACATCAAGACATCTATTCACATGGTTAGACTCGTACCGCATCAGGATCAGTAAGAATACCATGGGTTGAGTGATCACTTTGGTATGTACTTTGCCCAGGTTGCGACGAAGTTTCTCTTGAACATTGACACATATACTATCACATAGATCCACTTTGTATTGGTTCGTGGCTATGTCTTGTCGTCTCATAGATCCACTATGTATTTTTCGTGGCTACGATCAGTTCATGTCATGGAGGTATAGATCCACATTGTATCTTGGGTGGCTATACCTTTTTGTTAATACAATTATGGATCCACAGTGTATTTTATGGCGACCATACCTTGCAAGTCTTTATCACCCAAGCATAGGTATGCATGCCTTGGGTTTGAAACATATCATAATATTTGTTTGATGGTTGTGTGCAACTTCGACTAGGTTCTCCGAGTCCATACCCTTCCTCGAAAAAGTCTACAAACTACTTCAATAACTTCGCACTTTGGGGGGAAATCTATTACACATCAAAATAACTCATTTCAATGATGACCTATTGTCGTCATTACAAGCGTTACAAGTGTCGCATTTTAGCCATAAGTGTCGCAAGTGTCGAAGACATCATACGGTCATCTTGCCTATGTCGTGTCTCGAACAACATCACAAGGACACTTGAAAGACACCCTCAAAGGCTGGTTTAAGAAGGAGAAATCACATGACAAAGAGTACAAAGATTTTACAATGGAAAAAACCACTCAAAAGTCATTTTTGAAGGCCAACGCTCCCCTACCCACTGCCAGGGAGTGCCAACGCTCCCTGCCCTCCTTTGGGGGAGTGTTGCAACAATCTGTGCCCCATTCTAAGGGAGCGCTGGGCTGTTTGAGGAAATCTTGGGTTGTTGAGGAAAATCAAGGAAAAATCCCCCCCATCTCTGGAGTTAGTTGGATTCGAATCTGAGGTCAAGGATGGATCTTAGGGAGGATCCACAACTGATGGAGAAAGATCCTCAACCTATCCCAAGAATCTCTAAGGTGGTTAGGCCTCTCCAAGCCTATATAAGGAGGCCTCTTCATGGTGAAAAGAGAGGACATTGAAGGAATCATACTTATGATCTCATAAGGGAGATAATCAATAAAGCATATTCATTTTGATTGTGGATTATTTGAGCAAGGGGCTGGACAAGGAGAGATGGAAGAGGCTGCTGCAACTTCATCAAAGGTCTGTAAGTATTGCTATCTAGTTCTCATTAATACATGTGCCTGGCCTGTTTCTTTCAAGGTTGTGTATGCCTACATGAACTTGTCTTTGATAGATATATCTAGTTTTGGATTAATCATGGTAGAATAGGAAGTTTTTTTGTATTTGCTGTTATTGGATTGCAAGACTTGTTGAAGAGCTTGGGGATCAAGGCTCAACTTGGATTGGGCAAGGAAAAACATCGACAAAAAGGTACATTCTTCTTCCTTTTCTCTATTTGATTGACTTAGCTAGGTTTAAAAGGATTCCAATGACCAAAGTTAGCACCTTTCTGTATTGATCTTAGATATTTAGGGTTCAAGAGGAAATCCGCTTGTCCATAGGGGGATTTTCACACTTTATAACCCATAAATATTAAACCCTTATAACCCATAATCCCTAACACTTGACCATGATAAGCTCCTAACCCATATAAATGTTATCACCATTAACCTCTAACTTCTATAACCATCATCCCTAGTCCTTATAATCCCTAATGAATTTACCCCTATTCCTTACATCCCTTATAAATCCTATATTCTATAATCCTTATGAACCATACAAAGTAAGAAAGATAACCATTAACGTCTATCTCCTAATTGTTATATCCCTTAACCCACAATTCATATGATCCTATACCTTATAAATCCCTTAATTGTTAACCCATATCACCCCAAACCCATAACATTTATAACACATAATCTTTAGTGCATGGAAATTATATTTTGTAACCTTTGTAATCCTCAATCACAAACCCTTGTAACCTATAACCCCAACCCTTAACCCCTATAATTCCTAATCATTATAAGCTCTTAAAATCCTAATCCCTATCACCCTAACTTTAAGCTTCAAAACCCTAAAATAAATAACCCCTATAAACCCTAATCCCTAGCCCCTATTACCCAAACATATCATCCCTAATATATAAAATCCATAGAACACCAAACCACTATAACCACTAACCTCTATCCCATAAACTATTATGCCTATTATCCTTATACCTACTACCCCTTGCAATTGCTAAACCAAGTAGCGTTTATTGCCCCTAGCCATTATAAACCTTAACACCAAATCCATTTTCCTTATAACTCTAATATTTTTAACTGATATAACTATTAACCTTTATAACTCCTAATAATTAACCACTATATCATATGATTGTTATATTCCCTAAACCTTAATCCTTATATACCTTATAGCCCTTAAACTGTACAACACTTATAAACCCTACAATCTAACATATCACTACTACCCCTTATAAACTTGAACCCCTATCACTCATTTCACCTTTAAAACTTGAATTCTTTAACTTAAAACACCTAAAACATGTAACCACTATAACTCCTAAACTGTATCCCTTATCTCTCCTATCTCCCCAATCACTATCAATCCTAACCACCAACCTCTATACCCCCTAACCATTATTATATTGCAACCCCAATCACCCATGAACCTTATAACCTTTAACCCCTATAACCATTATAACCCATGTCGCTCTAATCACCCCTCAACCCTACAATTGCCAATCTCTAAACCCTATAACCACTATAACATCTAGTATTGAATCCTTATAACTCCTAACCCATAGTATCCTTAATCCCTATCTCCTATAAACCCAAACCATAACCCCTATAACGTCGATCACTAAACCATGATAAAATATAAGCATTACAACCTTTATAACCGCCATAAACCTTAATCCATTTACCCCTTGAACCCCAACAACTATAGCTCATAGCTTGTATAAGTCTTACAATGTATGTCTTTTTATAACTAATTATTATAACTCTTGACACCTATAACCCCTAACCCTAATAACTTGCGTTGAACTTAGTCCTTATAACACCTAACCTATATAATGTTTAAACCTTAACTCATATAACATTTATAATTTATAAATTCAAACACCTTATAAAGACTAACCCATAATTCCTTACCCTTATAAACACTAACCCATAAATCCTAAACCTTATAAAAACTAACCCATAATTCCTAACCCTTATAAATACTAACCCATAATTCCCGACCCTTATAAAGACTAACCCTAAAGCCTCATAACCCATATCTCTTCCCACCCTTATAATTCTTATCACCCGTAACCTATGACCCTTATAAATCCAATTTTTATAGCCCCAAACTAATTTAATCTTTATAAACCTTAGCACCTATAACCCTTAACACCTAATCCCTATAACCTATTACCCTTATATTTTAACCCTTGTAAACCCTAACCCATGTAATCCACATAATTATGCACTTTATAACCCCTAAAATTCCTCTAACCCTTGTCCCCTAGAACTTATGAACCCTAACCCCTATAATCAGTCACCCTTGAAACACAAAATCCATAATCCATTCATCCCATATCCATAATAACCTTAAAATCCAAGTCCATATAACCCTTAATCCTAACTCCTATAAATTCTAAGCTTGTTTACTCTTGACGATGAATCCCTATCACCCCCAACTCCCATAACCCTCAATCATTAAATGTATAACCCTTACCATTACAAGTACTAACTCTTAATCCCTATAACCAATGGGATTTAAAATGCCTATCCCTTCACCACGATTCTTATAGATTTTAACATACTTAAAACCCTATCTATTTCTAAACCCTATCATCCATTACCCTCATCATCCCTAACCCTAATAACCCCTATCACTTGTGCAACCCTTATAACTACTACTATCCCTAAACTTTCTTAACTATAACCTTAACACCCCTAAGCCTTATAACCATCAACCCCGAAAACCATTATAAGTTCTATATTTATTATCACCCTTAAAATCTAACCCTTAAGGCCACTAATATGTAACCATTATAATTGTTAACCTCCATAGGCCATAATACTTACAATATTTATAAACGTTTTCCATTTAACCCTTATAAACCTTGACATTAATAAATATAACCCCTATCTCCTAACTTGCACAACCGTTAACAACTATTTTTTTTATCCTTCTTAGCCAAAACTTGTAACCCGTAGAGCCCATACCACCCTAACATGTTACTCTTATAACCATAATCCCTAAGTCTTATAATACATATCCTCTATAACACCTAACACATCTACCCAAAAACATCAAATCCCTAAACCAAATAACCCCTAACTGTTACCTCTTATAATTCCTAACCCCCATAATTTTTAGACCTTAGTACAAATAAATGGTAACCACATTAACTACTAACCCCAATAATCTCTACACTTATAGTCACTATCCATTAAGACCTATAAACCTTAACCTCTAATGACAATGAAAGATAATTGCTTAGCCTTACGCATGAAACTCATAGAAATGTAAATCCTTATAACCACAAACTCGTGACATAAACCTTTAATCTCTACAATCCCTAACACCCATAACCCCTAAGCTTCACAACCCTTAACATTTTAAGTTGTAACCCTTATAACCCTTCTCACGTCTATAAATACAAACACTCCTAACCCCTACAACTCCTAATTCCTAAGTATTATAATCCTTTGCTACTAACCCTTATAGGCACTAACCCAAATAAACTTAAACTTGTAACCCCTATGAACCTTAACCCATAATGAATATAACCCCTAAATCTCAAATCATAACCTCTAGGAGTATAGTGAGACATACTTAACCTCAAATTATTTAACTAGGTTATATGAATTATAAAACAAATAAATTAATATACTCTTAGCATTTAGTATTATGGGTGGAGGATGGTATTATTGTATATTAAAGTGAATAATATAAATAAAGCATTAGCTTCAACATATAACCCTTAACATATATGTCTTGACCCTTTTAACTTATAACATAAATAATCCTTGTAATCCTACACATTATAGTTTTTAAAATCCCTAATGACTATCATCCCTAGCCCATAATGATTATGGTTTGTAATACATAATCCTTTAACCCTTTAGACTTATATTCCCTAGTCTTTATAACCCTTCATCACTAATCCCTATAACCTATATCTCCCAAACTTAACCACTAAGATTAGAAATCCTAAATCCCTATAACTTCTTACACCCCTAATCCTAGTCACCCCTAAATCTAAACCTCAATAAATCCAAACAAATAACCCCGATAAACCCTAATCTATTGCCCATATTACCCAAACATATTATCTCTAATCCATAAAATCCATAGAACCCAAAGAACTATAACAACTAGAACCCATATTCTATAAACTCGAATCCCTATAATCCTTATACCTACTGCCCCATATAATTGATAAAGATTGTAACCCTTATCAAACCTATCCCTTGCAAGACTTAAAATCAAATCTATTGTCAATCTAACCCTAATCCATGTAGTTGATATAACTAATAACTTTTATAACTCCTAACACCTACCTATTACATACTTTGGTCACTATAATCCTTAACCCATAACCATTATATACCCTATAGCCACTAAAATATACAACAACAATAAACCTTACATATTAACTTATAAATGTTGACCCATATATACTTGAACCCCTATCCCCAATTTCACCCTTAAACCTTAACCCCTTTAACTCACAACCCTTAAAAAACCCAATAACTATAACTGTTCATACTTATCCATTATCTCTCCTATCACCCTGAAAAACTATAAACTCTAACCACCAACCTCTGTACCCCCTAACCCTTATAATATCGCAACACCACTCACCCATAAACCTGATAGCCTTTATAATCTCACCGTAATCACAAATAACCCCTATAATTAGTAATCCCTAAATCCTCTGACCACTATACTACCTAATAATGAAGTCTTATAAATTTTAAACCATAGTACCTAAATCCCTATCTCATATAACCCCAACCCCTAAAGCATAGTCCCTATCCCCTAACCATATCCCCGACAACCCTAATCACTAAACCCTTATAAACACTAACCACTATATAACATTTATAACCCATATAAATAATAAGCCTTTATCCCCTTTGTAACACACCCGACCTCTAAGTACCCTTTCTAGGGATGGGGCATCAAAATGTTTCTTCCTTTAATCGTCTCGAATCCTCCATCCTCTTCTACTCAACTGTAGCTTTCTAACAACTGCTACCAGGCTCAAAATATAGCTTTGGATTGCAATTTATGGCCTCCCGAAGATCTTCGAGCGTTATTAGTCAAGAGCCACGTGGTGACCATGTGGGTCCATCTCATTCATACCATCCCCAAGTTCCCACATCCATGAGGGAAGTCCATCCATCGTCCAATCTAACAGTGGGACTTGATCCTCATTTAACACACATGCTAGAGGGGAGTTCGACGTTCAATGCTTCAGCGTTGAATGTCCCTTATTCTTTCTGCACACATGTTCTTCAGAGTCCCAAATTCCCGATCTCCTGAAGGAGCCCTAAATCTCTCCACATGGCTCTGGCCTTCGGGCCCTTCGACTTATTTGTGACACTACACTCCAAACCTCTGGAGTCTAGAAATCCCAGAGTCCCGAAAGGTCCACCCTTACATGTGGTGACATATTAAACGTGAAGGTAAGGACAAGTGGGTCTCGAATACTCCACCCGCCAATAAGCCAAGAAAATATGTGCCAGGGGGGGTGACACACGACAAGGAAAATATGACATGTGGTCCCTTCAGTGGGTGTCATGTGTCACGTTTTAAATGGGCACATAGGGTCTGCAAAACGTACGATTTCGGGTGACACATGGCATGCCAAACATGGGTCCACATCACCCTAGGTGATGTCAGTGTGCCATGTCACTTCAGAATGATAACATTTCGATGCCCTTAGATCTAATGGTTGAGGAGTGTCCATGTAGATTCTTTGATCTAAGGCTTCCATTACTTCGTAACTTCAGCATTTGGGGGATCCGATATGGGACTTCCTCCTTGCTCTCAGAGTGGTCAGCGCCCGGTGATCCAGATTATTTTCGGCACGAAATGAGAGCGGATATATAACACATAAATATTTAGAGATATTGCAAGAGAGACAACAATATAACAGAGATATAGTGGAAATAACAAGAGTCATAGATATACAGTAATACACGATTTCTATTAATGAAATAAATGTAAATGAAATAGAGACTGTAAAATACCGAGTGAAAGACTCGCTAGAATGGTGGTAGCTTATCTCTGAGAAGAGATGTGATGGCTACTCGCATCCGTGAGAAGATGATTATTACAATGAGGCTCTAAGGGCCTTTTTAACATAAGTAAAATCCAAAACACTAACCCAGAAGATGAAAAGCCAAAAGGTTCGTGGGCCCTGATGGGGGTAGTTGATATGTCAACTTCCCAGGGGCGTAACTTTTGCATACGATCTCCATTTGGGGGGCTCAATAGATCGTTGGAAAGATCTATCCGAGAAATATCCATGTTGCTCCCCGTTTTCTCAAAAAACATTGTTTAGGGCCTCAAAATGGCCCCGGAAGTTAAAAACTGCTAAAAATAGTAAATTACCAAAATTGCCAGAAACATGTTTTGGGCCAGTTGGAGAAGGTGGGCGGCCACCGATATCCACATGGATCAATCCTCTCTCCTTAGGAAGCAATGGTCTCCATTGCATTGAGTTCCCATGGGAGAGGGGAATGCGATTGCTGAATCTGAATCTTGGTGAGTTGCTTGCCTTGCTGGAACCGTCGCGTTGCTTGGTTTGTTGAAGGTCCTCATGAACCTGTCGCTGGAATGGTTGGACCTTTTTAACCAGTCTGGCTACATGATGAATGTGTGCAGAAGGAATCTTTGTGCTTTGCTGCAACCTTGTCGACCTGCTTCTGGTGGATAGAAGGTGCTTGGGCCGAGGCTGTAGTGGTTGCAGTATCCTTTTGTTCCCCTTTTGAACAGATTGTGGAGAAGATGAATTTTGTAGTATGAGATACTACCTTGCGACACTATTTAGGTGGGGCAGTAGTTGGAACTGCCTCTGGTATCCTGTAGAGATGACCCCCCAGAGAAATAATGACACTATGGGGTCGAGACTCATAGATAGCATGGCGTTTCCACATATATGGATGGCCCAAGAGAACATCACAGACATCCAGTGGGGCAACATCACATAATACATCATCCTTGAAGGGTTGGATGCTGTATGACAATTGACACTGTTGGATGACACGAAGATCTCGTCCTTGGCGAAGCCACCTGATGTTTTATGGTTGCGGGTGTGGTGTTGTCGACAATCCCAACTGTTTGACGACCTTTGCTGAGATGAGGTTCTTCTGGCTTCCGCTATCAACAATAAAATGTAGTGGGGTCCCCTTCACCCACATCTGTGAATGAAAAAGGTGCTCCCCCTCTTCTGGATATGTTAGTTCTTTTGGTTGAATTGCTGCGGTCGCGACAATAGCAGTCGGGTCTGCGTCGATGATCTGTCTTTTACTAGTATTTTCGGAATAAGATTCTGAATCAGGGTTCGGCTCCTTGTCTTTGATCTCATCCACCAATGACTATTTTGAGCGACATTCATTGGTGTTGTGCCAGGGGCTTTTGTGGAAATCGCACTATTTTCCAGTGTCCTTCTTTGTCTTCTCGTGCCCCTTCTTTTTCTGTGGCTTGGACTGGTTTTTGGGAGACTGTTTGTTAGGGACGTCTTTGTCATACTTTGGTTGTTGTGGATTTGCAGACCCGAACTGCCATTTGTTCTGGTGCTTAAATTTCTTCTCGATTTTAACAACATATCGATAAGAAACACCGAGTGATGAGATGTCCAGAAAATCCATTTCAGTTTGGATGTATCTGTGTAGAGCCCCATGGTATTTCAGAACCAAATGTTGTTCAAAGTCCTTGATACCCAGCTTGGTGCGCAAGGTATGGAAGGTATTGGTGAACTCTGGAACTGCTTGGCCCCTCTCTTGTTGCAGTGTGGTCCATCTCATGTACTGGTCCTCATAGTTTCCAACAGGGTAATATTGTTCCTTTACCGCATCCACAAAAAAATCCCAAGTGGGATCGACCCCATATATTCCAGACTCCTCTGTGGAACTCTGCTCCCAGTAATTTTCCCACCAATTTTTAACATGGGGGAGAGCCTTAAGGAGTGAGAAGGTGATATTTTCCTTGTTGAAAAAATTATGAACAGAGAAATAACCTTCTAGCAGATTTAACCATTTATCTAGGGCATCTGCATCTATTTGACCTTCAAATACAAGAATATCAAAATTAACCTGTGCCTTGAAAGGTGAGGTGCCTCCAAAGTGGTCACTTGATGAAGATGCGCCTGATGCTATTGGGAGGCATTGAAGGATGTGGGAAAAATTCTCCATCATTTCGTCCCTCTGTCGCGTGAGAGCTTGCTCAAGCAACAGACTAATAGGATTGTCTGCTCTATCATTTTTCTTTTCTTTCGCCATTGAGGGTTTCTTGGGTGTGAGAGAGCGATTGTCTTCAAGAGATACAAGCTCGAGACCCAACTTGCTATACTCAGACCTTGTCGGGGACATGCACTGAAAACGATCAAAAGCAACCCGCTTTGATACCACTGATCCGGATTATTTTCGGCACGAAATGAGAGCGGATATATAACATAGAAATATTTAGAGATATTGCAAGAGAGACAACAATATAACAAAGATATAGCGGAAATAACAAGAGTCACAGATATACAGTAATACACGATTTCTATTAATGAAATAAATGTACAGAGACTGTAAAATACAGAGTGAAAGACTCGCTAGAATGGTGGTAGCTTATCTCTGAGAAGAGATGTGATGGCTACTCTCATCCGTGAGAAGATGATTATTACAATGAGGCTCTAAGAGCCTTTTTAACATAAGTAAAATCCAAAACCCTAACCTCGGAAGATGAAAAGCCAATTGTGGGCCCCGATGGGGGTAGTTGATACGTCAACTTCCCATGGGCATAACTTTTGCATATGATCTCCGTTTGGGGTGATCAATAGCTCGTTGGAAATATTTATCTGAGAACTATCCATTTTGCTCCCCGTTTTCTCAAAAAAATATCGTTTAGGGCCTCAAAATGGCCCCGGAAGTTAAAAACTGCTAAAAATAGTAAATTACCAAAATTGCCAGAAACATGTTTTGGGCCAGTTGGAGAAGGTGGGCGGCCACCGATATCCACATGGATCACCCGGATGACCACGGTCTAGATAGAACGGTCACGAGAGGTCCTGAAGCTTCTCTAGATTGACGGTCCTTGTCACTTCGCAGCTTCGACGTTTGAGAGTTTGGCCATGTAGTTTTAATTTTACTCCCGAAGTGGTCAACGCCAGACTGAACACGGGGTAGGTCCAACGGATGACATTTGGCAGGGGATATGTGAGACACATGGCCCAAACAATTGACGACACATGTTAGGGTCGGTTTGACCCCTAAGATCTATGAAAGTCACAAATTGGGGTGACACGTGGCGCTCCTACTATGGGTCTACGTTACCCTCAGTGACATCGGTAGACCACGTCACTCTGACCTTCGAAACTTCGACGACATCCTCATTCATTAGCGTGTCGAATCTCCTAGAGTAGGGTTTCACCATAGTGTTTTACACAGTCCTTTTTCTAGTCAATAGGATGACAGGGATGGGTCCCAAAGGATCCTTAGATCCACGACTCACATTGATTTTCTACTCCAACATTCAAGGGTTTTGGGGTTATGACACCTCCATTCTCTCGAAGTGGTCAACACTAGACTGACTGCGACGTAGATCCAACGGTCAGGGAGGCTTCCAATTACCCTCGGATCTACGACTCACGTCACTTCCTGACTCCAACATTCAGGGGTTTTGATGGTTGTAAGGTCATAACATCCTGGAGCTCCGAGCTCCTGGAGTTACGAAGCCAAAAGAGCTTAGCTCCTTTTGGACTTAACAAAGGGTTCCAAGGTCTCGGTCATATGGGTTTTCCTGGCAAGCCTTGAGGCTACACACTCTACCCTTATCCATTACTTGGTTAGGGTCGTGGGCATGAGCCCTTGGTCACTCAGAAGGATGGTTTGAAAGAGGCGCCTTCCCTCCATAGAGCCCAAATTTAGTAATCCTACGAAGGTAAGTTCGAGGGTATGATAGGACTGAAGTATTTCAGCTAAAGCTACCCCGAGTCTTGGCATTACAAGGTCAATCCATGGGGAATTACCTTAAGGATTTTCCAACCAATACAAAGATTTTACCTTATTCTTGGGTATGTTTATGGATCGACGTCTAACAACTCTCTTTCTACTAAATAGAGGCAAATATAATACCATTCAAAAGCACGGGTTCACAGAAAAAAAATGAACATTTCTACCTTAATCATTCAATACAGAATTTAGTCATAGACATGTATATTCAATCATCATTTCCATTCTAGTACACAGAGTATGAAAATACTTATCAGAAACCAGAATCGTGAAGCATTTACTAAAAGGGGTGCCCGTTTCCACCCAACCATAGGAACGACCACTCCTGAACATATTTACCGCTGGCCACCCCCTAGCTAGACCATGATGCTATGAGAGACACTCCTTCTTCTTTCTCAATGACAGTCAGGGATGGAGGTTACTCTCCTCCTCCCACAGAAGCTTAGAAAACAGTTTTCTCTGTACCAAGCAAGGGGGTCTTCTACGAGTACTTCCACAATCACTCGTCTTCTCTGCAACCTCGTTTATCAACTTGGATTGAAAACACTACCCGCAGCCTCTTGCGTCCAGAACAATTTTTTTTGTTAGTTCTCGTTAGAACTCGAGATCTGCCTGCGCTCTCCTCTCTTCACCGATCTCCTATGCCCACCCAATACACTTCCTTTCTTTCCTTTCTCAACGAGATTGAGTGGGTACGAATCCCCAGCTCGTGGTCAAGTCATGAATCCTTGCATATGGGTACTCTTTCCCATCTCCTCATTAACGCTTGAGGAGGGTTTCCCAACTATCACTCTGACTGGTAATTCATTTCTGGGTCAGAGGACTGTTCTGGGTCTGAGCAATTAAATTTAGTAAGTTACTGGTTTGGTGGAGGTCATCTCAACCATTTCTGGTTCCCCTCACAATCTCTCCCCTATCATCATGGTTTATCTTGGCAAACCCCCTCTTTCAACAACTATGCAATACTATCCATTTTTAATTAATAACATAAATACATACATTACCTTTTAGAACAAAAAGGTTCATCAAATCCAACATTCACATACATTCAGTTTGCCACAATCTTTTGGAAAATTATAGTTATATTTACAAGTTGGGGAAAACATGGGTATTACGATCCCCTCCCCTTTAAAGGAACATCATTCTCGATGTTATACTTGTCGATGTGCTCTATATGTACAAAAGTAAGCAAAAATGGGTATTCCTGTTTCATGGCATTCTCCATTTCCCATGTAGCTTCATCTGGACCAAAGTGTTTCCATTGCACCTTGACCTGTGCAATGGTTTTGTTCTTGTGTGGAATTTCCTTCATGTTTATTATGCATTGTGGTTCTAGTAGGAATTCTCCCTCTGGTTCCACCTGAATCACAGGCCAATCAATTATATGATTAGAATCATGTACATATTTATTCAATAACGAAACATGGAAAACATTATGTGCCTTCACTGTGGGAGGAAGTTCTAGTCTATATGCTATAGGTCCCACTCTATCCAAAATTTCAAAGGGTCCACAATACTGAGGTGCCAGGTTGGAACATGATCCTATTCTCAAGGATATTTTCCTGGGTTTAACTCGGAGATACACATGATCCCCTGGTTTGAACTCTCTAGGAGTTATTTTTCTGTCTGCATAACTTTTCTGCTTATCGTGAGGTATTTTCAGATTCTATTTTATTTGAACTACTTGTTGTTCCATTTCTTTTAGCATATCTGGCCCGATTGTAATTCTGTCTACTGGTTTATCCCAACTGATTGGAATCTTGCATTGTCTACCATAGAGGGCCTCAAAAGGGCTCATCTTTAATGACTCTTGATAGCCATTGTTGTAGGCAAACTCTACCGGTGGTAGGTAGTCTTGCCACTTTTTAGGCTAATGCATTACATGCATCCTTAACATGTCCTCTTACACTTGGTTTACTCTCTCTGTCTGTCCATCAGTTTGAGGGCGATAGGTTGTACTAAATAGAAATTTAGTTTCAAAACCAACAAACAAAAATTTCCAAAAGTTTGAAGCAAATTTTGTATCGCTTTCAGATATTATTTCTTTAGGCATACCATGCAGTCTAAATATTTATTTCATGAAAATAATGGAAATATCTATTTCCTTTCAAGTTGATTTGACGAGAATGAAGTGAGAAACCTTGCTTGGTTTTTCCATCACTACCACGATGGCGTCATTCTGTTTGGGTTATTTTGGTATCCCTGTGATGACATCCATGGAGATGGTTTCCCATTTCCATTATGGGATTGGTAGGGGCTGCAAAAATCCTGCTAGATGTCGGTGCTCTGCCTTAACCTGCTAACATTCTAGACATTTAGCCAAGTAATCAACTATGTCCTTTTTCAGTCCAGGCCAATAGAATAGTTTCCTAGTGGCCGTGATCATCTTCTGATAACTAGGATGACCATTATACGGTATTTTGTTTAGTTAATTCATTATGAACCTCTTCAAGTTGTCACAATTTGGATTATGCAACCTTCCTTTGTAAGTTAGCAGACCATCATTCAACAATTTATAACCTTCATACTTCAGCCACGTGGGCTCTTTCTATAAGTATGATTTCACAGTCTTTAAAAACACATCTGTTTCTTTTCCACTTTTGACTCTCTCCTTGACGTCTGTTTCACAAGTGCTTACAACTACCAAGTGAATCACTTTCATACTTCTGCTAAGGGCATCAACAACCCTATTTTATTTTCCTTTGATATGCTTGATTTCAAAATCAAACTCACTAAGGAGATCCATTAATCTAGCTTGTCTGGCATTGAGCTTTGGTTAATCAAATAAATATTTCAACTCACTATGGTACGTCATAAGCACAAATCCCCTACCTAGGAGGTAATGCCTCCACAGTTTTAAGGCATGTACTATGGCAACCAATTCTAGATTGTGGGTCACATAATTGATTTCATGCTCATTTAATTTTATGGATTCGCAACAAATTACATGTCCTTCTTGCATAAGAAATCCTCTGAGCCCTTCCTTGCAGACATCTCTACACATGAGGAAGTCCTTTTCTGGGTCTTCAATCTTTAACACATGTGCATTGGTTAGAAGGTATTTCAGTTCTTGGAATCTCTCTTCACATTCTGATGTCCAAATGAATTTAACTCCCTTTTTCTGAAGGGAGGTTATTGGGCAACCAATATTGGAAAATCCCTTTACGAACCTCTTATAGTATCCTGCTAGGCCCATAAAGGATCTGATATCATATACATATTTTGGGGTAGGTCAATCCATAATGGATTTGATCTTGTTAGGATCAAATGCCACTCCTTCTTTGAAAATAACATGGCCTAAGTAATGGACTTGTTTCTGTGAAAAAGTCACACTTAAACTTAGCATAGAGTTGATGTTCTCTTAGCAAATGAAGCACTAGCTTGAAATGTTCTTCATGCTCCTCCCTATTATTGGAATAGATTAAGATATCATCAATGAAAACCAATACCGATATGTCCAAGAACTTACTAAGTACATTATTAATTAAGCACATAAAAGTGGTTGGTGCATTGGTAAGCCCAAATGGCACCACCACAAATTCAAAGTGACCATATCTCGTCCTAAAGGATGTTTTGTGGATGTCTTCATCCTTAATTCAGACCTGATTGTATCCAGACCTCAAGTTGATCTTGTAGAAAATTGTAGCACCCTTTAATTGGTCAAACAAGTCATCGATCCTCAGCAAGGGATACTTATTATTAATGGTCATCTTATTGAGTTGTCTATAGTCCATGCACAACCTGAGTGTGCGATCCTTATTTTTCACAAATAGGGTTGGCGCTCCCCATGGAGATAGACTAGGTCAAATGTAGCCTTTTTCCAACACCTCCTTTCGCTGTAGTTTGAACTCAACTAGCTATGGAGTAATCATTCTATAGGGTGTTCGAGACACTAGCACTGCTCCCAGTACAAGTTCTATTGAAAATTCAATATATCTTCTTGGAGGTAGTTTTGGTACCTCTTCTGGGAACACATCTTTATATTCTCTTAATATGGGATGGTCCTCTAGGCTTGGTTTATTGTTCTCAACATAGTTCAACACTTGTATTGCATACAAAGGACATCCTTTTCTCCGATACTTCTTCACTTGAAGGGCTGATATTTGTCTCACTGAGACGGACTTTTGAATCCCTTGTAGGGTTACCTTTCTCCCTTCTTCCTCTTCACACTTCAAAGTTTTATTGTAACAATCCAACTTGGTTTTTTGGGCAGCCAACTAGTCCATGCCAATCAACATGTCATAAGATCATAAAGGGAGCATGTTTAGGGTTGCTTGGGTGGGTAATCCATTCATGATGAACTGGCATGCTGGTATGAGCTCTGTTACTTTTCTTTTGGTTCCAGTGGCTAGTTGTACTAGCCATGATTTAACATGTTTAACTTTCTGCAATTTAGATTTCTCAACAGTTTGAGGGAAAAAATAACTCAAATTATACACAGGGTCAATTAAAATGGAAACTAGATGGCCGAAAATCATACCTTTCATCTCCACCACTGAAGCTTGGTGGTCAACTTGTCTATTATCCAAGGCTGCATAACTTTGTGGCATGCTCCTTGCCACATCATTGACCGTGGAAGCCTCTTGGTTGTTTTATATCCTCCTATTGTTCTGTTGCCTATGTGGGCAATCCCTCAACATATGTTCTTCTCCACAACCCCAACATTTCAAGGGTTCTCTCTTTGTGTTATCAGTGTTTCTTGAGGTTTCTCCAAAGGGTTTATTTCCACTATGAGATAAGAAATTTTGCTGATATACACTTTTAGTAGGAAGGCTCATCTTAGAACCTCTCCCATGGTTCTTAAATATCGAGGGTTTAAACCCCTTCTTCTTGAATCCCAAACTACTTTTCTTCTTCCAGTCCTCATGAGGTTCTATCTTATTCTTGAATTGCTCATCTCAATACCTTGCCTTCCAGATGTCTTCTAAAGTATTCGGTTCATCAAACTCAATTCTATCTCGGAAGGACTGAGGTAATCTACTAATAAATAGTTGCATCTTTACCTTTTCATCCTTTATGTAGGGCACATACCTTATCAACTCAAGAAATTTGTTGATATATTCATCTATTGTGATTTGTCCCAACTTGGGTTCATAGAACTCCTTGGTATTCCCATCAAAGTATTTCTCCAACATATACTTCTTCTTGAAGTATTTCTCAAATTATTTCCATGACAAGTCATTCTCATGGATTCCTTTCACATTCCTAAGGCCCTCCTACCAAATGGAGGCCTTTCCATCCAGGTTGAAAATGACTATTCAAGCCTTTAAGTTTTCATGGACTCTGAAGTACTTCTTCAAGCCAAGCAACCAAACTTCTGCTTCTCCCCCCTTCTTAATTTTTCCATCGAAAGTGGGTGGTTTGGCTTTATTGAAATCTTCAGGGTCATGGATCTTGGAATATTTCCTCTTCTTCCTTCTCCTCTGGGAATGTGAACTAGTTTTTCTACTACAAGATTCCATGGAGTCTTCAGTTTCCTCACCAAAGGATTCTTCCAATGAGTGTCTCTTGACTCCATGTTGGGCCTTCTTTGAGGTACTTCTCCTTGTGTGGCCACTTTTAGGACCACGCTTTCATATCTCAGGTGGACTTTGAGTTTTATTAGTATGATGTCTATCCACATGACTGGCTGTTGTTCCATGTTGCAGATGCCTTTGTGTATCTGATAAGATTTGCAGTAAGACTACATTAATTTCAGTTTGCTTTTCCTTCTCTTTTATCAGCCCTTCATTGCCAGCCTTACAACTCTGTAATTCTTCCATGAGGCTTCTTATGGTTTCAACCAAATCTAGAGGGGTTTCCGCCACCCTCCTCTCATCAGATTCTTCCTCTTTATTGTGGGAGATTTCCCCCAATTCGTGGTGTGTCACCATTCTTTACAATTTAGTTTTTTTCGGTCCACTGACTACTCAAGTGCTGATAAAACATTTTCTGTTAGTGAATGATCTACTAGTTTATGAACAACACATAGTTCAGATTTTTCAAAACATATAACAACAATAGAAAGCTTCATTCCTCTCTTTAGTAGAGGTTTAAATAAGCTTGTTAGGGAAGGGTTAAGATATGGTGTCACCCATAAAAGTCTTCAAATGATATTTTTATGCAGCTCGTTCATGAGCCCAAGCAGGCCAAGTGTTGTTGCCTGCTCTGATACCAATTTGTAACACACCCGACCCCTAAGTACCCTTTCTAGGGATGGGGCATCAAAATTTTTCTTACTTTAATAATATCGAATCCTCCATCCTAGGTCTCCATCCTCTTATATTCAACCTTAGCTTTCTAACGACTGCTACCCTGCTCAAAACCAAGCTTTGGATTGCAATTAATGGCCTCCCAAAAATATTTGGGTGTTATCAATCAAGGGCCACATGGCACCCATGTGGGTCCATCTCATTTGTACCATCCCCAAGTTCCCACATCCACAGGGGAATTCCATCCACCGTCTAATGCAACAATGGGACTTGATCCTCATTTAACACACATGCTAGAGGGGAGTTCGACATTCGACGCTTCAGCGCTGAATGCCCCTTTTCCTTTCTGCACGCATGTCCTCCAGAGTCCCGAATTCCCGATCTCTCAAATAATCCTAAAATATATCCACATGGTTGCAGCCTTTGGGCCTTTCGGATTATCTGTGACACTACACCGCAAACCTCCGGAGTCCCGAAGTCTTGGACTCCTGAAAGGTCCACCCTTACACGTGGTGACATATTAAACATGAAGACAAGGATAGGTGGGTCTTGAATACTCCACCCACCAATAATCCAAGCGAATATGTGACAGGGGGGTGACATGCGACAAGGAAGAGATGACATGTGGCCCCTTCAGTGGGTGACACGTGTCACATTTTAAATGGACACATAGGTTCTGCGAAATGTATGATTTCAGGTGACACGTGGAACGTCAAATGTGGGTCCACATCACCCTAGGTGATGTCAGTGTGCCACGTCACTCCATACTAATAGCCTTTCGATGCCCTTAGATATAATGGTCGAGAAGCGTCCACATAGATCCTTTGATCTATGACCTCCCTTACTTCATAACTTCGACGTTCAAGGGATCCGTTGTGGGACTTCCTCCTTGCTCTCGGAGTGGTCAACGTCGAACTGACCATAGTCTGGATCGAATGGTCACAAGATGTACCAAAGCTTCTACGAATCGATAGTCCTTGTCACTTCGCAACTTCAACATTCGGGAGTTTGGCCATGTAGTTAACGTTTTACTCCCAAAGTGGTCAACGCCTAACTGGTCATGGTGTAGGTTCAACAGATGACATTTGGCAGGGGATATGGGAGACACATGGCCCAATCAACTAGTGACTCATGTAAAGATCAATTGTACCCCTAAGATATATGAAATTCATGAATTGGGGTGACACGTGGCACCCCTACTATGGGTCTACGTCACCCTCAGTGACGTCAGTAGACCACGTCACTCCAGCCTTCTGTTAGCACTCTGTAATTTGCCCAAGGCTGAAAGGAAATCACAGAGGCAACATCAGAACCGCTTCGAGTCTTGGATCTAGCCCTCCAAGACTCAGAGAGGGATCTCTCTGTCTGATATAGCTTTGTTTTAATTTCATATATTAGGCTAGGTAAAAAGAACACTGGGCTTTGTTGTAAAAAGGGTTTATAAATTGGTTGAGACAATTTACACATCCATTGGGCTATGGGGTCTGTATTTGATAAAATCTGAGATACAACCAAAAATACTGAAGAAATCCTTCACAAGGCGAGATAACACACTCACTGGATCTTTAATAATTTAAATGATGATCAGAAGAAAAAATAAGGAAATAACTCCAACCAACAAGCACATAAGAATCTCTTAATTGAAGATATTTAGAAGATGAACATTCAAATCTTTAGAATCGGAAACAGGGTATCGAAGATAAATCCTGAGACATACGCTACTCTTAAATATTAGTTTCAGAAAATGAGATGATTACAGAGAAAGAAAACATTTAACTGAGAAAATCACATCACCAGTGAACATGCGCAGGAATCCTGTAAAGTGCCTCTTTCATTAATGGCAGATCTATTCAAAAATGTTACAGCTTGATAGCCACAGGGCGTGAAGATCCAACCCTTTTACATTAAAATCATCTCAATAAATAGTATAGGTCTCCTCCACAAGTTCTGAGAGTCGGTTCAACCGCCTCGGCCAAAAATAGCCACCACTCCCAGAAAATTCGGAGTTTTCTGCCATAAAAAATGGACCGTTTTTCTGCGAAACATGGGTCCGATCAGACATGATTCTCTCTTCAATGATGAAACCTGGGAGAAAACTGAAATAGTTTATTGTAGATGGGCATGTGCTGGACAAAAACCTCTTTCGGTTTCGCCGAATTCGTCCCCAGCTGGCCGTGACAGCTCCTGGAAGATCGGGACTGAAACGGAATATGGAAAATATGGAAAAATAGGCCTCGAAGATGTCTTCGATGCTCTCTGCTCGTGACCCCATTTCAAAAATTGAAATATTTTTTGTTCCTCAGCCCGTGCTGAGAAAAAACCTCTCTCGGATTTTTAAAATTCTCCTCCGTTTGCTCAGAATATCCGCCGGAAGAAGACATGGTAACATAGGCAAAAATTGGCAAACATTTGAGAAAGTGGGTTTTTGGCGGGAAACGGTATTCCGGAACCCCCCCCTCGTTAAACGTAGACCGCCCAGGGGGGTCTGGAATTGAACCTGGGTCGTTGATCTCCGTGCTTAAATCTGGGCCGTTCAAAATTGTATGAGGTTTATTTATGATTCCGGACCCCCCCCCCCCTCGTTAACTGTCGAACTCACGGGGGGGTCCGGAATTAAACGAGGTGCGTTGATTAGTTTTGATATGGTGGATGAGGGGGGCGCGTATATGAAAATGTATGGGAGTTTAGGTGGGCAGGATTATGGAGGGAATTAGTGGATGGTGACGTAGGGAAATGGGTAGTGGGGGTAGGTGGGGTTGGAGTAATGGCATAGGGGGAGTGGGATATTACGTAGGTGTGTGGTGAGTGGAGTGATGTGAGGTGGGGTAGTGTGAATGGTAGGATTATTTTTATTTAAATTTTAGAACCTTTCTATTGGTTACTCATGAAATTAAATGGCCACATGCCCTTTGATTGCCAATTACATTTGAACGACGCTTCAAACATTGATCTATCTTCTTTCTCGGATCCTTTCAATGCTACAGAAAATGGGATTTGATCATCTGAACGACCTGCAATTAGACTCCAGTCGAGAAAATTTAGAACAAGAGCAAAAATAATAAGGTATACCCCAGAACATTCTTCTGTTGGGCCTGCCCTTCAGGAAAATATAATGCATATCAGCCAATACCCTGATCGCTATCCATCCTCGTCCTTCTTTTTCTGGCCAGGCTTGCTCAACTTTGGGGTGTCTGCTGGTTTGAAAGTAATTGATGACTTCCTGTACATAACAACTGCATCAAGGGAAAATATCTTTAATGCTAGAGCAGATATTGTCGATACTTTGACCGCTGCTGAGCATGGGGACCTATACCACCATAGTTTTCTCAAGCAATCAGTCTTGATCATATGTTCCAAAATTATTGTGGCTTCAACCGTCTCAAATATTGATTTTGCAGACTTCACAAATGCATGCCAAGCACGTCTTTTTGGCAAACAAGCTTTTGAGGGCTCTAGGATTGGTTCAGATAAAGCGGCATCCATATCAAACAAATTGATCTTAAGTCTTCTTAAAATTGGCAACATCCTTCCTAAAAATGGCTTCATGGAAGTTTCAGGAACAATGCGCTTTGCAAATATTCGAAAGTTGGTTGCTGTGTTCCTCGATAAGATGGCTGAGTTTCTTCCATTGTCCACCTTGGAGCCAGGCCCTAGAATTGTACCCATTTGATGCATTTTTCCATTCATGTTTTCACCTAATACAGCCAAATGTGAAGAGGTAAGGCGTGAGTTGATGACTGTATGCGAAGTACCCAAAGGAGCATGGATGTTAGTCTGCTCTGTACTAATACAACATCAAGAGTAGAATGGTTGGGTGCCGAGAGGTCTAAACCACCTCCACCGTGTTTGGAAAGGCAGATCATGAGACTTGGATCAAGCGAAGGTGAATAGGATGGTGCTGAGACAAAACTTGCTATATCATTAGAGGCAATCAAGCCTATGTCGCGCGCTAAATCTTTATTTGAACATGGAACTATAAATTTCTTACATACCTCTGTCAACTCATATGGACTGCTTGTGGCCTTTTCTTTTTAAATTCACTAGAGTTTGAGGAGAGAAGTGATGACTTTCCCCTTTTCTTTGGAGGAGTCTGTGAGGCAGTCTTCATCGGTTCTAAGACACGATCTACCTGTGAGTGACTGCTTTCCCGTTTTTCACCTTTTCACCTTTGGAGCCACATCATTATTCTCTGTAGCTTCCTCCAGAACTGAAACTCTGTTCGATGCACATTTTCCCTTATTATGTGTCCGAAACTCTGAAATAGAAAGAAAAGTATGATGACAAGAGAAACAATGACTGTGAGATGGCCACCCAGGCTCCAAGCATTCACGCCGATACATTCTCTCATCATAGTGTATTTTTGGCTTTCTCCCACGACGCTTACCAATGTTTGTTCTCCTGGACCTATATATTCACCAAGAGATATTATTTCAGGAAGTTCCTCTTGTTCCTTGTTGCCTCTTCGGTAGCGATCTCAGCGGGACTCATGTCTTGTGTATGGCGTTGTTGTTGACAGGTTGTGTGGAGCTGCCATCGACACCTTGAAACCGGCTTCAAACGCCTGGCAAAGGGTTTTAAATGCTGCTGTTTACATATATTTTTTTATTCTCTGCGCAATATCCCACATGCGCATGGAGAAGGGATTTTACAGCCTTTATATATTTGCATGTTTGCAACATGCACTTGATGACATGAGCCCGAGGCTATACTCTGGAGTTAGGCGTTGGCGCTTGCTTGTGTGGATGTGTTGGTTTGTGCGTTTGCTATAGGTGTGCGAAATGGTGCTTCTACTTGGTGTTGGGTATTCGGGTGGCTGGCCCAACGTCGATATAACCTTTTGGTCAAACTTTTGCTACTTTATCCATAAAACTTCTGCATAAATGCAAAGGCCGAGGGGCCATTTTTAATTTTTTCCAAATTCACCAAATTTTGGCGAACAAACCAACTTTATTTTTTCTCACCAGCATTAAACTTTTACCATTTCGAACCAATCCACCTTTTTGCCAGAAAATACATCGAAACCCACTTTGAAGCTTACGCGTCGGGACTCGTCTTGTGCTTGGGCAGTGTCGAGCGCTTTCCGCCGCCTTCGCCATGCGTCATGAGCGAAACATATTCATGGAAAACATAAATATTATTCAGAACACTGATTCCCTATTATATAGGGTTCTAACACCTTCGACACTTTGGTAACATTCTTGTTCATCAATAGTCGAATATCCCAGAGTAGGGTTTCGCCGGAGTGTTTTACACTGTCCTTTCACTAGTCAATCGTACAACAGGGATGGGTCGCGAAGGATCCTTAGATCCATAACTCACATTGATTCACTACTCTGGAATTTGAGGGTTTTAGCGTTATGACACCTCCGTTCTCCCGAAGCGGTCAACGCCAAACTGACCACGGTGTAGATCCAACGGTTAGAGAGGCTTCCAAATACCCTCAGATCTACGGCTTCCGTCACTTTGCGACTCCGACATTTGAGGGTTTTGATGGTTGTAAGGCCATAATATCCAAGAGCTCCAAGCTCCTGAAGTTCCGAAGCCAAAAGAGCTTAGCTCCTTTCATACTTAGAAAAGGGTTCCAAGATCTTAGTCGTATAGGTTTTCCTGGCAAGCCTTGAGGCTGCATGCTCCAACCTTATCCATTATTTAGTTAGGGTCGTGGGCATGAGCCCCCAGTCACACAGACAGATGGTTTGAAAGATACACCTTCCCTCCACATAGCTCAAATTTAGTAATCCTGTGAAGGTAAGTTCAAGGGACTAACAAGACTGAAGTATTTCAACTAAATCTACCCTGACTCTTGGTATTATAAGGTCAATTTGTGGGGAATTACCTTAAGGATTTTCTAACCAATACAAATATTTTACCTTATTCTTGGATCTGTTTACATATCCATGTCTAACAACTCTCCTACTGCTAAGTAGAGGCAAATAGAAGACCATTCAAAAGCATGAGTTCACAGAAAAAAATGAACACCTCCACCTTAATCATTCAATACAGAATTTAGTCATAGACATGTATATTCAATCATCATTTCCATTCCAGCACATAGAGTATGAAAATACTTATTAGAAATCAGAATTGTGAAGAAACTGCCGAAAGGGGTGCCTGTTTCCACTCAACCATAGGCACAACCACTCCTGAATGGATTTACTGCTGGCCACCCCCTAGCTTGACCATGATGCTTTGAGAGAGACTCCTTCTTCTTGCTCAATGATAGTTAGGGACGAAAGTTACTCTCCTCCTCCCATAGGAAATTAGAAAACAATTTTCTCTGTACCAAGAAAGGGGGTATGCTACGAGTAGTTCCATAGTCACTCATCTTCTCTGCAATCCTGTTTATCAGCTTGGATTGAAAACGCTGCCCACAACCTCTTGCACCCAGAACAAATTTGTTTCTCAGTTCTTCTTAGAAATCGAGAGTTGCCTGTGCTCTCCTCTCTTCATCGTTCTCCTCTACCCACTCAATCCACTTCTTTTCTTACCTTCCTCAACAATATTTCTCGAGTCCGAGTCCCCAAATCATGGTCAGGTCAGGAGTACTTGTAGATGCGTACTCTTTCCCATCTCCTCATTAACTCTTGAATAGGGATTCCCAACTACCAGTCTAAATGGTAATTCATTTATGGGTCAGAGGACTGTTCTAGGTACGAGTAATTAAATCCAATAAGGTACGGGTTTGTTGGGGGTAATCTCAACCATTTCTAGTTATCCTCACCATCTCTCCCCTAGCATCATGGTCTATCTTGGAAAACCCCCTCTTTCAACAACTATGCAACACTATCCATTTTTAATTAATAATAGAAATACATACATTACCTTTTATAACAAAAAGGTTCATCAAATCCAACATTCACACACATTCAGTCTGCCACAATATTTTGGCAAGTTATAGTTATATTTACAAGCTGGGGAAATAGGGGTATTACACCCTTACACCCAATAACTATAGTCATATCCCAAATAAGACTTTTCATGTATATCCCTTTAAAAGAAATTGTTATAACTCTTAAAAAGTATAACCCCTATCCCCAATAACTCATGATGAATTTTGTGACCCTTATAGCCCCTAACCCATATAATTCTCAAGTCTTAACTCATATAACCTCTATAAGTAATCATAACTCAAACCCCTATAAACCTTACAATTTATAGTACATAATATCTATGCCTTATTACTCCTAACCATTATAACTTTGTCAACCTAAATTCTAGGCCCTAATCCCAAACTTCCATAACCATTAACCCCCAACCCTTAAAACCCTTAGAACCACTAACCCTTATCATCTATGTCACTCCTATAATTCCAAAAACCTCTAACCCATATAAGACTTAGCCTATATAACCACTAACCTTGTAACCCTTATAACTATTGTCACCCTTAAAAAATGAACATCCCTAATCCCTAAAACATCTAACTCCTAGTCATTAGAACCCTTAACAACTAAGCATGATATGCACTAACCCAAATAACACTAAAAAAATAAGCACCGTAAACCTTAACTAGTAACCCCTATAACCCAAAAACCTCAAAACATAACTCTTATAAGTGAAAATTTTTAATCATCATAACCATAGTCTCTAACCACTATAACCCTTAACCACATCTAACCTTACACACATTATATCCCTTAGCCCATGTATCCCCTTATCACTAACCCTAATAACCCACTATATGTAACCCTTATAAATTTTAACCACAATAACTCCTAACTCCTTTTCACCCATTAACTCAACCCTTATTACCAGGCTTACCCATATAACCTATAACCAAATTGTTTCAACCTTTCACCCTTATAACCTGTAATCCCTATCACTGCTAACCACTTAACAATATAGAAACCCCAACTCTTATAATGTTTGCAACCCACCACAACTAATAAATTTAACCCCTATATTTGATCTAACCCTTATAACCCATAACCCCAACAACCCCTACAACTAAAACCTATCATCCATAATTCTTAACCCTTATAAATTCTAATTCTTAACCCTCATAACTCATATCACTTCCAACCCTCATAAATGGTGTCACCCCTAATCTCTAACCCCTCTTACCCCAAACCACTTTACTCTATAACCTTAACACCTATAACCCTTAGCACCAATAATCCCTATTACCCATTATCTTTATCTCTTAACCATTGTAAACCCCAACCCATATAATCCATAAAATATTGCACCTTATAACCCATCAAATTCCTCTAAGAACTTATTACCCCTAGCTCTAATAAACTATAAGCCCCCAAATCCCTCTCCCATAAAACATTGAACCCCTAACCCATTATCCCATATACATAATAACTTGAAACAAAAATCAACTAACCTTAACCATTAGAATTGTTCGCCCTTGACCAAGTTTTGGGAGATTCTTGGTCATAGTGACCTATTTTGAGACTTTGACAACCTGTCAAAGGAGGAGTGCAAGACGAACCGGAGATCAAGGGATCTCGGCCCACTTTTGTGTCCTTTTTGGGTTTTTGGGATTATGTAACGGGATTGGGATGTCGTCCCATGGGTTTACCCGTGCTTAGGCCAATTTTGTAATATATAAATAGAAGGCTAGGCAATGTAAGAAGTAGTTGAACATGCATCTATGTGATGTGAATGTGTGCTAAGTGCAAGTAGAGTCTGTAAGTGCTTTTTGCATGACTATAAGAGACTTGCAGAGCTAAGTACAGGTACTTGTAACAGATTGTGGAAGGCTGAGTGCTGTAACATAGGGAAGAAGGATATAGCAAGATGTGAAAATATTCTTTCCTGTGCGGAGTAGGGTTTTGATGGATCTGTGCTTGTAACCAATTGAATGAAGACAATAAAGAAGAAGAGTTGGTGGACGTAGCTCCAGGGTGGGGGTGAACCACGTAAACACTGTCTTGTCTTGCTTTGTGCTTGTCTGGATGTGTTTATATCTTCTTTTGCTAAGTGCTTAGAGATGATTAGATAGATACACTTATGCTTAGTGCTAATGATGTATAAGAATGTTAGATCTGATCTATATGAATGTGCCGAGTGCTTGATCTGCTAGATCTGACCTATCTATTGATGCTAAGTGCTTAGGTACGTTATATCAGTGTGAATGCTGCGAAACCATGTTTTATCAGCGAAGTGATTATTGATTGTATATTGAGGAACCGATGGTGCTAAGTGCTTTATTAAGTATTATAATCACAAATATGTGTCCCAGCTAAGGTTGCAGAGACCCGAGTCTTGCAACCACCCCTGCCTCTACCTCGGGTGAGACTTCATCTGCTTCACAGGTGTTGCCGAAAGGGCTGATAGTTAGGGATTTTTTGGTGCGCTATTGTAGCATTGAACCCTGGGTCTTCCCCTGTGCCAACAAATGGTTCAGTTGCCGGGACCTGAAACTGTGATTGCTGGGAACTGAGAAAGAAGAAGATTTGTGCAAAGATCCATCCTGAAACCGTGAAAGATATGTGCGTGGATCTGTTGCCCTAGTGCACAACATTCTACTTGACCTAAGAAGCTCTATGCTAAGGAAAATAAGTCTGATCTAAAGAAAAAAGGTAAGATCCGAAAGCTTTGTGCCCTAAGAAAGGTAAAAGTGGGAATTCTTGATTAAAAAGAGGGAATATCTGCAAGCTTTGTGATCTGATAAAGGTAAGAATAGTTAAAAGTTTTAGATTTGGAAGCTTTGTGCTTTGTAGAAGTAAGATAAGTGGAAATTTTTGTTTCTAGAGTATGGATCTAGGTATGTTTAATAGTGTCTGTCCTAGTTTGAAAACTAGGGTATTAATAGATGAAAGAAGATTTGATATGACTAGATTTGATAAGAATAGTGAAAGATATGTTATACCTATGCATAGAAAGAATGTTTGGACTGAAAAATGGATCCAGGATCCTAGAAAGAATTTATTGCAGGTTAGCTCCTATGATCCTAGCGCACAGTACAAGAGAAGCTAGGGATCATTTAAAAGAAAGAGAGGATTAACCCTCTGTTACAACTGCAGAAAACCGGGACATCTTGCTAAGGCATGCCCTGGGAAAATACCTGGTTGTCTTTGTTGCAAATATATGAACCATGAAGTGTTGGATTTCCCTAGAATGATTGCTAAGCTTGAAATTATGAACATAAGACAATAAAATCCTAAGGTAGATAAAAAAACTAAGGCTATAACAGAACCCCAGAAAGAATCAGAGAAGGTATTGCTACAGATGAAAGTAACCTTGAATGACCACCGACATGTTATATTATTAGAGATGTTTAAAGACAAGGAATGCCTTGAAGCAAGAATAGGAGACTTCGACATTGACTGTGTTCTAGATGAGGAAACACAGATAAATATCATGATAGAGAGAACTTGGGAAGCTATAGGAAGGCCTGCTATGATTCCTTCATTAGGAGGAATAGGGTTATTCATAGGAAATATGGTAAACCTATGTGGAAAACTCACTGAGATATCTATGAATGCTAATGGAACTTTGACAGAAGAAGAATTTGAGATTATTCAATTTATTGAGGACCGCGCCCTGTTTACCATGTTACTAGGGAGACCTTGGATTGAAAGAGATCTAGCCAGATGAAAAGAAGAAGAAAAATTTTTGGTGCAGAAGAGACAAGAGTTAAAATATTTCATGACTAGAAGGATCGCACACTTGATCGAAGAACAAGAGAACAAATCGAATCTACTTAACACTAGATACCCATATGTCGAAGCTACAAGAACATTAGAAGACTCGCAGAAGACTGAGGTACCTATCTCGGATAAAGAAAAGGTGTTAATCCTGAATCCTAGGAAAGAATATCAACAACGTGCAGTGACTATGTCCAAAGACGTTAAGAATCAAAATGGAAAAGGACTACCGAGACGAAGATCACTGTGAGGAAGGATAGAAAGCTAAGTAAGAAGAGAGATAAGTTTGAAAAGTTCCAGAAGGTTCCAGAAGGAATTTCGCAGACAAAAAAATTGCAGAATGGGAGCTTCACCAGGATATTAGAACAACGACACATGGTGCTTTTTCATGGCGAGGCAATATAGCCATTGGGACCGATATATCCATTTGACTGTCGCTCCGAACAGGTCAGAAAGCATTTATAGATCGACACCAGACCCTTGGACCGTGCCATAATGGACAAAACAAGAGTTAATGAGGCTTCATACCCATTACAAGTGAACCGTTTCTGAGTTGCCTATTTATCCCATCGCGCCATGCACGAAGAACACTTTTGCTAACCAAGAATTTGAGACCACAAACCAAGTGAATTGTATACAGTAATCATTTCTATCTTGCTGTTTATTCTAGTGCAGTATCTGAGTTAATTGTGAACCTGATATTATTAATCCCGAGTGCGTATGTCCGACGAGCTCACCGCAGTTGAAGAATCAATAACAAAAGTACTCCTTGACTTGATGATTGAAAGAGTCATGTCAGAGAGAGGATTGTCTACTGGTATACATGCATCATCTAAGAGAGGACTGCCGACCTCTCCATCCACTGCTTGATCTAGACCATCACGACCCACAGATGAGAAGCGAACCAAGAACATAGACGATCTCATGAATGCTAAGTTGATTCCGAGCATTTTACCCACCTATCTACCACCTCTGAGCGACGCAATAAATCGAGACATTGTGCCCAGAGACTTTGAGTATGAATTGGTCACTGCATACCTCCCGAAGGGGATACGCTCAGTTCACGTAGATTAAGAAAAGATAGAAACGTTGAATTTTAGCGACTTCAACCTCGGTGACATGAAGGTCTACAACATGCTCGCCCCACATAAGTACCTGAGCAGGACACAAGGAAATAATTCAAAGATAATTTCTCAGTCATGGACCCATAACCTTGCGCAGTCCACACTGCTCAACGTCATGAGGATTCCTCACTTTAGAAGACACCAAGAAGTGAATGCATGCATCAAACCGCTATTTTCCTGTTACCATGGAAAATACTTGTGGTTAAAACACCGTATCACAGTGGATCCGACATTGATCAATCAGATCACAGGGCTGAGTATGCAAGGCCATGACCCATGATATTTATACCCTGGAAAAACAATGGATCGCGCTCTAGCACAAAGGATCAAGGACACCTATGGATATGTCAAAAAGGGAATGTGAGGCTACAAGGTAGCTTCTATCCAAAGCGGCGTAGTGCGCCTAGCCTGTCAATTTGTTGCAGGAAAGTTAGTCCGCAAGAACCGACCCACCCAAGTGACTAGTTTTGTAGTCGAACTCGTAGGAAAGTGCGTGGAGGGCCTACAAATGAATTGGGTGAAGTACCTCGTGAACTAGCTGGAACTGGACTGCAGGGAAGTGCAATATCAAGGATGTGAGTTCCACTTCAGTTGGCTTCTAATCCTAATTTATTTCATCGCATGGGAGGTGCTGGAAGGTGCGACCTTACCGGACATCGAGCCCTTTGAACCTCTAGCCGCAAAGTTCAGTACACTGTGGTATTCCAGTGACATGAACAAGCAATGGTAGTCAAATTCTGTATTCCACACATATTACAATCAACTAAAGTTAGCTATCCAGTCCAAACCTCGTATCATGCCAAATACTCTCCACAGGTTTTGGCCTTTAATGAAATTCAGCGTGGACCGCCATTTCATTTATATTACAGCGCGCACTGATGAACATAAGCAATGACTTTAGTATTACTACAAGCTGACACAGGAGGACTTAGAAGAAATCACCAAGGACTAGTTGGCGAACCTCCTCATTCCAGCAGACCCTGCGGAGATATCTGATTTAGACATTCTAGAAACTGCGTTGGATACACCCGGACCTAGCAAGATAAAGAAGACCGAAGAGGTCCATGATTTAGACAACACATCTGTGAAGACCGCTTCCATATCAATAGAGCAAGGAGGATATGGTGGAGAGATAGATGGCGCAGAAGTTGAACAGAAGAAAGGCGAGGTTACACTGCCTAGAGATGAGGAGGATCCCTCGAAAAAAAGGAAGGTTTTGCTGCCGAAACCTTCCTCCTCAAAGAAAGTGAAAGCAACCATGACCAAAATGAAGACCATCCTCACCTCCGACGACTTTGATTTCATCATAGCAACCCTGAATGATGCTTCGCTAGAGATAGCAAAGAAGCAAAAAGCTAAGCAGGAGGAGGTGTTCCATTGGATTAAGGACGATCTCCAAGGAGTGCAACAGACACTACAATACAGACTCATAGTCTCCACTGCGCTTCCATCATAAGGAACATCAGAACTGGGAGATGAGCCAACTCAATTCCACCGAATCACTAATACAGTCGAAGCTCGCCTTCGACGAGCTCAGGAAGAAACAATGCAAACTACCCAGGCTTTAGCACAAGTACAGGGAGACCTTATAGAACAACGCAGTACTACAGAACAGGAAAATCCTTCTCTGCAAGTGAAGTGGGATGAAGAAAAAGAACAATTGCAACAAAGCAAGGAACAATTGCTCGCAGAGCAACTCGAAATAAAGGAAATGGTTCATAGAGCACTTCGCTCTATGACAGTCGTAGAAGTAAAGACTGAAGAGCGAGTTCCACAGCAGGTGGCACAACTTGAAGAAGTAATCTAACAGATCCAACAGTGCATAACAGACTTGGAGATCTGCACTATGCCCGAGACTCCTCAAGATGTAAGAGACCAAAGGGAAGCAACTACCCACAGCGCAATTGATAGACTAAAATCTCTTGCCTTGGAGTGCAAGCAGCGGAGTAACTGCATCACCCAAACATATGATAACCTCACCGAGAATCCAAAGTTACAGGCATTAGAGTCACATCTAAAGGAAGGAAAGCAACACGTAGACACACTACAGGTGTAGCTGAAGGCCTTTGTTATCGCTCAGTTTGTAGTCAAGGTCAAGTAGCTGGAAGGTAGGGACCAAACTGGCGTAATAGGAGCTTCCCCACCCACTGTCACCTCAATGGGGGGCTCTTTCTATTCAGGGTGGCTAATCCCAAGGGAGACGTCCCTGGTAATCTGGTGGATTGAAGGGAAAAAGGATCAAGAGATTAAGGTCTCAAAGGTCAAAGTAGGTTTTCCCCTTCATAGATTACTGCCAAGAATGATAGTCAAAGTGAAGGTATTCCAAAGTACAGGCACCTACTTGCGAGACAAGGCAAATAAAACTAAAATATGCCACAGTGGTTAGTACTTCAATTGTCAATGATTATCAATACGAAATACACATGAGCATAAATAAAAGTAATTATTGACGAAGTCAATGATTGCAATAAAGGCTATGGCTTATAATATTACTTCTTCAATAAATACAAAATGATAATAGCATTCAATGTACAAAATCAATCCTTGGATTACCACAACACATTAAATATGCTCACATATAATGTTGTTGTGTCAAGCCTACTAGGGGTGACGTCAGCTTTATTCTAGGTTAGTTTGGTAGGAAAAGAGGTCGACGTTTTGCAAAATAAGACAATGAGAATACTCAACACTTCTATGTCTATCATTAGATGACCTAGCCGCAACTTTAATACCAAGCAAGAGTTCAAAAGAGGCAAGACGTCATCATAAAATTAGGGTTAGTAAGTCGCTAGGGTTAGTTAGGGTTTCAAATTTTGGAAGTTTGAAAGGTTGTTTTAACACAATTGACTCAATGTTGGAGTTCTAGACTAGTGCCTTAGGGTAAATGGAGTCAAGGAGTAAGGCTAAGGTCTCGGGAGAATCTAAATTTAAGGACAAGAAGGTTAGGCTTTCTAGTGCTGCAATGGCAGGGCCACAAAGTCAAAACCCTAAGGGGAGGAGGCTCATTCGGGTGTTGCTTAAGCAAGGCCTCATTCTCCTCCCTCTTTCCTTAAAACTTTTTGGAAAAAACGGCTAACTTCAAAACATAAATCTAGGGCTGAAAAGTGTTGTAGGGCCAAGGATTTTCAAACCCTAAAGGTTAAAACCGTAGGTGTAAACTTAATTAGGCCTAGGACGTCTTCCTTCTTCAACTTATATTTCAAAACTAACTCAGAAAAAAGGGGAATTAGTGTAGCAATGGCTAGGCTATATTCTCCTTAATCAAATGGCTAAGCAAGTTTTCTATCACGGGGACATGAAGCAAGGACCTACTTGTGTGCTTGCTACCTAGGGTTTCAATGATTAAGCATAATAATAATAATGTAACCATATATGTAAGATATTTAACCTACAACCATTCAATCAAGAAGTTTTGCATGAGAAATACACTTACAAATCAATGAAGAGCTTATCAAACCCTAGTTGTAAACCTTCCAAATGATAGAAAACACCATAAAAATGCCAAAGATGATACTCCACAAGTGTAGCGCCTCAACTCCAAGAGCCAAATACAAAGACAAAAGACTAAAAGTGTTTCTCTCATAAGAGAGTGAGTTGTGTTATGTTCAAAATGAGGTTCAACGTCCTCTATTTATACCAATATTATGACCTTTAATTTACAAAAATAGGTCATTAAAACAGCCGACAAGGCTGACTAACAAAAGTTACATTATTTATCACATTAAATGCTAAAATGTCATAATTATGAGCTAAAAGGGAGACGTCAGGCCCCTTTGAGGGGGACGTTGGCCCTTTTTGGGTAAGATCAACATCCAAAAGGCAAAACATTGGCCCTTTTAGGGCTCCTGCAAGCTGCCACACGTGCCAAATGATCCCAGCACACTGCCACATCCTCCAGAAAATGTCCAGCCTACCCCGGGTGGCGTCCTGTCCATCAAAAGCCATCATCTCATCTACAATGGGTGATCCCCCTAGGCCAGGCTCTGCGAAAACGTCCTGGGTGAGGACGCCCTTCTTCTTCTTCATGCAAGGGCTCATCACAACGTTGTCCTGCCTCTACCATCCAACAACCATCTGATGGGCTCTTTAGCCCCATGGAGGTCCGAACTAATCATATCCCCATGTGTACCGATCCACTGGTACCTGTCCACCGGGTATGGTCCTGCACATCAAAGACTACGCCCTCCATGGGCTCATTAGTCCTAGGGATCATAGCAATGCAAATCATATTTCATCATTAAAGTTATCAAATAAATGCATGAAAGCCCTAACATATCATCTACGAGCTCAAAGATATTACACAGATCTACTATACAAAGATGAAGAAACCGACAGAAAAACCTATTGGGCTAACACCCACAAGAGATGGAAAGTTTCCTCGGAAGATCATTCAAGCCATGTTTTATGAGGTGATATGGTTTAGGGATGTCCAGTCACAGTAAGACCAAGGGAAAGTGTTGTCTGTGGGTGCCTTTGTAGGAGGCGGGCTGTACCTTTCATGGATGCAGAGCTGACAGTGTTACCCACTAGTATCTTCGTAGGGATGATAAGGCTAGCTCGTGATGAGACCTCCTTTCCCTTTTCCATGCAACCAAAGGTCACTGCCCTGGTGTGGTGACCAGATGATCGCAATGTCATACTGCTACCTATGAACATAATGGGCCGGTTCGTGATGAGACCTCCCATCCTCTTGGTTGGGTCTTGTTTTATTATTTTTCTTAGGGTCCCTTTAGTTTCTTATCGAGAGGCCTTTTATTGCCTTCTCAGGGATCCCCTGGGTGAAGCATCTCTAGGTTTTATTTCCTATGGCTTTTATCTTTTACCAGCTGCTTTTACCCCCTGGTCCTTTAGACCTTTCTTCCCACAAGAAAAAGTGTAACCCTCAAAGGTCATCCTAATGGCCGGACTAGGGGAATGGGATAGATGAGCAGGGTATAAGATGTAAAATGATAAAATGGTGGGAGTGGATGATGGCTCTGCAAATCCCCCTTGGTGGCTAACCAAAACCCATGAATATCAACTTGCTAAGTCACCCCATCAATCACCCCGACAATGGTCAAGTGGAGTAGTGTAAGATCCAAGCAGTCATCATAAATGAAAGGAACCTAATGCATATATAAGAGGGTTATAATGATCAAATATGACACATACCATGATACCTTGGACCAATTACCTCATGGAGCAAGAGTCCTCTCCGATGCAAGTCCAAGCTGATGGTGATGGAAGCTGTTGCTGCTGACAGGAAAAATCTGGCGAAGAAGAAGAAAGATGGGCCCTCCAAGGCCATGCTCAGGTCAATCCTACTCTCGGTACTTCATGTCTAGGACCTGTGGGCCTCGAGACATGATCTCCTAGTTATCCCTAGATATCGGGGATAACATTTGGTTCCAACTCGGGGACATGTGCTAACTGTAGAGCGCATGAGAACCTCAACAATCTTTGGCATAAACCTGTAGACCTGCTCACACTTGACAAGAAAGCATCAACAACAAAAGGTGGGGTGGTATTGCCACCCCGCAAAACAATACATGTGCATATAAAGTAATCGTAAATGCAAATAGAAAGAAAAACACTTACCTGCACTCACCTGTTGGCTGTATGTTGGTGTAATCAAACAACCAGTGAAGCCAAGCCAACAACGATCCTTGATACCTGCCTTTGTGCTTCATCATAAACCAAAACAATGATAAATCAAGCACAACAATGTCATGAGTTAGAATATATATCACATCATCGGGAAAGTCAGAATCTAACTCATGGAGGCGGGTGGGAGGGAGAAAATCATGCCAAGTCCATCTCTGAGAAAAGTACTTAATCCTATCCAAGAAAAGGTCATGAAAGATACAAGGTTCAGAAAATAGACTCAAATGGCCTGTAGACTGGTTACCTAGGACATCCTCACGCTCTAAAGTCAAGGAAGGAATCGACAAGGATTTAGCAGACGACTGGCAAACTATCAAGGGAAAGTTGAAAAAATGATTGGAGCTAGCATTATCCAACCAACCCTTGGAGTCTAGGGTTTTCCCAGGAGGAAACTCAACATAAAAAAGGTATTTCCCAACTACACCTTTAATGGTAAAGCATGGCAAGGTAATAACAGGTGGTTGGGGTGAAAAGTCATGAGAAACCTTCTTCAGGCAAACAATGTCCTTACTTGTATCAAAATCTGAGCACAACGATGGTCGACAATCATCTTCATGAAAAGAGTCCAAGTGCTCAGCAGGGTACTCATCAAACATCTCAAGGTAAGACTGAAAATCATCAGAAAAATAAGGTACTAGGTCATCCTTGGTTTTTTGAAAGCTACAAGTAAAAACCTCATCTCCTTGTTGCCACTGGTAAGAAGTAATATGTTGTGACAATTGCAAGGGCAACAACTGGAAATGACTCTCAGTGTCATAGATGGGATCTAAGTCATAACCAACTATATCCCACCTACGTCTCCCAACATGTATGAACTCCTCAATGTTATCAATAGTGTCACTATCTGTGTCATAGCATGCAGGGTTTGAATCATTTGAAAATTCATCCTCTTCCTCCTTTTCATCACAAGGTAAAGCATTATCAGAAACTAGGATAGGAGGGTAACTCACTGTTTCTTGCTGCACAAGAACTTCGAGGAGCTCGATGTTTTTATCATGTGTCATTGTTTCATCCTCATGGGCTGCCTCTTCATCTTCAATTGCATAGCAAGGGTCGTCAACTTTGTTCAAAGCTTTCTTTTCTCCTTCATTTTTTGAATCATGGAAAAAAGGTGTCATCAACATATTGAGATAGAACGCAACTAACCTCTTCTTCTTTTTGCTGTGTAGGAGAAAATGGCTCTTGGATTGCTTCATCAGAGGGAGGGGTACGCATTGATACTTCATCATTTTGCTCAGGTTCCATCTCCTCAGCCATGTCTTTATTCTGCTGGTTGAAAAATTGTTCCCCTCTCTCTTGCGTATCTTCAACAAAGTTTCCATGGGAGACTAGTTTTATCAAGCTGAGAGTGTCCATGGCATCGGTCCTGGTCATAAAAAGACTCTTTTAAATTTGAATGGCCATGTTGTGAGCTTCTGCAAATGTTTTTGGCTTTTTATTATTTAGAAGGAAGCTCAAATGTCCCTGAAGTCCATTAGTATAGAGGTAGACGAGGTATTTGTCTTCAGGACGATGTCTTCGAGGAATCTGGTAAAGAAACTTCTGGAACCTAGCACAGAAAGCTCTGACAATCTCAGACTCAGTTTGTTTTATGCCTTCAAGCTCTTTCAACAATGATTGTATATATTCTATTTTCATGGTCCACTTTGCAAGGGAAAATTTTTCAAAAAGTTCCATAGAAGTGATGCTGGCAGCTGGAAGGTTATCATACCATCTTCTGGCCTCTCCATGCAAGGAGGCAGAGAAGATTTTCATCACCAAGTCTTCAGCCTCGTCGCTGATAGGGAAGTATTGAAAGAAATCCCAAAATCTTCTCATGTGAGACTCGGGACATTCTCCATTGATGCCAGCAAACTGAGGGAGGAAGTCCTCATAGAGGGGAGGCATTTTTCTAGGATATCCCAGGATTTTACTCATATCTAAAGGTCTGTAGTTTCTTGGGTCCCATTGTGAAGTCATTGTTGGCTTCGTCATCAGTGGAGTCGCCAGATAGTTTTCTTGAAACTACCAAAGAATAGGGGGAAAAAGTTATAGTGGAGTCTCCAAGTAAGATTTTAAGAAAAGGTCTCTGAGGCAAGGCTTACCAAAGGTTTTTTCATTTGAGGAAAGTTGACTCAGTGTTCCCCGACAGCGGTGCCAAAATGTTATCGCTCAGTTTGTAGTCAAGGTCAAGTAGCTGGAAGGTAGGGACCAAACTGGCGTAATAGGAGCTTCCCCACCTACTGTCAACTCGATGGGGGGCTCTTTCTATTCAGGGTGGCTAATCCCAAGGGAGACGTCCCTGGTAATCTGGTGGATTGAAGGGAAAAAGGATCAAGAGATTAATGATCTAAAATTGAAGAAGACTTGAAAAACTTGAATAATTATTGCAAGTGAAATGTTATGTGTTTAAAGCAACAGGATCAGTTTGCAACACATAAATCAAGGATTACTTATGCAAAATACACATAGACAACAACATAAATATTGAACAACAGACATAAAACACAACAATTGATAAAGGAGTTCACCCCTCTTATGGGCTACATCTCCTGGTCCAGCTTCCAATGGATCATTATTATTAATTGCTCAAAAGTGCTCAAAAACATGTCTTACAGTGCTCAAACTGTCAAAACGACTGCTCCAATGGCTTCCCAGCATCCCAAAACCCCTGTCTGGGCTCTTTCGGCACCTCAATCGATCGAAAAATGAGAAAGATAGGCCTCCTGGAAGTCTCCTTCTCCAAGCTTGCTGTCTCTGGTTCTACAATTCGCACCCTCCTTCATTGAAGCTAGCTCACACGCTCTTTTAAGCGTAAAAACCCAACACCGGGCGCAACCGCGCCAACGGTGAAAACCGTAGGACGGTTAAGGGCACGCCAGCCCCTAACCGCCTCGGCACCTGGGCATATGGCGCATGGAACCTTGGGCTAGGCAAACGAGTGGTTAAACCGCCATAACCGTTGGAACTCCCGCGCATAACCGTTGGTTTAATAACAAAACCCACGGGTTATGTTTCAACCCCGCGCTAATACACAACGGTATATATATGTGAACACAATACAATATATTAAATTTGGTTATACATCCGCGCCATTCGTTGGGCCTTACAACATGGTCACATATCGTTTCAAATAACCACGGGCCGGGGCTAGCCCCGACCCGACCCCCGCCCATTCGTATATTGCAACGAATTTATAACAATTGCGTTGGGTTATATATTAAGTCACATGTTATGGGCGCATTGGTCAGATGGTTATATAAAGGTTTATATATGGGGGGAGGTCCCAGGGTCGAACCCCGCAGACTCCCATTACATTTTATATAGCAATATGAACCAAACAAATGGGGGACACGTGGTGCCCATGGATTGGGCCACGTGTCTCCTTATTATTCGCCACCAACTGGACACGTGTCAACTTCCTATTCGCCATCCAACAACCAACAAAAACCTGCCACGTCACCATCGTACGGTCGTACTGACCTGCCACATCACCGTACGGACAGGTACAGTCAACATCCAAAATTTTTGCCTGTTTGGCTTGGTGAATAGATCACGATATCTTCTCCATACGGACTCCATTTGAGAAAGTAAATATATCGCCAGAATCAGGAAGACGAGACAGACGCAATGAGACTATTTTCGTCGCATTTCGAGCACTTTGAAAATTGAGCAAAATTTGATCCTCTGATCACACCTCCCCATTGGGAAGCTTTTGGACCTCCAAAAGACTATCTCAGTCTATGTGAAGATGAGGGTATAGTTCCCTCACCCTTCCAACCTCAATCCACTTGGCCTTGCTTGGATTCATCCCTTTAAGATCAACTCGAAAATACTCCACATTTCCTCGCTTCGAAGTTCACATTCTCCTGTCGAGGATGTGTCTTCCTGCAGTTCTGTTAGATACTCTGGAGAAAAATCATCTATGGAAGGAATCTGAACATGCTCTCGTTGATCATCAATCAATGGAGGCTCATACAACTTCAAATTCTCAACATTAACAACTGTATACATCTGCATATATGGAGGCAAATCTAAACGAAAAACATTGTTACCAATCTTGTCGACAATTTTGAAGGGACCATATCGAAT
>ML801458.1:84196-108760 GCA_009831015.1 Picea engelmannii | reverse complement strand
ACCTCATGGAGCAAGAGTCCTCTCCGATGCAAGTCCAAGCCGGTGGTGATGGAAGCTGTTGTTGCTGACAGGACAAATCTGGTGAAGAAGAAGAAAGATGGGCCCTCCAGGGCCATGCTCAGGTCAATCCTGCTCTCGGTACTTCATGTCTAGGACCTGTGGGCCTCGAGACATGATCTCCTAGTTATCCCTAGATATCAGGGATAACAACCTTGTCGGTCATGGAAAGAATGAAGTGGTCTCAGGAGCAACGCATCACCCAACAACAAATCCATACGATTCAAAGCAGAGTGATGGAATTTACTCAACGACTTCAACCAGTGAAAGATAAGGCGTGCCAATTATTCACAGAAGTTGAAAGTTGAGGAGCAGAGCTAGAACAGGTTGTCATCACAGCAGAAAAACGCCTATAAGGGACTGTGAACGATGCAGTGATCCAGGAGTTCACCGAGCAAGAGGCTGTCACACAACAGCAGGTCAAAGCAGCTTGAGCCAAGCTCAAGGCCTTCGAAGTAGAACTAGTTAGATAAGAGTGGCTCGGGACGAGTCACAGGTGAGTGTTGGGGGCCTGTTGGCCCTTGACCAAGTTTTGGGAGATTCTTGGTCATAGTGACCTATTTTGAGACTTCGACAGCCTGTCGAAGGAGGAGCACAAGACAAAGCGGAGATCAAGGGATCTCAGCCCACTTTTGGGTCCTTTTTGGGTTTTTGGGATTATGTAACGGGATTGGGATGTTGGCCCATTGGTTTACCCATGCTTAGGCCTATTTTGTAATATATAAATAGAAGGTTAGGCAATGTAAGAAGTAGTTGAACATGCATCTATGTGATGCGAATGTGTGCTAAGTGGAAGTAGAGTCTATAAGTGCTTTGTGCATGACTGTAAGAGACTTGCAGAGCTAAGTGCAGGTACTTGTAACAGATTGTGGAAGGCTGAGTGCTTTAACGCAAGGAAGAAGGATCTAGCGAGCTGCGCAGATCTTCTGTCCTGTGCGGAGTAGGGTTTTGATGGCTCTGTGCTTGTAAGTGATTGAATGAAGACAATAAAGAAGAAGAGTTGGTGGATGTAGCCGCAGGCTGGGGGTGAACCACATAAACACTGTGTTGTCTCGCTTTGTGCTTGTCTGGATGTGTTTATATCTTCTTTTGCTAAGTGCTTAGAGATGATTAGATAGATATGCTTATGCTTAATGCTAATGATGTATAAGAATGTTAGATCTGATCTATATGAATGTGCTGAGTGCTTGATCTGCTAGATCTGACCTATCTATTGATGCTAAGTGCTTAAGTATGTTATATCAGTTTGAATGCTGTGAAGCCCTGTTTTATTAGCGAAGTGATTATTGATTGTATATTGAGGAACTAACGGTGCTAAGTGATTTATTAAGTATTATAATCACAGATTTATGTCCCAGCTAAGGTTGCAGACACCTGAGTCTTGCAACCACCCCTACCTCTACCTCGGGTGAGACTTCATCTGTTTCGCAGGTGTTGCCGAAAGGGCCGATAATTAGGGCTTTGTTGGTGTGTTGTTGTAGCGTTGAACCCTAGGTCCGCCCCTGTGCCAACAAGAATACCAAATATTTATATCCTCCAAATCTTAATCACTATAACCCATATCACCCTAAGTCCTAAGACCTCATGTCAAAATTCAATAACCATTAACCCCCACCCCCTGAAACTCTTATAACACCTAACCCTTATCAAACTAATTACCCTAGAAATCCTAACACCTTTTAACTTTTAATACTTGTTATTGATTGTAACCCTTGTAACCCTTTTCACCCTTATAAATACAAACACCCTGAACACCTAATCCCTAATAATTATAATCCTTTAAAACTAAGCATTGTAAGCACTAAAACAAATAAACTTAAAATTGCAATCCCTATAAATCTAAACTCATAACCCCTATAACCTTCATTCCCTAATCACTACAAATCTAATTGCTAACCACTTTAACCCTTAACTAGATTAAAACTTATAAACATTTTAACCTTAATAGATAACAACTAAAATCCTAACCTTTTAACCCATAAATACTAACCCTTATAACCCATAATCCCTAACAATTGGCCACGAGAAACTCCTAACCCTTATAAATGTTATCATTGTTAACCTCTAACCTCTACAACTGTCATATGTAATCCTTATAATCTCAAATGAATTTAACCCTTAGCCTTACATCCCTTATAAACCCAATCTTCTATAACCCTTATAACCTATAAACTGCTATATCCCTTGACCCACATAATTCATGTAATCCTATACCTTATAAATCCCCTAACTATTAACTTATATCACCCCTAACCCATAACATTTATAACACACAATACTTAATCCATAGAACTTATATTTAGTAACCCCTATAATCCTTAATCACAAACCCTTGTAACATGTAACCGCTAACCCTTAACCCCTATAATCCCAAATTCCTAATCATTATAAACCCTTAAACCCCTAATCTCAATCACCCTAACTCCAAACTTCAAAACCCTAAAATAAATAACCCCTATACACCCTAACCCTTATTACCCAACCATCTTATCCTAATCCCTAACCCCTATTACCCAAACATCTTATCCCTAATCCCATAGAACACCAAACCACTATAACCATTAAACCCTATCCCATAAGCTATTATTCCTATAATCCTTATACCTATTGTATAACATAGATTTATTTCTACCTAAAAATTCAAAGTCTTGATTAAAATAGGCACCTTTAAACTTTATATTAGTTTACTTTTTAATTTTCTTGCTTAGTACATATTTGATATCTTTACTATAGTTTTAATATTAAGTTTAAGTTTTTATTAGGTTTAGATATTATTTTAATTTTATTATAATTTAGAGTAATTTTAGTTAAAATTTTGCAACAATGTTAGTATTAGTTAGTAATTTTGGTTTTAATTAATTTAGTTTTTACTTAGGTTTTCTTTTGTTTGGATATAGTTAATTATTTGATTATATATAATAGTTGTATATATTATATATTATTTTAGTTATAATATTATAATCGTAACTTAGTATGAATATGTGTTTTAATCATAAGTTTTAAAATGTTAAAACTAATGCAAATGTTGTGTTATGGTGTAGGTATATCGCGATAACTATGAGTCGTCTATTTTAAAAGGTATCAAGATCAACGATCCACATGCTCCTCGAACTGCCAAAGTTTAACAACGATGGACCCCCACGCGGTGACGTCATAATATCTTTCGATGATACGACGTGTCAAATGATAAGGCCACCACATTAAAAGCCAAAGTTATTGTAAAACCATTTTTCCGAGCAACGCGATGTTATGAAAATAAACCACTTATCAACTTTCGAAAAACCACCGGTTTGATTGTATAATCATTTTTTGTACATAATCTTTGTAATTATCATAATTAATTAAGTTTTTTTTTATATTTAGGGTTAGTTATAAAAAAATACAAATATCAGAACAAGTCATTTTTGTTTGTTTTTGACAAAATACGACTGTCACTGTTGCAGATTCCATAATCCTTACCCAACTAGAGCTGTCGAATACTAAGTCTGGCAACAAATTAAAGCGTTTTTATCATGTCCAATTTATGGGTAAGAGACAAAACACCTTTTCCTATTTATTTCATTTAAAATGTTGAAACCCTCCACTGTCAAGAAGTCCAAGGTTGTAACCCCTGTTGAAGCTACCCTAGTAGATAGGGATTGTCAAATTTTTGACCATAGGATCTCCTTTGACCTGTACGAATTGCACAATTAATTAGCAAACAAACAAATAGAATCGAATTACTATTTTAATGCTCGGGGTCAGAACTTGACCCTTTTTATCGTGCCCCAAACCTGCAACTTCCCAACATTTGTGCATTGAAGTGCACAAAACTATGTTTCTTCTTCAAGAAGTATATTAACTGCAAAAGGGTCATTGTTGTTTGAAATCAAAGCTAGTTCAATTTCCCGAATGTTACATGTAGAAGAGTTTACTGATGGACATATTTTGAATGAGGAAACCCTAGATATTGAATTTAATCAAATAAATGCCCAAGACAAACAAGTTTTTTTGCAATCCTTGATGAGAAATATTTCTAGTTCTTTGCAAATCTTTGAAAGTTATGAATTTGAAATATTTTCAGCCAATGTACATGAAATTATCGCTATGATATGTTCAATATTGGGATATGACTCTGATAAAGTTGTGGACAGTTCTACTTTGGGTCTTCTTAGGGCCATTTGTCCTCCTACAACTCAATTAATGGCTAGATTCTTCTTTTCTCAGTTTATAGCAGACTCCTTACATGATCAACTCAATAATTTTTCTCTAAACAAATTCAATAGGTTTCAATCTTATCTGGTGTATTTGCTTCTTTTCTCTAAAATGAAGAATTTACAAAATTTAAGTTTAGAGATTGAATACCAAAGTGAAAATCCCCTATCAGTCATTCACCATACACTTGTAGTTAGGTTGAAGTTGCAGAAACTGGGTTTTATTGATTATGCCAATTCATTTATTTCCATAGTCTATGCTCTGTTTCATTAAGATAATCCTCCCAGAATTTTCCCAGGAGCAAAATCCCTTTTACATGAATCTTCAGAAACTAAGTTAGGAGATTGGTACTTGTTCAAAGATTATATAGAGATAAGAATGTATGGATAAAAAATCAAACCTTTGAAATTGCCTAGTTTCCTGACTATGAGGATTTTTGCTTTGGAATTTATTAGACAAAGTCTTAATGCTAATGATATCCATTTTATCCATAGAAGGAAGAGGACTAACTTCAAACTAAAAAGATAAGTCGACTCTTTTATTATTGTCAATAGATAAGCTTTGCAGGTTGTTGAAGCAATGTTCGAGGGATTGGGTCTTGAACAAGGGGAAGCTTGGAAATATGATCCTTTGGGAGTTATTAATTCCAAAAGACTGGAGTTTGAGATAACAGGATATGAAAACTAGAGCAGACATGATATGGAACAACTCAAGAATCTTAATAGCTAGAAAAAAGTTCAAAAGATGTTCTTATCATCCCAAGCTGAGGATATTGATGCTCCTAATCAACATGAGAAGGAATTAAAGAGAAATTTTAATAAATAATTCCATAATATTTCAGAAATAGTGGAAGGGTCATCAAGCAAGAGGTTGAGAATTGCAGATCTTATAGTGGAAAATTTAGAGGAAGATTTTACAGTGGAAAATTTACAGGAACAATTGGAGAAATCCAAAAGGAACCCATTTACTCGATGGATATTCTTCCATCAGTGTTGTTGAGTCCAACATAAGAAGGGTCTTCAGAAATAAAATCCCAAAGCATATTCTCAAAATATAACAGTATGAAAGACAATAATGCACAGATAAAACAAATTTTACTACAAAATCTAGATCATGATTCATAAAAAACAAGGTTGCTATCTATATTAGACTTTGAAAAAGGGAGATTGAATTTGTCTATTTTGGAACTAGCATGTGCAAGTGTTCAAGGTCATAGTAACTATAAGTTAGAAAAAATTTCTTTTGATCTTGACCAGGTCCCCTTATTTGACAAGATGGATATGCACAAACAAACAAGAGAGATGGTCAATAAGGACATTATTAGGACTATTCTCAATATGAAGTAATTAAAAAAAATGAACAATCAACTGAAAGATCAATTGAAGCAAGAGAAAACAAATTCTAGGGTCAGACGGATGCGAATAAAAGATTTGGAAAAGAATCTCTTAAGAATAAGAGACAATGCTACTGATGAAGAACCAATACATGAGATGATAACTTCAAAACATAATGAAATAATTGTTTTGAAAATACAACTTAAAATCACCGATCATGATCATGTCCAAACCCCTGAAATAATGACTATCCAAAAGGAGAAGGAACAACTTTTGAATGTTATAGCTCGACTAGATGAACAAGTTAAGTTTTTACAACAACAAATTGAAGTTCTGAAACAAGGAATTTCTTCTTCCTCTATAATTGTTTCATCAACAAACAAATCAAAAGAATTGGCTAAGACTTTAATTGATTTAGATCTCAAAGAAATTGAGCTAAAGAAATAAAAAAGAGAAGCCTCTACTCATGAAACTGAAATCAAACTTCTAAAGGAGCACGTGGGAGAGAAAGAGAGGCAACTCAAGAAATTACATGGAGAAAAATCCAAAATGCAAGAAGAATTTGATATGTTGAAAAACATGCTTTCAGGGAAATCATATCTAATGGGAGCTAGAAACATTATTTGGGATAAAATTATTGAAAAAATAAATAGAGCGTGGAGGTATTTCATGGTCATGGAAGAAGAGGCTAGTTTGGTCAGAAAGGTTGACAAATATGTAGAATCTACTTTACAAGAATTGGGAAATAAACCTCATTTGGCTAATCAAATAATTAAAGTGCTCAATTCCAATACAAAAGAGGAATTGAATCAATCTGGTTTTAAAGACAGAACAAATACAATCATGGAGGTAGAAAGGATTTTTACAAAGTGAAATCTTATTCAACAAGTCTGGAATAAATTAACCCATCTTCAAATGAATGTAGAATGGTGGAAATGGGTTTACCATAAATTTATGGTAAAAAGGGTTAACTGCCTTTTCCAAAATATCAACCATTGTTAGTAAAAGCAAGAGAAAATGCCAACAAATTTAAGGGAGCAACAAGAGTTTTGAAAGGGAAAACAATTGTCGATTTACTAGATAAAGATTTCTTTCTTTTGTGGCATCTCAGGAATTTATTTGATTCTCCTCCTACATATGAAAGATATGCTGAGGTAGATATTGCCTAAAAAAATATGATTTCTTGTAAATATCCATCAAGTCAGGAGTGGGAATGACTGAAGCAGCTTCAATGAACCGACCAACCACTTTGAGAGAATTCAGATATTTTGAAGAATCTATTCCTAGAAGTTTGGGATACTTTGTATATATTTTTGTAATGTTAACTTAAGATTAGGAGGAGATAACCAATTTTGGTTATGATCATGTTTTTATAAAATAATGTTGTAAAATGATAGAAGGGACTCTTGGAGCCTTAATGATATGAAAATGATAAAGGTTTGTGTATACAAATTTGCAAGTGGAAAATGTATGTGTCTTGGGAAATTGGATCAAGTTGCAAGCACATGAAATTATTGAGTTTTTATAATTGAAATGAACAACATAAACAAACATAAAAAACCATCAAAATAAGCACATAACACAACAAAATGATAAAGGATTTCACCCCTCTCTTGGGCTACATGTCCTCGTCCAACTTCCAATGGATCATTTTCATTATATGCTCAAATTATTAAACAAATGCTTTAAAATTATTAGAATTCAAAATAGATGGCTCCAATGGCTCTAGAATGTGCAAAACCCCCTAGCTGGGCTCTTTCTGCAGCTGGTTTGGCCAAAAATTGAAAAAAATACACTTTCTAGAAGTTTTCCCCAATAACCTGTTGTCTCTTCTCTCCAAAACGCACCCATTGTCTGCCAAACCTAGAACATGCTCCAAAACCTAGCTCTCTGGTCGTTCTATGGGCATGGGCAAATTTGGCGCATAGTTAGCGCGAATGTAGTGCCTAATTCTATAGGTTAGGGTCACATGGGCCATGTGTCCGTGACTGCGCTAACCGCTGGCCCCCATGTCGCTTGACCCTCTGTAACTTTTGCGTTACTGGAAATGTGGTAAGGATGTATGACCAGGGCTGGGGCTAATCCCTGACCCTTTTTCCCATCGACTGAACCACAATTTATATTCAAATAAAATGTGTGTCGTTTAGGGGTAAGAAACAAATGGTAGGTGGGATGGTGGCCTGGCCTACACGAAGAATCTGCCCCTTTCCAGAGGTCTCGGGTTCTACCACTGCGGAGCCCAAACCAAATTTTAAACAAAAACAAGGGGGTGCCACATGGTACCCTTTCATTCATCCATGTAAGTTGACATGTGTCGACCACTGGTTGGTCCACGTCATACCTCTGCACAGTCATCCTTCCACATCACCACCTGCCACGTTATCCTGCCAAGTCACCTTGCCACGTTAGCTATATGGTCATACAAAATGTATGGTTAGCTGCCACGTGGCCTGTACGAATTGACGGACAATACAGTCAACAAATTTTACCTGTTTGAACAAATGGACAGAACATGATATCTCCCTCATACGAACTTCGTTTGAGCCCATTCAAGTTGCGTTGGGATTGTGAGGAAGAGATCTACGCAATTAATCCATTTTCAAGCAATTTAGAACACTTTGATATTTGAACATTTTTTTGATCCCGTGGATTACTCCTCCCCATTGGAAAGATTTTGGACTTCCAAAGACTATTTCAGTCAATCTTTAGATGAGGGTACAATTCCCTCACCTTTACAACCTCAATCCATTTATCTTTTCTTGCATTTGTGCCTTTTAGACCAACACAAAGTTACTCCACATTCCCTCGTTTTGAAGTTCTTATCTTTCTGTCAAGGATTGTATCCTCATGCAATTATGAAAGATGTTATGGAGAGAAGTCATCTATGGAAGGAATATGAACATGCTCTCCTTAATCATCAATCAAATGAGGCTCATACAATCTCAAATTCTCAACATTAACAACTGCATACATTTTCATATAAGGAGGCAAATCCAAACAGAAGGCATTGTTACCAATCTTTTCAAGAATCTTGAAAGGTCCATATCTAATTGGTTTCAACTTTTTACCTTCTCCTTTAAGCCTCTCTTTGCTAATGTAAAGCCAAACTTCATCTCCAACTTGGAAACTGTGATCAACACGATGCTTGTCATTTCTTGTCTTGTACTTGGCTTGGCTCTTTTCCAACTATTCTTGTACCATTTGATGCACCAATTGAATTTTTTCAATGACCTTCTTTGCTTTATCAATGTCATAATGACTATCAATAGCAATATCCTTCCCAAAGATAAAATCTAAAGGAGATTTTGGAAAGTAACCAAAACATGCCTCAAATGGAGATGTTTGAGTCGATGAATGCTTAGCCTGATTATAAGCATGCTGAATGTAGTGTAGGGGCTCATCCAAAATCTTAGGATATTTGCTGCAATAACCACGAAGAAGATGCACTACTATTCTATTCACCAGTTTTGTTTGACCATTAGTTTGTGGATGGAAAGATATGCTCTTTTTCAACTTGGTGTCCACGAGTCCCTATAATATTGACCAAAAGTTCCCAATAAATCGAGAATATTGATCAGAAATATTGGATTTGGGCAACCCAAAATGTACCCATACATGTTGAAACAACATTTGTGCTATTTGTTCAGCTGTAACCTGCTTTTTACAAGGCATCAAAATACACATTTTGATGAAACGATCAACCACAACATAAATATAATCATGATTATTTTTTGACATAGGTAATCCTCCTACAAATTCCATGGAAATGCTTTCCCAAGGACGAGAAGGAACTAGAAGTGGAATATACAATCCTAACTTTCTGTTGCTAGGCTTACTTGTAGCACATAAAGAACATCCTCTTATATATCGTGAAACACTTTCATTCATTTTAGGCCAATGACAATTCCTTTGCAAATTAGCCACCGTCTTGCCTACACCAAAGTGGCCCACAATAAGAGAAGAATGTGCTTCCCTTATGATGTTAACTGATTTAGGATCTTTTCATCGAAGTGACTTATAAAGAATTGTATTAAATGAGCATAAATTAAAGTGCACCATAAAGAAGGAAAAGCTCAATAATGAAGAGACATAAGCATCAAATATGAACACAAAAACTTGATAACGAAGTTCATCCCTAGTGGACTACGTCTCTGGGTCCTGATCTCAAATGGGTAAGCCTTTTTATTAACTAAGCAAAAGAATTTGGAAAAATACATAAGTATACCTCATTCTAGAATTAAGCTACATAATCTTTGCTCAAATAAAAAAACATACAACACCATTGAATTCGTGGCATCAAATTACCCAAAAATGACTGTCTCTATGCCTCAATCCAACTCTGGCACTCCCAGGCCCTTGACAAATCTCATCTTGATTTCTGTGCCCACTCCTTGCAATTATTTCTCTATATTGCATCTCGAAATCCATGCCTGGCCGTACCGTCGAGCACCCTCCTCCCCGTCCGTGGGTAGACTCATTATTTAGGAAAAAAGTGGGGCGGACTAACCAACAAAGTCCGTTGGCCCAATAATGGTGGATGCTATTGTAAGGCTTTGGATAGGGGGAGGTCCTAGGGTTGAGCTCATGGGCCTCCCCTTTTGGGTTATTGTTATAACAATATATATACATATGGATTGGAACTTTGCCAAGCTTGGAATGCTTTTTAGATTCGTCGGAGTTTGTATTTTGGCTGCCACATTTGGCGGGACTTCGCCATATTTGGTGTGCCCTTTTTTATTTTTGAAAATCCGGTTTCGGGCCCTCATTGAGCATTTTCCCATTGCCACGTGGAAGCCCATGACTAGGCCACATGGAAGCCAACCATTGGCCATTTCCAACCACTTGTACAGTCACCTGCCACATCACCTACTACATTAACCTACCAATTCCCATACGGTCTACCACGTGGCTGTACGGACTGCCAAGTGGTGCTTTCTCATTGGTCCACAAACTGAACCGAAAATGCCAAAAATGAGTGACACATGGCAACCTCTAGTGTTGCCACATCACCATGCTAACGTCATGCTGACATCAACATGACATATGCCACCCTCTACGTGTGCCACATACACTGTACGGATGCTGACGTCAGTAGTACAGATGCTGACTCATCCCTACTAACTGGGCTAGGTTGACCAAAACTTTGACCGCGAATATCTTTCGATTCGTAACTATGTTTGACGAGATGTTTACATTGTTGGAAATATTGCGACACACTCTTCACAATGATTTCAATTTCACCGAGTTTTGAGGACTTTGATCTATTGTCCTTTCTCTATCTGCTGAGGCCGTTCTGAGCTTCCTAGGTTGCTTCTGCGAATTCTGAGTTGTCCTTAGTCTTATTTGGATCCTTTTTGGATCAAGCCTTCCCACTTAGATCTTTTTGGACCACCAAAATCTTTCATCAACCAATAGATAAGTGAGGGAAGAGTTCCCTCACCTTGTCCTTCTCAATCCACTTTGCCTTGCTTGGATGTGTGCCCTTTAAGCCTACTTGAAGATAATCAACATCACCCCTGCGTGAAGTCTTCGTCCTTTTGTCCAGGATGATATCTTCCTTTAACTCATCCAAGTACTCAGGAGAAAACTCATCAACTGAAGGTATTGAAACTTCCCCACCCTAATCCATGATCATGGGAGGCTCAAAAAGTTTCAATTTCTCTACATTTACAACTAAGTAGATCTTCATATAAGGTGGAAGATCTAGATGAAAAGAATTGGCACCACTTTTCTTGAAAAAATGAAGGGTCCATAACGGATGGGCTTGAGTTTCTTTCCTTAACCCTTCAATCTTTCCTTGCTGATGTGAAGCCATACCTAGTCTCCAACCTGGAACTGATGATCAATCCTGTGTTTGTCATTCCAAGCTTTATACTGTGCTTGAATTTTCTCCAACTATTCCCTGACTGCTTGATGTTCCTGCTGGATCCTTTGGATGAACTTGTAGGATCTGTCTTTGTTTCTTTCTTCATTTGAATCAACATTTCTCCCATACATCAAGTCCAAAGGAACCTTAGGTAAATACCCAAAACATGTCTCAAAAGGCGAACACTGAGTGGAGGAATGTAGGGATCAGTTGTAAGCATGATGTACGTAGGGTATCTGTTCATCCCATAACTTGGGATGCTTGCTGCAGTAGCCTCAAAGAAAAAGTACCATTGTTCGATTAAAAACCTCTGTCTATCCATCGGTCTGTGGATGAAAAGCACTGCTCCTCTTCAACTTGGTGTAACCCAAGGAATCGAGTATCTCGATCTGAGATAATGGATGTGGGTAACCCAAAGTGAACCCAAACATACTAAAAGAAGAGATTAGCAGTCTTCTCAACAATGATCTACTTTTTACATGGCATTAAGATACCCATCTTGTTGAACCTATCCACTACAAGATACAAATTTTCATGACTCCTTTTCGACATTGGTAAACACCCTACAAAAGAGATACTTTCCCATGGATGGGATGGAACATGAAGTGGTGAGTATAGCCCCAATTTTATATTAGTGGGCTTACTAGTAGAAGACATCGCACACCCCTTTACATATTTAGTTACAATTGCTTTCATTTGAGGCCAGTAACAAAACCTCTACAGATGAGCCATAGTTTTTACTACCCCAAAACTCCTAGACACAAGAGAAGTGTGAGCTTCTCGTATTACATGGACTCATTCACTTGTAGGAATACATAGTTTTCCAAGATGGTAGAGTAGTTTTCCTTGCAGAAAATAGTTGTCTACCTGTGCACCATGGGTTAGCTTCTCATATACTTCTTTAAAATATTCATCAATAGCATATTGTTCCACATAGATATCATGAGATAAAGAAATATTCTTCAAAATAATAGAAGCAACAATAGGAGGTATAGAAAGCATATCATCTACCTTGTTACTCGTACCTTTTTTGTACTTGATTACCAAATGAAATTGTTGTAGGAAACTCATCCATCTGTAATGTCAAGATTGTTTTAGTTTGGTCTATGCTTGGAGATACTGTAAGGGTTGATGATCTATATGTATGATTGTTTCCTTCCCTAACAAGTAGTGCTTCCATTTCTCTACACTTTGAACTAATGCATACAACTCTTTATCATATGTAGGATAGTTAACAACAACTTGGTTAAATGTTTTAGAGCGGTAACAAATAGGCTTATGATATTTCATCAATACTGCACCCATGGCATATCCGCTGGCATCTGTCTCCATCTTGAAGGGTCGTTGAAGATTCGATAGTGCTAATACTGGTGTAGTACTGATCTTTTCCTTCAAAGTGTCGAAATATTTTTGTTGCTTTCCTCCCCACTGAAAAGTGTTCTTCACACTGGTTGAGTCATGCAAAGGAGCTGATATAAAGGAGAAGTTTGAAATGAATCTCCTCCAATACTGGACTGCACCTAAGAAGCTTCGTATTTCAGTTACATTTTTGGGCTCATGCCAATTTACAATTACATCAATCTTGGAAGGATCAATTTTTAATTGTCCTCCTCCTACAATATGACCTAAGTACACAAGTGCAGTCTTACCAAATTCACATTTGGACAATTTTACATACAACCTTTCCCTTCGAAAAGTATCCAATACTTTCTTTACATGCCTTACATGTTCATCCCAAGTCCCACTAAATATAAGAATGTCGTCTAAATATACAATCACAAAATCATCTAGAAATGGCCTGAATACATCCTTCATCACACTCACGAAAGTTTTCGGAGCATTACAAAGCCCAAACGACATAAATAACCACTCAAACAATCCTTGTTTGGTTTTAAAGGAAGTCTTCCATGCATCCTATTCTGCAACCCTGATCTGTTGGTATCCACTTCGCAAATCCAACTTAGTGAAATAACCAACATTCTTTAATTGATCAAGTAAATAATCTATACGAGGAAGAGGGTATTGATTTTTCACCATGATTTTATTTAAGGCCCGATAGTAGACACACATTCACCATGTGCCATCTTTCTTTGGCACCATCACGATCGAAGAACCACAAGGAGATGAGTTGGGCCTGATGACCCCTTGATCCAATAAGCCTTGTACTTGCTTCTTGATCTCTGTCATCTCTACAACTGACATCCTGTACATGCCCACATTAGAAAGAGGAGAATCCTGTTGAAGATGTATTTCATGTTGGATTTCCCTCTTAGGAGGTAATCCATCTTGTTTCTAGAAAATATCATCATACTTAGAAACAATATCAATTAATTCTTTCTAATGAGAAGGATCACATCCTTGGAAAGCGTCGGATGTTTTGACATCTTTCTCCCTTACGACCATGAGTACATATCTCTTATTAGTGTTTATGAGTCTCTTCATTTGTCCTGCACTAACAAGTGTTGTGTTTACCCTCATGATGTGGGATCTAACAATATATTCCACTCCCCCCTTAGTAAGGTGATATTTGTTCTCATGACGAAAGAAGACTTCTTTTCTATCATAAAGATAAGTACTCCCCAACACTATGCCACATATATCAAGTGATACAACATCCACATCCACTTCATCAATCAACTTTGAAGAAATAACAAATCTGACCCTACATTGCTTGGTGACATTAGGTTTTTCTTCATCACACACCCAACCAAGAGGATAAGGCTTTGGATGTGGTTTAGTTTCAAGACCCATCTTTTTGACAAGTGCTTAAGATATCAAGTTTACTTGGGAACCCATATCAAATAATGTATCTATCTTAGTGTGTTTAGATACAACTCTTATATGAAATAATTCATTCCTCTTTCTTTCATCATCATGAGACTCATTATTTGAATTTGAACTAGCATGAAGGGAATATTTACCTTGTACTCCAACTATTGTGATCTTTCCTTCATCTCCTGAATCAGAACCAAGATCTTGTTGCACTGTAGCAATGGTTTTTGTCTTCCCCTTTCCACCAAACTGTTTCAGCCTCTTCTCTGGATGTAGTTTCCAACAATGTTCATCATTGTGAGCACTTTTCTTGCAATGAGTGCAAGATGGTTTTCCTTCTTCTCTCTTTACAATGGCAATCTTCTTGTCCTTCCTTTTAAAATTCTTAAACTGCTTATGTGGGAGATTGGAAGGTTTCTTTGTGGGATCTTCTTGAACATGCTTTCCCCTGTTTTCAAGGTGAGTATCTTGCACACAAACTTCGTCAAGACTGGTGGGGTTAAACAATATCAAAGTATGACGAATATAACTATGAAGTGCACCAATATACTTCATTAAAGTTTCGTAAGATTCCAAAGGAATGTTTAATGCAAGAGCTTTCTTCCTAAATTCTTCCATGAAACTTTGTACAATTTGACCTTTACTTTGTCTTAAATTTTTCCATTCCATCATTGCTTTATGTAAATAACCCAATGGATAAAATTTCTTCCTTATCGCTGATTTAAATTCTGACCATGAGGAAAGAAGATTACCATACTTACTTTTGTCTTGAAGTTTTCTCTCCCACCATACAAGAGTGGTGCCTTCCAACTGAAGAGAAGCCAATTGCACTTGAACTTCCTCTTCATCAATCTGTTGAACACGACAATATACTTCAACCTGTCGGATCCAATTATCTAGCTTTTCAGGATTAGCATCTCCATTAAACATAGATAAAGCAAATTTTACATAAAGCTTTAATAATGGTTTCTTAAAAGAATCTTTATGGCTAGAATGACGAGAATGCTGAGAATGCTCAGAGGAAGGAGAGCTAGAGCTTGATGGTGAAGATGGAGGCTCAGAAGGGTCTCCTCCAGCCCCTTGATTTACCAAAGCATTATCATCAGATTGTTCTTCCTTTTTCTTCCCTTTCTTATTCATCCTCTTCTTGTAGTCTCCATACATTCGCTTGACCATTTCCGACATGCGATAAAATACCATATGGAAGTTTTTATCTTGTTCATCATGCTTGTCTTCTTCTGCCATTTTCTTCCTTCGGGATGCACGACCAACTTCGAGATTGAAAGTCTTAAGAGTTACTTCACCCTACTTATGTTTGGCCCTAGTAAGCATTCACACTCAACAATTCAAGTCAAAGATGACTGCTCTGATACCAACATGATCCAAGATCTTTTCATCGAAGTGACTTAGAAAGAATTGTATTAAATGAGCATAAATTAAATTGCACCATAAAGAAGGAAAAGCTCAATAACGAAGAGACATAAGCATCAAATCTGAACACAAAAACGTGATAACAAAGTTAATCCCTAGTGGACTACGTCTTCGGGTCCTGCTCTCAAATGGGTAGGCCCTTTTATTAACTCAACAAAAGAATTTGGCAAAATACATAAGTATACCTCATTATGGAATTAAGCTGCAGAAAATTTGCTCAGATCATAAGACATATAGCACCATTGAATTTTTGGCGTCGAATTACCCAAAAACGATTGTCTCCATGCCTCAAACCGACTCTAGCACTCCCAAGCCCTTGAGAAATCTCATCTCGGTTTATGTGCTTGCTTCTTGCAATTAATTCTCCATACTGCATATTGAAATCTGTGCCCAACTGTACCATCAAGCGCCCTCCTCCTTGCCCATGGACAGACTCAACATTTAAGTGAAAGTGGGGCAGACTAACCAACAGACTCCGTTGGCCCCACAATCACGAATGGTATTGTAAGGGGGAGGGCCCGGGGTTGAGATCGCGAGCCTCCCCTTTTGGTTTATTGTTATAACAATATATATACATATGGATTGGAACTTCATCAAGTTTGGATCACTATTTAGATTCATCAGATTTTGTATTTTGGCCTCTAGATTTGGCGAGCCTTTTTTTTATTTTGGAAAATCCGGTTTCGGGCCCTCATTAAGCATTTGCTCACTGCCATGTGGTAGCCCATGACTGGGCCATGTGGCATCCAACCATTGGCCCACACGAACCACTTGAAAAGTCACCTTCCACATCACTTTCCACATCTCGTTTGGTCTTCCACATGGTTGTATGGACTGCCACGTGGCACTTTCTCATTGGTCCACGGATTGACCCAAAAATGTCGAAAATGAGTGACATGTGGCAACCTCTAGTGACACCACATCACCATGCTGACATCAACATGACACATCTCACTCTCTGCGTGTTCCACGTACACTATATGGATGTTTATTTCATCCATACTGATGCTGACGTCAACGATACATATGCTGACTCATCCCTGTTGACTGGGCTAGGTTGACCAAAACTTTGATCGTGAATCTCTTTCGATCCGTAACTCCATTTGACAAGACGTTTACACCATTGGAAAGATTGTGACACACTCTTTGCGATGATTCTTGTTTCACTAAGTTTTGAGTACTTTAATTTTTTTTTCCCTTTCTCTGTCTGCTGAGGCCATTCTGAGCTTCTTGGGTTGCTTCTGCGAATTTTGAGTTGTCCTTAGTCTTCCCTGGATCCTTTTCGGATCATTGACTCTTTCACCCTGTGGAATACATAGATTTTCAAGATGATACAAAATCTTATCATGCACATGGTAATCCAATTGCTCAACTTGGTTAGAATGACACAAAGTTGCATAAACCTCTTTAAAATCAACATATAAAGCATATTGTTCAACATATCTCTCATGCATGATAGAATTATGCTTAAGAAGAACTGAAGCACTAACAATAGCGCTAGAAATCATATCAACAACTTTGTTATAAATGCGTTTATTATACCTGATAACCAAGTGGAATTGTTGTAGGAAACCCATCGATCTGAAGTGCCTTGCTTGTTGTAGCTTTGTTTGTGATTGTAAGTATTGCAATAGTTGATGATCTATGTGAATAATAGTTTCTTTTCCCAACAAATAGTGTTTCCGTTTTTTCACACTTTGTACCAATGCATACAACTCCTTATCATATGTAGGATAATTAATCACAACACCATTAAAAGTTTCAAAATGAAAACAAATGGGCTTACCATGTTGCAACAAGACTTTTCCCATGGCATAGTTACTTGCATCTATTTGTATCTCAAATGTTTGTCTTAAATCAGGAAGTGAAAGAACTAGAGCTCAACTAATTCTCTCCTTCAATGCATCAAAATATTTTTGTTGCTTGCCTCCCCATTGGAAAACCTGCTTAATGCTTGTCACTGCATGTAATGGAGCTGCAATTGAAGAAAAGTTAGCAATAAAATTTCTCCAATATTGGGTTGCTCCCAATAATCTTCTAACCTCTATTACATTTTTGGTCTTGGGCCAATCTAAAATGACTTTGACCTTGGAAGGGTCAATTTTTAGTTCACCTCCTCCAATAATATGTCCCAAGTAAACAAGTGAGGTCTTTCCAAACTCACATTTAGACATCTTTAAAACCAAATTTTCTTTCTTCAATACATCTAAAACTTGCTTCACATGCCTAACATGTTCTTCACGAGATTTGATAAATATCAATATGTCATCCAAGTAGACAATTACACAATCATCAAGAAAATGCTTTAAAACATCATTCATAACTCTCATGAATGTTGCAGGAGCATTACAAAGCCCAAATGGAAGAACCATCCATTCAAACAAACCTTTCTTTGTTTTGAAAGCTGCATTCCACGTGTCTCCTTCAAAAATCCTAATATGATGATAACCACTTCTCAAGTCCAACTTAATGAAATACTTATCATCTTTCAATTGATCAAGCAAATCATCAATTCTAGGAAGAGGGTAACGATTCTTTACCGTAATATGTTTCAAGGATATGAAATCTACACACATGTGCCATGTACCATATTTCTTTGGTACTAAAATAATTGGTGACCCACATGGCGATGTGCTTGGAATGATAACCCATTTTTCAAGCAACTCTTGGATTTGTTTATTGATTTCATCATTCTCCATGACTGACATCCTGTACATACCAATGTTTGGAAGAGGACAATCTTGCTGCAATTGGGTCTCATGTTGGATACCTATCTTAGGAGACAATCCTTCCGGTTCCTGAAACATCTCATCATATTGGTTAACAACCTCATATAAATCAGATTTTAACTTTGCATCACATCCTTGTAAAGGTTCTTTTTCAACATTGTCTTTGGGTTTTATCATCAAGAGTACAAAGTTCTTACTAGCATTGACTAATCTCTTCATTTGTCTAGCATTTACAAGTGACAAATTCAATTTCTTTGTATGTTCTCTAACAATGTACTCAACTCCATTTTTAAACAAATGATATTTGTTCTCATGACGATGAAATATGGCTCTCCTATCATATAAATATGGGTTTCCCAACACAATACCACAATTATCCAATGGAATAACATCAAGCTCTACCTCATCTATAAAGTTTGCAGTGATGGAAAATCTAAGTTTACATCTTTTTATCACATGCAATTTGGCATTTTCACATATCCAACCTAAAGGATATGGTTTAGGATGAGGAGTTTTTTCCAAATGCAATTTCTTGACAGTGTCTTCAGAAATTAGGTTTGCTTGAGATCCAATATCAAATAGAGTATCTATCTTGGTATGCTTTGAAATTACCCTTATGTGGAAAACTCTATTCTTTCTTTTTCATGTTGAGTTTCATTGATGCTACTACTTGAAGAACTAATATTGGCAATAGAGTCCTTACCTTGAAAACCCATGGCTGTGATTTTTGTTTCATCTCCTGAATTATATCCTAAATCATGTTGTGTAGTTGCAACAATCTTTGGTTTAGTTTTGTTGTTGAACTTTTTGGGTCTCATTTCAGGATGAAGTTTCCAACAATGGTCTTCATCATGACCATCTTTTGAACAATGTTTACATGAGATTTTTTCTCCCTCTTTCTTGACTGAAGCATTCTTCTTTCCATTTCCTTTGAATTTCCTCTTTTCTTTGTCTCCATTGTAGAATGGCTTCTTGCTTCCCTCTTGAGGAGCATTCTTCCCTCTTGCTTCTAAATGTGTTTCCTGTACAAAATCTTCATCTATATTTGTAGGGTTAAACATGAGAATTGCGTGTCTCAAATAGCTATGCAATCCTCCAATGTATTTGAGTAAATTTTCTTGAGAAGATAAATCTATACCCAAAATCAAAGCTCTTCTTCTAAATTCTTAAGTGTAGCTTTGCACACTTTTCCCTTTAGCTTTCCTAAAGTTTTTCCAATCCATAATAGCTTTATGCATGTATGCTAATGGATAAAATTGCCTTTTAATTGCAACAATAGAATCATTCCAAGAGGATAAAACTTTACCATGCTTCTTCATGTCCTCTTGAGTTTTGGCTTCCCACCAAATGAGTGCTGCACTTTCCAATCTAAGAAAGGCAAGCTAAATATTAGTTTCATCATCTTGGATTCTTTGTATCCTACAATACACTTCAATTTGATGAATTCAATTATCCAATTTCTCAACATTTACCTCTCCATTGTACATATGCAATTCAAACTTAATATCACGCTTAAGCAAAGGAGTTTGTGGAAAATTTTTACCATGTTCTTTAGGAGAATTTGGAGGTGATTGTGAAATGGTAGAAGAAGTGGAAGATGGAGGTGAAGGAGGTGGAGTGTCACCGTTCCCTCCATTTCCTTTTGGAGTCTTATCACCATTATCCTCATTACCTTTTGGAGGATTGGAGATTTCCCCTTGCAAAATTTCATTCCTTTCTTCAAATAAAACTCTCACCATTTCTGTCATATCATAAAAGGATTTTCTGAAAGTTTCCTCTTCTAAAGTAGGAATTTCATGACTCTCTTCATGAGCCATACTTGGTGAATTCCTCCTTGAAGCTTGAGGTGATTGAATGGTTCTCCTTCTTGAAAGTTGAGAACTTGGCTCTACAAGTTTCCCTTCTCCTCTTGTGAGCTTCAACCTTGTAAGCATTAGAAAACAAAACACTTGCAAACAATCAAACATTCAAAAACCTTTGCTCTGATACCAACTTGATCTGAAAATGACAAAGTTTTGTGTATACAAATTTGCAAGTGGAAAATGTATGTGTCTTGGGAAATTGGATAAGTTGCAAGCACATGAAATTATTGAGTTTTTATACTTGAAATGAAAAACATAAACAGACATAAACAGACATAAACAACCATCAAAATAATCACATAACACAATAAAATGATAAAGGAGTTCACCTCTTTCTTGGGCTACATCTCCTGGTCCATCTTCCAATGGAACATTTTTATTGTATGCTTAAAGTGTTAAAAATGGTCCTTTAAAATGCTCAAAATGAAAAATAGATGGCTCCAATGGCTCCAGAATGTCCAAAAACCCCTAACTAGGCTCTTTCTGCACTTGGTTTGGCCAAAAATTGAAGAAAATACACTTCTTGGAAGTTTTCCCCAATAACCTGTTTTCTCTACTCTCCAAAACACACCCACTATATGCAAAACCTAGAATGCGCTCCAAAACCTAGCTCTCTGGTCATTCTGGGTGCATGGATGGATTTGGCGCATAGTTAGCGTGAATGTAGCGCCTAATTCCAGAGGTTGGGGTCGCATGGGCCATGTGGCCGTGACTGGCGTTAACCGCTGGCCCCCATGTTGGATGACCCTTCGTAACTTCCATGCTGCTGGACATGTGGTAAGGCTGTATGACCAGGGCTAGGGCTAAGCCCTGATCCTTTTTCCTGCCGATTGAACCACAATTCAAATTCAAATAAAATGCTCATTGTTTAGGGGTAAGAAACAAATGGTAGGTGGGTTGGTGGCCTGACCTACGTGAAGACTCTTCCCCTTGGCATAGGTCCCAGGTTCGACCCCTGTAGAGCATAAACCAAATTTTAAACAACAACAAGGTGGTGCCACGTGGTGGCCCCTGACTGGGCCACATGACACCCTTTCATTCGTCCATGTAAGTTGACACGTGTCGACCACTGGTTGGTCGATGTCATACCTCTGCATGGTTAGCCTGCCAAGTCACCTTGCCACGTCAGCTGTATGGTCATACAGATTGTACAATCATCTGCCACATGGCCTGTACAGACTGTATAGTCAACAAATTTTGCTTGTTTAGAAAAATAGACAGAACATGATATCTCCCTCATACGAACTCCATTTGATCTCGTTAAAGTTGCGTTGGGATCGTGGGGACAAGATCTACACAATGAATCCATTTTCAAGCAATTTAGAAAACTTTGATTTTTGAGCATTTTTTTGATCCCCTGGATCACTTAATGTAGCAGGAGATTTTCAATAAAGAATTTCACCTTTTACACAGATATATGAGGTTATGTCTCTTGTTTGTTTAAGTCGTTTTCTCCTTATGCGATGTTACATATGTTATCATAATTCACTTTCTTCAAATTAAACATTTACTCAGGTGTAGACTTTCCTATGTCTTACTGTGAGCAAGATAAGACCTATATTTGTATGGTTTGTTTATCATGGATTTCATGAAATTCATAACATAGACATATATCTTGTTATTTATACTATTGAAAATAAAGTGAGATTTATCTTAATTCGATACCTTACTTTGTATTTCAAATTTATTTATCTAAATTCCTCCTCTTAGCTTCTGAAAAATTATAAAATGTCTTAAAGAACGAGATCTTGCCTCTATATTTCTAGTTATAAAGTTATTGGAATCTCATACTATAATTTTAAGACTGAAGAGCAATATTGAATCAAATATCATTTACTTTGAGATGTGTTGACATTGTTTGATGAGCCACAAACAATCTCAAGATTAACACCTACTACCCCCTACAATCACTAAACCATGTAACCCTTGTTGCCCCTATTAGTTATAAACCTTAACACCAAATCCATTATCCTTTGAACTATAATATTTTTAATTGATATCAATATTAACCTTTGTAACCCCTAATATTTAACCACTATATCATATGATTGTTATAATCCCTAAACCTTAACCCTTGAATACCCTATATTCGTTAAAATGTACAACACTTATAAACCCTACATCCTAACATATCACTACTATCCCCTATATACTTGAACCCCTATCATTAATTTTTCCTTTAAAACCTAAATCCTTTAACTCACAACACCTAAAACACCTAACCAATGTAAATCCTAAACTATATCCCTTATCTCCCCTATCACACCAACCGCTATGAACCCTAGCCGCCAACCTCTATACCCCCTAACCATTATTATATTTCCACTCCAATCACCCATGAACCTTATAAACTTTAAACCCTATAACCATTATAACCCATGTCACCCTAATCACCCATCAACCCTGTAATTGTCAATCCCTAAACCCTATAACCACTATAAATTCCAATTGTGAATCCTTGTAACTCCTAATCCATAGTATCCTAAGTCCCTATATCCTATAACCCCAAACTATAACCCATATAACATCAATCACTAAACCATTATAAACTCTAAGCATTATAGACTTTATAACCACCATAAATATTAATCCCTTTACCCCTTGCTCCCCAACAACTATAACTCATAGCTTGTATAAGTCTTATCATGTATGTCCATTTACAAGTAACTATTATAACTCTTAACACCTATAACCCCTAACCCTAAAAACTTTTGTTGGACTTAGCCCTTATAACTCCTAACTTATATAACGTTTAAACCTTAACTCATATAACCTTTGTAAATGATAAAATCAAACACATTATAAACACTAACCCATAGTTCCTAACCCTTATAAATACTAACCCACAATTCCCAACCCTTATAAACACTAACCCTTAACGCTCATAACCCATATCTCTTCCCACCCTTATAAATGTTATCACCCCTAACCTCTAACCCTTATAACTCCAATTCCTATAGTTGCAAAACACTTTATTCTTTATAAACCTTACCACATATCCCTTTAACTACTTACACTTATATTTTAACCCCTGTAAACCCTAACCTAATTAATCCATATAATTGTACAATTTATAACCTCTAAAATTATTCTAACTTTTATCCCCTAACACTTATAAACCCTAACCCAATTAATCCATATAATTGTACAATTTATAACCTCTAAAATTATTCTAACTTTTATCCCCTAACACTTATAAACCCTAACCCCTATAATAAATTACCCTTGAAACATAAAACCCATAAGCCATTAATCTCATATCCATAATAACCCTAGAACCCAAGTCCCTATAACCCCTAATCCTAACTCTTATAAATGCTAAGCTTGTTAACTATTGACCATTAATCTCTATCACCCCCAACTCCCATAATCCTCAATCATTAAATATGTAACCCCTATGATTGCAACCTAACTCTTAATCCTTATAAGAAATGGGATTCAAAATTCTTATCCCTTAACAATGTTATAGGTTTTAACATCCTTAAAACCCCGACCATCTCTAAACCCTATCATCCATTACCCTCATCATCCCTAACCCTGATAACCCCTATCACACACATAACCCTTATAACTACTACTATACCTAAACCCTCCTAATGATAACCTTAACACCCCTAACCTTTATAACCATCAACCCTAAAACCCTTATAACTTATATATTTATTATCACCCTTAAAATTTAACCCCTGTGGCCACTAATATGCAACCAAGATAGCTGTTAACCAGCATTGGCCCTAATACTTACAATCCTAGTAAATATTTCCCATTTAACCCTTATAATCCCTAACATTAATGTAGATAACCATTACCTCCTAACTTTCATAACCATTAACAACTATTCATTTTGACCTTTCTTAACAAAAAATTGCAACCCCTAGAACCCCTACCACCCTAACATGTTACTCTTATAACCCTAATTCCTAAATCTTATAAGACCTATCCTCTATAACACATAACACCTCTACCTAAACAATCAAGTCCTTAAACCCAATAACACCTAACCAATAATTGTTACCTTTTATAATCCCTAACCCCTATAATTTTTAGATCTTAATTCAAATAATTGATAACCAAAATTAACTACTTACCCCAATAATCTCTACACATATAGTTTCTATCCATTAATATCTACAAACTTTAATCTCTAATGACTTTGAAAGATAATTTATTAGCCTTACTCATGAAACTCTTAGAAATGTAAATCCTTATAACCACAAACCCCTGACTTAAAACCTTTAATCTCTATAATCCCTAAAAACCATAATCCTTGTAATCCCTTATATTTATAAACCTATCTCTCTAAACCCTTTAAAACCTAT
>ML801457.1:233575-252987 GCA_009831015.1 Picea engelmannii | reverse complement strand
CTATAGTTTTCATCAGTGAGATTGTGAGGCTGCATGACGTTCCTAAGAGGATTATATCCAATAGAGGATCGGTGTTTGCAGGACGATTTTGGACTAGTTTCCAAGAGGCCTTGGGAACCCAACTTAACTTTAGTACATCATATCACCTAGAGATAGATGGGAAGACCAAAGGAACAAACCAAATCTTGGAGGATATGTTGCGTATGTATGCGATGGAACAAAAAAAGTGTTGGGAGGAATTCTTGCCACTGGTAGAATTTGCATATAAACAACAATTATCAAAGCACCATTAAGATTGTGCCTTTCAAGTTTCTTTACGGTGACCGTGTCAGATGCCTTGAGTTGGGATTGGCTTGAGGATAGGGTCCTGGTGGGACCTGAAGTAATATAATAAATGGAATATCAAATGAAAGCAATAAGACAAAGGATCAAATAATCCCAGGATCGAGAAAATAGTTATGCCGACGTGCATCGTGTTCATCATAGTTAAGAAGTTGGGGATTGAGTCTTCTTGCAGGTGAAACCACATAAGAGTTCGATCACATTTGGAAAGGGTGATAAAATATCTCCTAGGTCTGGGGGACCCTTCGATATTGTGAAAAGGAAGGGGCCCGTGGCCAATCGACTAGCCTTTCCTGATTCTTTGAGGCGTATGCATGATGTTTTTCACATATTTGTTTTGAGACATTATGTTAGTGATCCTACACATGTTATTGACATGATTAACTTGCAGGTATCGGTCGAGGGTGCATTCATGGCATAGCCAATCCACATCCTGGACCATCGCATTCAACATCTATGACATCAAACAATAGATCAGGTCAAGGTCCAATGGGACAACTATAGTCCACACTCGACGACCTGGGAGGATGCATATGATATGCATCAACAGTTTCCATTTTTGTTGGGTAGCTATACCTATGATATTCTGATACACTTTATTTTGACGCTTACATGCTGTGAAACTTTGGGACAAAGTTTAAAACAAGAGGGGGTGTATGTAACATCCCACTCTTGCACGCACTGAGCGAACTTATTCCTTGAGGACATTTGTGTGCAAGTGATCCAGGTCATTATACTATTGGTCGTTTCTATTATGATTATGAGATATTGTGGATTTGATGATATGTTATTTTGTTGTATTTACATAGACAAATGCTATTGACTGGGTTCTCCTCAGTGTATAGGACTCTGGACATTGAGGATGAAAAGACATCGATGAAACCCCTTAGACTCTGGATCGAGTCAGGGAGTGGATATACATGGTTTGAATGTTGTTGATGTGACATATGTACATATGATTAGGTGTTATGATATTGATTGTTAATGGTGACATGATTCATTGATGGATGCATGCTGATGATAGCTTGCCAACCATACTCACATTTGGAGTAAAGGGGTCACGCATGACAACCAGAGACATTGAGGGAGAGGTTTGGAAACAACCTTGCCACAACCTACTAACATTCATGTCGTGGCTCGAACTGTAGGTTAACTATTACCTAGTTTGAGAGACCCACGATTCTGTGAGGGAAGACTGTGACAGTCGCTCATGATGATTCTAAGGCATGAACAATAAGGAAGGGTCCTTATTCCTTAGAGGCCCTTAGTCTCCTACAAGAACACTTGACAGAGTATTGACTCCAGGTGTTTGACGTCTACCAAATTCAGTCAAGAGGCGAGTGGCACCCTTGGAGCACATAGTTCATCTTGAAGGGCACATCACATAAATAAAACAGAAAGAGGTGAGTGGCACCCTTGGATCACGTAGTGTGTCTTGAAGGGAACGTCGCACAAATAAAATAGAAAGAGGCGAGGGGCACCCTTGGAGCAAGTAGTGCATCCTGAAGGGCACATCACAATTTTAACTGGTAAGTTAATAAACCTAGTGCCTAGATAACTATGCCTCCTTAGGACCTGGTCAGCCTTAAAATGAATAAAGTGATGAGTAAGTTTAATAAGATTTTTTTCCCTTAAGAACTATCACCAAGCCTAGTGAATTTAAAAACTAGGTCTAAGTAGAACCTCTGAACAAAAATAATTAGACATATAACAAGAAAGGGGTAAAGAAATTCAAACTTTAATTATTAAAGTAAAAATTATAATGGAGGATTAAATTTATTAAAAGGGGCAAATGGTTGTTTTTATCTACACTTGCTAAATTGATTTTTAGTTAAAAAGGAAAAAGAGGGGGAAATTAAAAGAAAAGGAAACTTAAATAAAAGGGGAAACTTAAAGAAAAAGGGGAATGTCCAACTTAGTAAGGAATCTAGCCTTTGGGGCTTTCTATTTATGAACTCAACTAGGAATTAAGTAAGGCGTAAGTCATTTAATAATTGTAAGGGAATATTGGGACATTCATGAGTTTTTTTAGGAATGCTTTTAGGTGGGTGAGAGAATTAAAAAAATTTAATTAATTAATAAATTTATTTCTGGTGCAACTAGGGGATTGAGCGACATGTGAATGGAGGAGATTTTTCCTACTTAAATTAATGAAAAAGGAATCTAATGAGAATTTTGGGAAACTAATTACTTGAAAAATCTATAAAAAGGATGGCCGAGGAGGAGTATGGGGACATCTGTCTTGTGTAACGTCACACTATGGAATTTTATCTTGACTGAGTTTCTTTTGTGGGAGTTGGGATACCTAGCTAGGGTAATGAGTGGTAGCTCGACCTTGCGAGGCAAGATGGGTGCTAGCATTATCTGTTATTGTGTGCATGGCCCCTTTGCGGCTCGGGGGGCTCAGGGGAAAGAAGAGTACCACTAGCATTAGCTGGGAGGTACCGGTGAAGTCTCATCAGTCGAAAAACGCGACCTGGATGGAACAAACGCATGGGAGGACATATTCACCTCCTCGTCGTCGATAAAGGTATGCCTGTTAAAGTGGTTACTGGTCATAAAATAAATTTTACACTTGTTTATTTTACTCTATTCGGATGACGATTTCATTGCCATGAGATTTCCTTGAGAATTCTATTATCAATGTAATCCCTTTATCCTTTAATTTATTAGTCCGTGCCTGAGCAGTCGGCTAAGATGGATTCAATGAAAATACATAACCCGATTTTCTGTTTTGTATAAAATGGATGGATAGAACATAACCAATTTTAAATTGTGAATATCATACCCAGATTTGCAATCCTATATAGAATGCCGAAGAGAACATAATGATCCTTTTGTATAGAATTAATTTATGAATTTATATAATGTATAGAATTAATTTATGACAGTCCTGTATAATTTATGTAGAATGTAGAATTAATTTAGAATGTGTAGAATGTAGAATGTAGAAGTAATTTATGATAGTACTGTATAATTTATGACAGTCCTGTAGAATCAATTTATGATGATCCTGTATAACGACCCTGTATGTATAGAATTAATTTATGAATATGGTTTTTAAATTAGTGCGATCCTTACCTAGTGGGAGGAAGGGATGCTAGGAATAGGTTATCGACTTTACATTAATTAAATTCATCGCTAGAAAACCGACATAGCCTTGAAGGCTCCCAAGCTGTCAACCAATGACCGCGGGTGGACGATATTAATGAACACAGAAGATCCCTTTAGTCACGTAGATATTTTATTTATTTTGCGGTCTACTGCACACGTTTTCTTATTAGTGAATATCCATCCATACACACAATGATTCTAAGCCTTAATTATTCCCGTGCTTTGGTTACACACAGGTGTTAAACCAATAATTTATCTCTATGTAGCAGTTAGTTCCATCCCTTATCGACGATTGTCATGCTCAACGGTTTTTTTTTTGTATCTCTGCGGTTGGGACCGATTCGCCCAACATTGAGCATCCCCCACACCTTCGTTTCATTTCCCCAGGTCTACATGCCATTTCCCTTCTAGAAGCTATTTCCCATGTTTCTTTGGGTACTGATAGTGGCCTTATAATTAATTCTAACTTGCATTTAAACTATTTAATATCCCATTGTTGGAGAATCATGACTTACTAACAGAGTGAAATTATTCTATTTCAGAGACTCTTGGGTTGAGTACGCCTGGGTTTTTAATTTCCTTTAATAATTACATTGAGATTTGTCAATGGTTAGCATTGGCAGTGAAATTGTGATTTAGCTAATTGTGATTTAGAAACTTTGTTGACTATGGCAATGGTATTTATGGCAGGGAATCTAATTTTGATTATCCCCTCTATTGTTAAATTATTCCACCACAACTTAACCGTTAATTATGAAATTGTTGATATACTCTTTATTAGTGAATGGTTATATAATAACTTTAGTGTGGAATAATTATATGGCATATTCATATCATCATTGGAAGAGATTAATGGAATAAGTAGAAAATATTTTGCTTAGGATACTAGCAAATGCATGGGTTCTGTAATGTGTATATACCATGCCTTTGAATAGAGAAAATATTGATTGAATCTATCATTAAGCGAAAATTTGACTTTTCTTTTTAAAATAAATGATGAGTTGAGTAAAAACGTGAAGAGAAGAAATGAATGGTAATGGGAAAGGTAGACTTATGACTCGAGGCATTAACTTTTAGTGAGTGGTTAGCTTTTGTTTTTAAAAGAGATATAGTATCAAGAATACTATAGTAATATGCTACTTCATTCATTAGATTAAATATGATTAATGAGTTGGGTGTTGATGAACCATGATAATAGAAATTATTAATAGGTCTAATAAAAAATGAAATCATTACTAGATTGATTTTTGGAATTTAAAACCTTTGGGAATTAATGATTTCAACAAGTGGATAAAAGAATGCAAAAATGTTAGAGGATATAATTGTAAAAATGATGATAAATCTATAAGAGTCTTAATTGATATAGTCAAATCCTTGTGTGTGGGGATAGAAAATGGAGCATTAATGCTTGTCTTTGAAAGTGAGGTAGCACTTTGAAGACACTAGTTTAGAGTGAAATGATTCAAACTTGATCAAAGTGTACATAGGAATGTGAAGAATTGAAGCTAGGTAAAGATATGAGGATTCATGTATAAACAATTAGTATTTTGTAAGAAGGGTAAAGAAACTTGAATTCTTGTAGTTGATTATTAAACTATGATTGGAGAGTCTATGCAATATTCATAATGGAGGATATGCATATTTAAATGTAAGAAAGTTAGAATTATTGATAATGAATTGATCCGTAAAAGAAGACACTAAACTTTAGATTTATCTGGTTGTGCACGACGAAGGGCCACTAATGATCGATGGTTGTTTATTTATTTATGCACCAAGAAAATGTTGATCCATTGATTGCTAATATTCGCTTGAATTACAGGTTCATTTTATATGTGTAGGTTGGTGTTGCTGCATTGGGTTGATTGATGTTTTATGTTTCCTGATTTGCGTGTGTGGTGTTCGATGTCAAGTCATGTTGTTTAATTGTTGTTGTTGTTACTTCCCTGCCAATTTTTTTTTTTTTTCACTTGCTTTGCATCTCTTGTAGTTGTAAAAACGGGGGTCGTTACATAAGGTATCAGAGTGGGGTTCAACTCTGCGACTATGGATCACCATGATTTCCACTGCAGTAAACCCTTGAGTAATAACCTAGCACTAATTAAAACTTTAACTTGCCCATGCGACAAGAACGGTTAGATGACACCGTAGAGATTCACGAAGTGGTACCAGGGGAGGAGGCGCGACACCTCCAGTAGCACCCGCGCTAGAGGGATCCAACCCCCAAGGAGAAGAACAAGTCCCTGGGTAGGAGTCGATTGATGTAAGGGATGTGTATGGTCAGACGAGGAGCTTCAAGGGAAATGTTGGAGGCCTTGAAAACTCTTCTATACTAAGATAAGGCCATGATGCCTGTACCCCTGAGATTCCACAACGCGCCCCAAAAAGTACAGGTAGCATTCGCGGGGAACTCTAGAATATTAAGTTCCCACGTTCACGAGTCCCATTTATGACTCAGCCGCCAAGGCATGGTTAGAGAACAAGGTGATGTGCTTCGCACTTCATGGTTACGACCTCTGACACAAAGGTCTGCATGGAGGTCTTCAGCTACAGGGGAACGCTCTTCTAAAGTGGAAGACACTCCTACCTCAACTATACATAGCCGTCAGAACCATTTTTTGGGAACGGTTCCAGGATAAGTAAAGGTCAGAGGAATTCATCAAGCACCAACTTGATGAGTTTCATGCCTTACGACAAGGTGGTCGTACGGTGCTAGATTATGAGACCATATACTCCGGTATGCCCTGCATATGAACATAGAGAATATGGAAGTCAACAAGTTCGTGTGTGGCCTTAACTCCAACTCCATGCGAAGGTGAGGGTCTAAATTCCTCAGAAATTGCACGATGCGGTCCAGTAGGCTTCATTTTTAAGGAAGAATTGACCGCGGTAGATAACCTCCAGGCTGAGCACTAGTCCAATGTACTCGAGGCGTCAGGGGCCATATCCAAACAAACTTTTATTATTTGTTAGATCCTGGTTCTTCAAAGAGATTTATTTATTACCACGCTAAGGGGTTTTAGGTAAGGGAATTTGATTGGATGAGTTTAGATGCATCGAATGACCTCGGGTTCCAATCAGATGGTTGGATGAAAGGAGTATGAATTTTTGATTTAATCTAGGGATAGTGTAACGAAGTCTGACCTATGACACGATCTTAAGATTTTACGATGACGAGATCAATTTGGACTGGTGGGAATCACATGATGCGATACTCAACTATAAGATGACATGGTTGAGCTTGGTTGATGATGAGGGAAAGAGACGCGTGATTGTGTGTTGGTACCAGGGAGTCTCCCTAAGGTTCATCTCTTCCTTGCAGCTACATAAGAGCATGCACAAGGGCTGTAATCTTTATGTGATCCTTGTGTTAAACAAGAAGGGAGTGGAAGAAGGTCTAGAACACCTTATGGTGGTGAGAGAGTTTGGGGACAACTCCCCAAGGAGTTACCTGGGATGCCGCTGAAGAGGGGGTTTGAATTTACCATCGAACTAAAACTGGGAACTGCACCGATAGCAAGAACGCCTTATCACTTGTTGAACCTGGAGTTACAAGAGTTGAAAATGCAACTGAAGGAGTTGCTGGACCTATGAATTATACGTCCAAGTGTATCAACTTGGGGTGCACCTATTATCTTCATACAGAAGAAGGATGGGTCGTGGAGACTCTTCATTGACTATCGTCAATTGAACAAGGCAACAATCAAGAATCAATATCCATTTCCAAGGATTGATGATATGTTTGATCCGATGAAGGGAACAATGAGGTTTTCAAAGATTGACTTGAGATCAGGGTATCACCAGTTACAGATCAAGGAGGATGACATCCCTAATACTGCTTTTAAGATGAGGTTTGGACATTACGATTTTACCATTTTACCATTTGGATTGACGAACGCCCCAGGAGTATTTATGAGTTTGATGAAAGGGGTGTTCCGTGAATACTTGGACAAGTTCATCCAAGTATTCATTGAAAATATTTTGGTTTACTCTCAGACGATGGAGGAGCATGATGAACACTTGAGCATGGTACTACAATATCTATGAGAGAACAAATTGTATGGGAAATTGTCTAAATGCTTGTTTTATCAATCGAAGATTCACTACTTAGGGCATGTCATCTCCGACGAAGGTATCACTGTGAATCTAACCAAGGTTGAGGCTATTATGGAATGACCTACGCCAACGAATGTCCCAGAAGTGCGTAGCTTCATGGGTTTAGCATGATACTGTTGACAGTTCGTCGAGGGATTTTGGAAGATAGCAAATCTGATCATGAAATTTCAGAAGAAGAACAAGAATTTTGTTGGGACCAAGAAATGTGTGGAGGCATTTCATAGGCTCAAGGAGATATTGATGATAGAACCGATACTAAATGTCCCTGACATGGACGTGGAATTATTGGTATGCACTGATGCATCCAAGGAAGGCTTTGGCGGAATCTTGATGCAAGACGGTCGATTGATCGCTTACATCTCAATTTGGAGTTGTTAACCATTGTATATGCCTTGAGATTTTGGAGACACTACCTGATTGGACAAAAAATTGAACTAAAAATGGACCACTGTGGTCTACAACGCACCTTTTGGCAAAGTGACTTCAACGTGCGACAACGACGTTGGTCGGAATTTCTTAGAGAGTACGGTTTCAAGATTACTTACATAAAATGGACAGTGAATATAGTGGATGATGTGTTGAGTTGGAGACCATGCATATTTTTTGTGATGCCTCTTCAGATGAATCTATGGGAAAATATCCTAACTTTACAGCACAATGATGGCTGGTAAAAAGAGGTCAAGGATTTTATCGGACAAAATTTGAGGGATTTACCGTGGACAACAATGGATTATTGAGATTTAAAATTTTAATTTATGTACCACCCAACGGCGTGTTGAGGAGTTTGATCCTCAACAAGGCTCATAGACCAGTGTACATGGCTCATCCTAGAGTCACGAAGATGAGGGCATACCTTAAACCCTTATTTTTATGGAAAGTAATGAAGGCAAACATAGTCAACTACGTGGAAATATGTCTAAAATGTTAGCATTTGAAGGCTGAACATAGACGTCTAACATGATTAATATATCCGCATGCTATTCCAGAATCGAAATGGGAGGTCATTTCGATGGATTTCATTATTGGATTGCCACTGACGACAAGGAGACACGAATCAATTTTTTTTGTAGTTGACACTCTGATGAAGAGTGCTCATTTTATTCCTATGTGTATGACATATCACACACCTAACATAGCTAGAGTTTTCATCAGTAAGATTGTGAGGCTGCATGACATTCCTAAGAGGATTATATCCGATAGAGGATCAGTTTTTACATGACGATTTTGGACTAGTTTCCAAGAGGCCTTGGGAACCCAACTTAACTTTTGTACAACGTATCACCCGGAGACAGATGGGTAAATCGAAGGAACAAACCAAATTTTTGAGAATATTTTGTGTATGTACATGATGGACCAAAAAAATCATTGGGAGGAATTCTTGCCACTAGTAGAATTTGCATATAAACAACAATTATTAAAACACAATTAAGATGTCGCCTTTCGAGTTTCTTTACGAGCGACCTTGTTAGACGCCTTGAGTTGGGATCAGCTTAAGGATAGGGTCCTGGTGGGACCTGAAGTGATCCAAATAATGGAAGATCAAATGCAAGCAATAAGACAAAGGATCAAAGAAGCGCATGATCGACGAGAGAGTTATGTTGATGTGCATTGTGTCGATCATAGTTAAGAAGTTGGTGATCGAGTCTTCTTGCGGGTGAAACCACATAAGAGTTATATCAAGTTTGGAAAGGGTGATAAAATTTCTCCTAGGTTTGTGGGACCCTTCAATATTATGGAATGGAAGGGGCCTGTGGCCAATCGACTAGCCTTGCCTGATTCTTTGAGGTGTATGCATAATGTTTTTCACATATCTATTTTGAGACATTATGTTAGTGATCCTACACATGTTATTGACATGAGTACCTTGCAGGTATCGGTCGAGGGTGTGCTCACGACAGATACAATCTGCATCCTATACCATCACATTCGACAGCTACGATGTCGAACAATATATCAGGTCAAGGTCTAGTGGGACAACTATAGTCCACACTTCACAACCTGGGAGGACACATATGATATGCGTAAAAAGTTTCCATTTTTATTGGGTATCTAGACCTATGATATTCTAATACACTTTATTTCGACACTTACATGTTGTGAAACTTCAGGATGAAGTTTAAAACAAGAGGGGGTGTATGTAACATCTCTCTCTTGCACACACTGAGTGAACTTATTCCTTGAGGACACTTGCATGCAAGTGATCCGGGTCATCATACTATTGGTCATTTCGATTATTATTATGAGATATTGTGGATTTGATAATATGTTATTTTGTTGTATTTACATAGACATGTACTTTTGACTGGGTTCTCCTTAGTGTGCAGTGTTCGCACCCAATTCGTCGCCTGGTGAGCAAATCAAGGGTGCTTGCATGCCCTGTCGGGTCTTGCAGGGCATGACAGCTGTGGAGGAAAGGGTTAGAGGAAACAAAACAAAATGCAAGCTAATATCAACTGAAAACAAATTAAAACTGTGAAAAGAAACAACAAACACAAAAAAAAACAAAGACAGATGTCACCAATGGTTTTGAGCTGGTCTATTGATGAAATCGGAGCACGATGAAGGAAGAGAACTGTGGTTCCTTCTTCCCCCAATGGAAGGCTCTTTGAGGCCCTCACAAAGTTTGCTTTCCTTACAATGAGAAGAACTGAGCATGACAGTGAAATAACTCCCAACGATGCTGCCGATGTGTTATCGTTAAAGAATGAGTCCTTAACAATCCGAGCAACATAACAATGCCTGAAATTCCTTGCGAAAACAATGTACCTTCACGGCTTTTTATAGAAGATCCTCGGGCGATTATGTAACCTCTTCAAAGTGTGAACAGGGGCCCTTTAGGGATTCCTTAGGTCATTAACCCACCTACCCTGCGGATTCGGCTCGGATTTGGGAGTCAAATCAGATTGGGAGCTGGTCCGTAAGTGGTTGAGAGGCCGGCCAATTCATAAATGTGCCGTTTTAGCAGGTGCGCGGGTTTTGTCGTTGATAGACGCACATCGTGCGCGCATGCGCGCAGAGTACGTTCTTGTCCTGTGCATGTGCGCGCGCACCAAACTACTGTGAAGCGCCCTTCAATTTTTGGTTACTTTGTATAGTTTTTGACCCTTCTGGAATGCTTTGAAATTAATTCAGTGCCATGAATGACTTCATTGCTGTTTTGACGATGCGTAGTTCTTGTCGCCATGTGCGGACGAAATTTCAGTGATAACAGATGCCCCCTGATGGATGAGGTTAGGAGCATACGTATAGCCGAAATCCATCAATGTTGCTTTCCCTGTTGTTGTAAGGGAAAGCAATAGTGGGACCGTTCGGAGCGATCCGTTGGAGAAAAAAGGAACCGGTATCTCGACCTTCTGAGAGATGTGCAGAAAAAATATACAACTGTGTACAAACGAGGCGGGCATGCCCCATGCTCATTTTTATGTAACTCTGAAAAAAGATGACGAAAGTGTTGGTGTAGACAACTGCAGCGCCCTCGGGGGAGGTAATGATAAAGGCAGAAGACAATTCTGCAAAGGAACATACTCTGAATAATAGGCAATGATTGCGGTAATAAGCAGCGACGATGATGTGGGCATTGATGGCCCTACCAAGTTCAGAGGTCTTCGACAAATGATAAAAATAACTGCAATAGTCGCAAAGTAAGACCCACCATAACATGAGAGAGTGTTGGCATCGAATTTTATGGGGGCCAACGACAACAGGGAGCAATGGTGTTTCACCCTGTGCCGTCCGAGATCTCTCATAAAAATAGAGAATGAGAATCAAGATACTGTCGCCCTTCTGGAAAAGTGTGCTGATGTCGACAAAAGGGAAACGCGACTCCGAGAAGCAAAGGGCTCCGTGGAATCTACTGAGATGAGGAAGTGGCAGAGGTACATGGACGAAGTCAAGAAGTGGGAAGACTCAAGACTGCCCTTGGATGGTGGATGTATGAGAGAAACAGTGGCCGCAACCGTGTAACAAGGTCGAGTGTCAGGGGGATGACAAGACCGGTGATAAGTTGTGCCAGAGGCAGGACAAGGTGAACAAATTCAAAGGGTAGAGGTAACTGACCTGTGGAGTACTCTGAAGATATGGATGATGCCGGCAAGGGTAGATGATAAGTAATGCTCCAACCAAAGGTGACATGGGTTGCGTGTGGCCAAAAGAAAGCAAGTCGCCAACGATGACGACAAATAATGTAATGACTGAAAATAAAGGTGTTTGTACAATAAATAATAAATAATTTTGGGGAAAAAAGTACAAATACAGAAACGAGTGCCCCGGTGTGAAATGCGTGCCCCAGGGAGGGTAGAATTGTCTTGGGAAACTGATGAAGGGTGGGGGCCCCATTGGTGAGTTTTTGTATGAGGTAGGTGAAATGAGGGAAGGTTCGCAGATGGGCAAACTGAGTGTGGATGAAATGAAGGGCTCATGATCCTGCGGAGGTGCAGGTAAAAAATAGAACCATAAAGAGATAATCCAGGAGTCCATGTGGGAAAGTTAGTAAAATGAAGAGAAAGAGTATGTGGCTGATTCACGACATGATGAAAGACTATCGGGACTCCCATCCCTAAAGGGTAATGAAAAACAGCATGAGTGTCAAAAAGTGCCAAACGGTGCTATGAATGGGACAACTCATGTGGGTGAGAATGCTACCGGGTTACAGTACCGAAGATGCAAATGGAGGAGTGGGTACTGCAGAGCCGGGAATGAGGGTCCTAAAGGCCAATATCAGAGGGTGTGACTGGAAATGTAAATGCAATACAGTGGGATAGACTACATGCCAGTGCTGAATATATACCTGAAGGGATGATGTCGATGACCGATGAACACGTACCTGCGCACATAACAACCAAATACCCAAAGTGAACAATATCTGAAGAGAATCAAAGATATGAGCTTGTATTTGATAAATGTGACTATGCGCGTGCATACCTGACCATGATATGGAAAAAAGGGCGCCCTGAGGGCCTAGGACGAAAGGTGACCCAGGGACAACCGTGATGTAGGCGGCGGGATGCTGATCCCGTGGCTGAAGATGGTTTGAAAAACAGACACCTTGGGCTCCCGGAATGTTGAGTGGAAGTTTGGAAAAAGGCCTATATATAGCTGTAGGGCCCACATTGCCACCTCATTTGTACCTGCTTCTACAGTGACTGGACGAGAAGATTGCAGAGGATATTTGGAGTTTTAGGGAGCACGGGGTGTCCGATCGATGGTGTGCGAGTATCAGGTTAGTGGTCTGATCATCCTGCATAGAAATAGGTTTCCGTTTTTGGGGTAGGGTAGGTACGGGGTGCCATACAGGGGGTTTAAGGGGTTTTTTCATAGGATGTGGGCCCGCATGGGTGGGAGATTCAGTGGAAGGCGCGCATACGTGCACGCCTGTCCACTGAATAAACACGCATTGGTGCGCGTGAGAGGGAATTTAAGGTGCGCCCTAGGGGCGCGCCTGTGAGGTGGACAGGCGCGCATTACTGTGCGTCTGTGGGGTGAACAGGCGCGCTCCAGAGCGCAGCTGGGGGTTTGATAGGTGTGCCCTAGAGCGCGCCTTTATTGTGCACAGGCGCGCTTACAAGCGCGCCTATGATAAAAACAGGCGCGCATACATGCGCGCCTGTATAGTGAACAGGTGCGCATGTGTGCGCGCCTGTGGGGGGTAAAACCGCGCCTTTGAGGCAAGGTTTCAGGGTAAAAAATGAGCCTTTTTGATGCATTGGATGGTTTGCATAAGCTAATATAAGACTCTGTGTTGTGTGCAGGTGACTATAAGTGATTATAGACATCCGGTGGCATGAGCGAGACTGGTCACAGTTGCGAGATGCTGTGGCCAATGCAGGGCCTGCGGTTCGAGGGACTTTAGCAACCAGTGGGTTGCTAAAGTTCTTTGAGTGCCCGTTGATATGGGCACATGAGTACTTGCTGCAGTTCTTGCTCCAGATGTGGAGTCCAGACATGCACTGCTTCCTCGTGCGAGGCGAGTAGATCCCCTTCATTGTGGTGGAGGATATCTATTTTTTGACTGGGCTCCCCTTTCGGGGAACACCGTTGCCGGTAGAGCCTGTGCTGTCGAGGGACACTCATTTGCGGGATGTCGCCGAGCAATATTGCTCAGGTGAGCACTACATGACTGGGACTGTAGTGAGTATCAGTGGTATAGATGCCCTGTTGCATCGTTGCATAGCGGCGATGATTGTTCGGGTGTATGGGTCACTGGCGACCCACCGGATCAGTGGTGGCGAGCTGCTGGTGATGGAGAGGGTGGTGGTGGGCCATGAGTGGTTCGCCTGGGGTTTGAAACTGCACGCGCGGATGATCGCGCAGCTGGACCGTTGTCGGTCCACAGGTACCGGGGAGTTCGCGTTTGGATCGATCCTGGTAGCCTATTTCTTGGAGAGGGTGCCGATGCTGCGCCCACGGGTTCTGCTAGAGGCACCTAAGGCGCGAGAGCCTCGATTGAGGTGGTGGTCTCATATTTTGGTTCGCCACGGTGGTGGCGAAGGCGGGCATTATTTTACTACGCAGGCGGCACAGATATGGCGACAGATGCCGCAGGTCATGCTTCAGTACCCCTATGCTGGGGTTGACTTCCGGGGGGACCCGGACATGGTGTTGCCTCCTGGGGAGGTGTTCGACCATTGAGGTATGTTGAGTTTTGTACGTTTTTGATTTATGTTGTGATTTTGATATACCAGTTTATATTTATGATGATAGATACTGATATGATCGTGTGTTGGTTGTTTTGTGCATGTGCAGATTTGGCACCTCGTGGGCGCGAGGTGGAGTTGTACAGAGCGCTGGTTCAGTGAGAGCTGGAGAGACCTCCACGTGGAGAGAGGCGGTGACGAGATGAGGCCGTGGGGCGACCCGCAGAGCCCGAGAGGGCAGTGAGGAGGCGCCAATTCGACGACCCTGGCGCAGGACCGTCACATGCTCCTCCGGCGGCAGCCGAAGCAGACTTTGATGATATACGCCGTCGTCTAGAGACGGTGTTACAGGACGTGCCTGAGGGCATGTGGATCCGCATCCAGGACGAGGGGTTCCTGAAGCAGTGCATTGGATTACTTCCACCATGGCGGGGGATAGTGCGACGAGCAGCTGTGCTTGCCGCGATGACGAGTGGACGCCTATCGCCTGGGCAGGGGGGTCCTGCGGATGTTCCACCACCACTGCCTGGGGAAGGTGGGGGTGGGCCACCACCACCTGGGGCAGGTGGGGGTGGGCCACCACCACCTCCTGAGGGAGGGGCAAGTGGGGGTGTGATAGAGGCACCCTGATCGATGTATGTACTTTGTATACCTTTTTGATAGGTTGGTGAGCCGATTTTTGTACTGAGATGTGGCACTGGCCTGCGGGCTGATGTATTTTTTGTATGTAATCATTCGGACAGCCGGAGAGGCCTTGATATATATATATATATATATATGAGTATACATCTTTTTGAGATCCAAATGTTGTGTACATGTGTTTTTTGTTGATAATGATGATGTCTATTCTATCTATATGCTGTGACAGGATGTATGAGATGTTTATGTATGTGTAGCTTGATGTGATATATGGCAATCTAACACCATGTTAGCTATTTCATCTGTTGTTTGATTCAATTGTCTTGGAATATGTGTAAATGTAATGGAATCAAAATGTCGAGATAACAGTCTAACCTGCAGGTATTTGTGAAAGAGGCACATATCGCGTACACAGTATATATTGTTGAGCTGGAGCACGACTAGTTGAGAGTCGAGGAAGACGCTAAGGTGACGAATATGATGGTGCTGGGCGTCGGTCAAGAGGCCAATGACAGTAGTGTATTCGGCTTGGTTGTTGGTTGCTGGTCCCAAACATATGCCGCTTGAATGTAGCATTTCATGTGAGGGAGTGTAAAGAGCCCAAGCAGCTGAAGCGATATTTTGTGTCCAACGGCTAGCGCCATCGGTGTAACCAATGTGGTAGGCGGGTGGAGGAAGCATCTGTCAATAGCACAAGGGATAGTTTTAGACGAGAGGGTAGGAAAAAAAAGATTAAAAACACTAAACAAGAAAAAGTAACATAAAGTAGCATGACTACTTCTAAGCATAAAATTTCTTGAGGTATAACCCATTGACGGGTTCCTTGAGTGCGAGGCCTTCGGGGGAGGCCAGGATGTAAGCGCCTTTGGTGAGGCAATGTTGGATGAAGTAAGGGCCATGCCAAAGTGATTCGAATTTTCCATGGCCAAAGGTATCATGGGCAATATCATAGGCTAGAACGAGGTCACCTTCTCGGAATGAACGAAGGTTGACATGGCGATCAAAGGTAGCTTTGGATCATTTTTTATCTGCCTCGTTGTTCTGTAATGAAGATCGATGATCTTCATCCAGTGACTCCAAGTTCAGCAAGCGTTGCTCCATTGGAGCAGTGTCAGGTAATATCTCAATTGAGGTGCGTAAGGTGGGTATTTCGCACTCGATGGGAAGAGTTGCCTCAACCCCATGGAATAAATGGAATGACGTGAAACCCATGGTGGTTTTTACTACTGTACGATAAGTCCATAGCATGGAAAATAACATGTGATGCCAATTGGTTTTATGTTTATTGACCGTGCATTGTAACATGGTCTTGAGGACTTTGTTCACTGCTTCGACCTGTCCATTTGATTGAGGATAATATGGTGAGGCGAACTCGTGAGAGAAGCCTAACCGAGAAGAGAGTTCGACGAAGATCTCATTCTCAAAGTGTTTCCCATGGTCGGAAACGAGTTGGAGTGGTATGCCAAAACGAGATATGACGTGGTTAAAGAAGAAACGCGTTGCAGTGTCGGCGGTGTTGTTGAAAGTGGGCATAGCTTCGACCCATTTGGTGAAGTAATCAACTGCGACAACAATGTATTTGTGACCATTGCTGGAGGGAGGATTACAAGTCATAAAGTCGATGCCCCATTTACAAAAGGGGCCGGCCGTAATGATGGGGTGAAGAAGAGTGGGGGGAGCTTGAGATTTGTTGGAATAGAGCTGACATTGCTCACATATTTTCACGGCATGAATGCAATCATGAAACAGGGTAGGCCAAAAGTAACTGGGGCAGATAATCTTTTGCGCGGTGGAGATACCGGAAATATGGCCCCCACAGGCGCCGCTGTGGTAGTCGTTTAAGACTTTGTCAGCCTCGTCAATAGTCAGGCAACGACGAAGAATGGTGTCGATGCCCCGCCGATATAGGATGTCGCCGATGAGGAGATAGCGGGGGGCTTGATGGCGAATGTGTCGATGATCATCTCATGATAGGTGGTTACCGAACTTTTGAGTTCGTAGGTAGACGAGAAGGTCGCCATACCAAGGGTCATCGGAATCGATGTAAAATAGATGTTCGTCCAGAAAGTCCGTGTTGACGGGGGCACTGGTGGTGTCAGAGGGGAGGGCCATGACAAGTTCGGCAAGAACGAGGGCCTTCTTACTCTTAGGTGTTGAAAACTCGAGGTCGTACTCCTGAAGTATAACGATCCATCGAGCGAATTTGCCATTAACTTGGCGACGGCTGAGCAAGTATTGCATAGGGTTGGAATCTGCGAAGACCTTGGTGGTGCGAAGCAGAATGTAATGGCGCAGTTTCTGGACTACGAGGATGACTGCGAGAGCAAGTTTCTCTTCGTGTTTGTATTTCAAGGGTGGTCCTGAGAGGTTCTTACTAACGTATTAAATGACATGTTCATGATTGTCATCTCCGAGCTGGACGAGGACGATGACTACTGATACAGCTGATGCTGATACGTAGAGGATGTAGTCGCGATTATAGTCAGGTGCACTAATCAAAGGTGCGTTTGAAAGTGCTGTTTTGAGATCGTCAAATGACTGTTGGGAATAATCGTCCCAATGAAAGGGGATGTCGTGACGTAGTAAGTGAAGGAAACCATGTGCATGTATGGCGTAATTAGGAACAAAGCATCTGAAGAAGTTAGCTTTGCCCTGTAGACTCTGCAGCTGTCGTAAATTCCGTGGAGGTGGAATTTCGGTGATGGATTTGACTTTGAGGGGGTCCACAGTAATGCCACTTTGGGAGACAATGAAACTGAGGAGACGCCCAGCGGTGACACATAATATAGACTTGAGAGGATTCAAGAGGATGTTATACTGACGATACCGTTGAAAAATGATTCGTAAATCATCAAGATGTTGGGTGAGTTTCTTGGAGCGAGCTGTGAGGTCGTCCAAGTAGGCGAGGATGATTTCAACTAGATCGTGAAATATGTATGTCATCGCCCGCTGGAAGGTTGCGCCGGCATTTTTTAAGCCGAAAGGCATGACACGATATGCGAAAGTACCCCACGAGGTAATAAATGCAGTTTTGTATTGATCGACTGGGTGGATTTGAATTTGGTTATAGCCAGAGAATCCGTCCATAAAGGAGAGAGCCTCGTGGCTCGCGCAGTCGTCGATAATCTGATCGATGAAAGGCGTTGGGAAGTTGTCTTTTGGACATGCGTTATTGAGATCGCGAAATTCTGTGAAAACGCAGATAGTGCCCTGTTTTTTGTCGATGGGTACAGGGTTGGAAACCCATGAAGTGTAAGTGATGGGATAAAGAAATCCGGCCGTACGTAATTTGTCAATTTCGGCTTTGATAGCCGCGGCCTTGGAAGGGTGTAGCGGTTGCTGTTTCTGGTGAACTGGTGTGATGTCAGGTCAGGTGTCGATGCGATGTTCGACAATAGATGGGTCAAGACCAGGCATTTTTGTGTATGACCAGGCGAAAATGTCCTGGTATTCTTGGAAAAGGGCTTTATATGTGGCAATTTCCTGAGGAGTGGAAGCAGCTCCAATGATGATTTCTTCGACGACGCCATTTTTAATGGAAATGTCGATTTTGATGGTGGGGGAAATGTTAGCCATGTTTCCTTATTCGAATGCATCAGGGGCAGGAATGGGATTTTTGAACCAATCGATAGGCCCAGATGGGATAAAATCTTTGGTTTCGACCGCGTACACGGGATTTTGATTAGGAGGCATGAGGGCTTCCTGTGGGAGGAAGAGTGCACGATGATGTAGTGCGTCCCAGGGAGATTCTGGGCTGTGTAGCTCTTCCAATATTTCCTCGTCGTTTTGGAAACGACAGGAATATAAGGGGTCGTGATGAGTGATCTCAGTGCTAGTGTGATTGCCCCCTGCTGGAAAAGCAAGGGGAGGGGTACAAGCAGAGGGTGAAGATTTGCTCGACATGAACCATATGTTGAAGTACTGAGGGGTACCTGTGGTGGTTGGGTGGAGGGTCGCCGTATGAACAGGAGAGTTGGGGGGGTTGCGGGGTAGATCCTCAGCGACGTCCTATAAGAACCATGGAGGTGATGAGAGTGCCTCGGGCTCTGGAGAAATGACATGACGATCCTCGAGTGGTGAAGTAATGTCAATTATCGCCTCTGTGGGTTGGTGACGCAGGGCCACTTGACGTTGCCTATAGGCAAGGATCATAGGACATTGGTGTGTAAAATGGGTTAGTGAATCACAGAGAGAGCAAGGGCATCTCATATGTTCATTAACTGAAGTAGTGACATAGCGAATGTCAGTGATGTTTGAAGAGGACGTGGCGGGGCGTGGGTTGTTCTTGAAGTTCTGGCGTACAATCGCTAACGTCTGCCGAAAATGTGGCAGTGCTGGGAAATGATGAGTGTAATGGCCATATTCTGAACATATAGCACACACAAATTTAGTCCTCAACCCTTTACTAATGGAAGGGTTGGTGGTAGTGGTACTTGCAGTAGTGATGGGTGCTGGTGGAGTGGGATTGGGGGGAATCAAATTCCATAATTCAGGTAGGGATGGGCAGTTGTTGGTTTGGTGGCCCTCTTTCTCACATAGTGCGCAAGGTGGTGGGATGCGTGGGGGAAGGGG
>ML801457.1:161830-233475 GCA_009831015.1 Picea engelmannii | reverse complement strand
TATATTAATCATGTTAGACGTCTATGTTCAGCCTTCAAATGCTAACATTTTAGACATATTTCCACGTAGTTGACTATGTTTGCCTTCATTACTTTCCATAAAAATAAGGGTTTAAGGTATGCCCTCATCTTCGTGACTCTAGGATGAGCCATGTACACTGGTCTATGAGCCTTGTTGAGGATCAAACTCCTCAACACGCCGTTGGGTGGTACATAAATTAAAATTTTAAATCTCAATAATCCATTGTTGTCCACGGTAAATCCCTCAAATTTTGTCCGATAAAATCCTTGACCTCTTTTTACCAGCCATCATTGTGCTGTAAAGTTAGGATATTTTCCCATAGATTCATCTGAAGAGGCATCACAAAAAATATGCATGGTCTCCAACTCAACACATCATCCACTATATTCACTGTCCATTTTATGTAAGTAATCTTGAAACCGTACTCTCTAAGAAATTCCGACCAACGTCGTTGTCGCACGTTGAAGTCACTTTGCCAAAAGGTGCGTTGTAGACCACAGTGGTCCATTTTTAGTTCAATTTTTTGTCCAATCAGGTAGTGTCTCCAAAATCTCAAGGCATATACAATGGTTAACAACTCCAAATTGAGATGTAAGCGATCAATCGACCGTCTTGCATCAAGATTCCGCCAAAGCCTTCCTTGGATGCATCAGTGCATACCAATAATTCCACGTCCATGTCAGGGACATTTAGTATCGGTTCTATCATCAATATCTCCTTGAGCCTATGAAATGCCTCCACACATTTCTTGGTCCCAACAAAATTCTTGTTCTTCTTCTGAAATTTCATGATCAGATTTGCTATCTTCCAAAATCCCTCGACGAACTGTCAACAGTATCATGCTAAACCCATGAAGCTACGCACTTCTGGGACATTCGTTGGCGTAGGTCATTCCATAATAGCCTCAACCTTGGTTAGATTCACAGTGATACCTTCGTCGGAGATGACATGCCCTAAGTAGTGAATCTTCGATTGATAAAACAAGCATTTAGACAATTTCCCATACAATTTGTTCTCTCATAGATATTGTAGTACCATGCTCAAGTGTTCATCATGCTCCTCCATCGTCTGAGAGTAAACCAAAATATTTTCAATGAATACTTGGATGAACTTGTCCAAGTATTCACGGAACACCCCTTTCATCAAACTCATAAATACTCCTGGGGCGTTCGTCAATCCAAATGGTAAAATGGTAAAATCGTAATGTCCAAACCTCATCTTAAAAGCAGTATTAGGGATGTCATCCTCCTTGATCTGTAACTGGTGATACCCTGATCTCAAGTCAATCTTTGAAAACCTCATTGTTCCCTTCATCGGATCAAACATATCATCAATCCTTGGAAATGGATATTGATTCTTGATTGTTGCCTTGTTCAATTGACGATAGTCAATGAAGAGTCTCCACGACCCATCCTTCTTCTGTATGAAGATAATAGGTGCACCCCAAGTTGATACACTTGGACGTATAATTCATAGGTCCAGCAACTCCTTCAGTTGCATTTTCAACTCTTGTAACTCCAGGTTCAACAAGTGATAAGGCGTTCTTGCTATCGGTGCAGTTCCCAGTTTTAGTTCGATGGTAAATTCAAACCCCCTCTTCAGCGGCATCCCAGGTAACTCCTTGGGGAGTTGTCCCCAAACTCTCTCACCACCATAAGGTGTTCTAGACCTTCTTCCACTCCCTTCTTGTTTAACACAAGGATCACATAAAGATTACAGCCCTTGTGCATGCTCTTATGTAGCTGCAAGGAAGAGATGAACCTTAGGGAGACTCCCTGGTACCAACACACAATCACGCGTCTCTTTCCCTCATCATCAACCAAGCTCAACCATGTCATCTTATAGTTGAGTATCGCATCATGTGATTCCCACCAGTCCAAATTGATCTCGTCATCGTAAAATCTTAAGATCGTGTCATAGGTCAGACTTCGTTACACTATCCCTAGATTAAATCAAAAATTCATACTCCTTTCATCCAACCATCTGATTGGAACCCGAGGTCATTCGATGCATCTAAACTCATCCAATCAAATTCCCTTACCTAAAACCCCTTAGCGTGGTAATAAATAAATCTCTTTGAAGAACCAGGATCTAACAAATAATAAAAGTTTGTTTGGATATGGCCCCTGACGCCTCGAGTACATTGGACTAGTGCTCAGCCTGGAGGTTATCTACCGCGGTCAATTCTTCCTTAAAAATGAAGCCTACTGGACCGCATCGTGCAATTTCTGAGGAATTTAGACCCTCACCTTCGCATGGAGTTGGAGTTAAGGCCACACACGAACTTGTTGACTTCCATATTCTCTATGTTCATATGCAGGGCATACCGGAGTATATGGTCTCATAATCTAGCACCGTACGACCACCTTGTCGTAAGGCATGAAACTCATCAAGTTGGTGCTTGATGAATTCCTCTGACCTTTACTTATCCTGGAACCGTTCCCAAAAAATGGTTCTGACGGCTATGTATAGTTGAGGTAGGAGTGTCTTCCACTTTAGAAGAGCGTTCCCCTGTAGCTGAAGACCTCCATGCAGACCTTTGTGTCAGAGGTCGTAACCATGAAGTGCGAAGCACATCACCTTGTTCTCTAACCATGCCTTGGCGGCTGAGTCATAAATGGGACTCGTGAACGTGGGAACTTAATATTCTAGAGTTCCCCGCGAATGCTACCTGTACTTTTTGGGGCGCGTTGTGGAATCTCAGGGGTACAGGCATCATGGCCTTATCTTAGTATAGAAGAGTTTTCAAGGCCTCCAACATTTCCCTTGAAGCTCCTCGTCTGACCATACACATCCCTTACATCAATCGACTCCTACCCAGGGACTTGTTCTTCTCCTTGGGGGTTGGATCCCTCTAGCGCGGGTGCTACTGGAGGTGTCGCGCCTCCTCCCCTGGTACCACTTCGTGAATCTCTACGGTGTCATCTAACCGTTCTTGTCGCATGGGCAAGTTAAAGTTTTAATTAGTGCTAGGTTATTACTCAAGGGTTTACTGCAGTGGAAATCATGGTGATCCATAGTCGCAGAGTTGAACCCCACTCTGATACCTTATGTAACGACCCCCGTTTTTACAACTACAAGAGATGCAAAGCAAGTGAAAAAAAAAAAAAATTGGCAGGGAAGTAACAACAACAACAATTAAACAACATGACTTGACATCGAACACCACACACGCAAATCAGGAAACATAAAACATCAATCAACCCAATGCAGCAACACCAACCTACACATATAAAATGAACCTGTAATTCAAGCGAATATTAGCAATCAATGGATCAACATTTTCTTGGTGCATAAATAAATAAACAACCATCGATCATTAGTGGCCCTTCGTCGTGCACAACCAGATAAATCTAAAGTTTAGTGTCTTCTTTTACGGATCAATTCATTATCAATAATTCTAACTTTCTTACATTTAAATATGCATATCCTCCATTATGAATATTGCATAGACTCTCCAATCATAGTTTAATAATCAACTACAAGAATTCAAGTTTCTTTACCCTTCTTACAAAATACTAATTGTTTATACATGAATCCTCATATCTTTACCTAGCTTCAATTCTTCACATTCCTATGTACACTTTGATCAAGTTTGAATCATTTCACTCTAAACTAGTGTCTTCAAAGTGCTACCTCACTTTCAAAGACAAGCATTAATGCTCCATTTTCTATCCCCACACACAAGGATTTGACTATATCAATTAAGACTCTTATAGATTTATCATCATTTTTACAATTATATCCTCTAACATTTTTGCATTCTTTTATCCACTTGTTGAAATCATTAATTCCCAAAGGTTTTAAATTCCAAAAATCAATCTAGTAATGATTTCATTTTTTATTAGACCTATTAATAATTTCTATTATCATGGTTCATCAACACCCAACTCATTAATCATATTTAATCTAATGAATGAAGTAGCATATTACTATAGTATTCTTGATACTATATCTCTTTTAAAAACAAAAGCTAACCACTCACTAAAAGTTAATGCCTCGAGTCATAAGTCTACCTTTCCCATTACCATTCATTTCTTCTCTTCACGTTTTTACTCAACTCATCATTTATTTTAAAAAGAAAAGTCAAATTTTCGCTTAATGATAGATTCAATCAATATTTTCTCTATTCAAAGGCATGGTATATACACATTACAGAACCCATGCATTTGCTAGTATCCTAAGCAAAATATTTTCTACTTATTCCATTAATCTCTTCCAATGATGATATGAATATGCCATATAATTATTCCACACTAAAGTTATTATATAACCATTCACTAATAAAGAGTATATCAACAATTTCATAATTAACGGTTAAGTTGTGGTGGAATAATTTAACAATAGAGGGGATAATCAAAATTAGATTCCCTGCCATAAATACCATTGCCATAGTCAACAAAGTTTCTAAATCACAATTAGCTAAATCACAATTTCACTGCCAATGCTAACCATTGACAAATCTCAATGTAATTATTAAAGGAAATTAAAAACCCAGGCGTACTCAACCCAAGAGTCTCTGAAATAGAATAATTTCACTCTGTTAGTAAGTCATGATTCTCCAACAATGGGATATTAAATAGTTTAAATGCAAGTTAGAATTAATTATAAGGCCACTATCAGTACCCAAAGAAACATGGGAAATAGCTTCTAGAAGGGAAATGGCATGTAGACCTGGGGAAATGAAACGAAGGTGTGGGGGATGCTCAATGTTGGGCGAATCGGTCCCAACCGCAGAGATACAAAAAAAAAACCGTTGAGCATGACAATCGTCGATAAGGGATGGAACTAACTGCTACATAGAGATAAATTATTGGTTTAACACCTGTGTGTAACCAAAGCACGGGAATAATTAAGGCTTAGAATCATTGTGTGTATGGATGGATATTCACTAATAAGAAAACGTGTGCAGTAGACCGCAAAATAAATAAAATATCTACGTGACTAAAGGGATCTTCTGTGTTCATTAATATCGTCCACCCGCGGTCATTGGTTGACAGCTTGGGAGCCTTCAAGGCTATGTCGGTTTTCTAGCGATGAATTTAATTAATGTAAAGTCGATAACCTATTCCTAGCATCCCTTCCTCCCACTAGGTAAGGATCGCACTAATTTAAAAACCATATTCATAAATTAATTCTATACATACAGGGTCGTTATACAGGATCATCATAAATTGATTCTACAGGACTGTCATAAATTATACAGTACTATCATAAATTACTTCTACATTCTACATTCTACACATTCTAAATTAATTCTACATTCTACATAAATTATACAGGACTGTCATAAATTAATTCTATACATTATATAAATTCATAAATTAATTCTATACAAAAGGATCATTATGTTCTCTTCGGCATTCTATATAGGATTGCAAATCTGGGTATGATATTCACAATTTAAAATTGGTTATGTTCTATCCATCCATTTTATACAAAACAGAAAATCGGGTTATGTATTTTCATTGAATCCATCTTAGCCGACTGCTCAGGCACGGACTAATAAATTAAAGGATAAAGGGATTACATTGATAATAGAATTCTCAAGGAAATCTCATGGCAATGAAATCGTCATCCGAATAGAGTAAAATAAACAAGTGTAAAATTTATTTTATGACCAGTAACCACTTTAACAGGCATACCTTTATCGACGACGAGGAGGTGAATATGTCCTCCCATGCGTTTGTTCCATCCAGGTCGCGTTTTTCGACTGATGAGACTTCACCGGTACCTCCCAGCTAATGCTAGTGGTACTCTTCTTTCCCCTGAGCCCCCCGAGCCGCAAAGGGGCCATGCACACAATAACAGATAATGCTAGCACCCATCTTGCCTCGCAAGGTCGAGCTACCACTCATTACCCTAGCTAGGTATCCCAACTCCCACAAAAGAAACTCAGTCAAGATAAAATTCCATAGTGTGACGTTACACAAGACAGATGTCCCCATACTCCTCCTCGGCCATCCTTTTTATAGATTTTTCAAGTAATTAGTTTCCCAAAATTCTCATTAGATTCCTTTTTCATTAATTTAAGTAGGAAAAATCTCCTCCATTCACATGTCGCTCAATCCCCTAGTTGCACCAGAAATAAATTTATTAATTAATTAAATTTTTTTAATTCTCTCACCCACCTAAAAGCATTCCTAAAAAAACTCATGAATGTCCCAATATTCCCTTACAATTATTAAATGACTTACGCCTTACTTAATTCCTAGTTGAGTTCATAAATAGAAAGCCCCAAAGGCTAGATTCCTTACTAAGTTGGACATTCCCCTTTTTCTTTAAGTTTCCCCTTTTATTTAAGTTTCCTTTTCTTTTAATTTCCCCCTCTTTTTCCTTTTTAACTAAAAATCAATTTAGCAAGTGTAGATAAAAACAACCATTTGCCCCTTTTAATAAATTTAATCCTCCATTATAATTTTTACTTTAATAATTAAAGTTTGAATTTCTTTACCCCTTTCTTGTTATATGTCTAATTATTTTTGTTCAGAGGTTCTACTTAGACCTAGTTTTTAAATTCACTAGGCTTGGTGATAGTTCTTAAGGGAAAAAAATCTTATTAAACTTACTCATCACTTTATTCATTTTAAGGCTGACCAGGTCCTAAGGAGGCATAGTTATCTAGGCACTAGGTTTATTAACTTACCAGTTAAAATTGTGATGTGCCCTTCAGGATGCACTACTTGCTCCAAGGGTGCCCCTCGCCTCTTTCTATTTTATTTGTGCGACGTTCCCTTCAAGACACACTACGTGATCCAAGGGTGCCACTCACCTCTTTCTGTTTTATTTATGTGATGTGCCCTTCAAGATGAACTATGTGCTCCAAGGGTGCCACTCGCCTCTTGACTGAATTTGGTAGACGTCAAACACCTGGAGTCAATACTCTGTCAAGTGTTCTTGTAGGAGACTAAGGGCCTCTAAGGAATAAGGACCCTTCCTTATTGTTCATGCCTTAGAATCATCATGAGCGACTGTCACAGTCTTCCCTCACAGAATCGTGGGTCTCTCAAACTAGGTAATAGTTAACCTACAGTTCGAGCCACGACATGAATGTTAGTAGGTTGTGGCAAGGTTGTTTCCAAACCTCTCCCTCAATGTCTCTGGTTGTCATGCGTGACCCCTTTACTCCAAATGTGAGTATGGTTGGCAAGCTATCATCAGCATGCATCCATCAATGAATCATGTCACCATTAACAATCAATATCATAACACCTAATCATATGTACATATGTCACATCAACAACATTCAAACCATGTATATCCACTCCCTGACTCGATCCAGAGTCTAAGGGGTTTCATCGATGTCTTTTCATCCTCAATGTCCAGAGTCCTATACACTGAGGAGAACCCAGTCAATAGCATTTGTCTATGTAAATACAACAAAATAACATATCATCAAATCCACAATATCTCATAATCATAATAGAAACGACCAATAGTATAATGACCTGGATCACTTGCACACAAATGTCCTCAAGGAATAAGTTCGCTCAGTGCGTGCAAGAGTGGGATGTTACATACACCCCCTCTTGTTTTAAACTTTGTCCCAAAGTTTCACAGCATGTAAGCGTCAAAATAAAGTGTATCAGAATATCATAGGTATAGCTACCCAACAAAAATGGAAACTGTTGATGCATATCATATGCATCCTCCCAGGTCGTCGAGTGTGGACTATAGTTGTCCCATTGGACCTTGACCTGATCTATTGTTTGATGTCATAGATGTTGAATGCGATGGTCCAGGATGTGGATTGGCTATGCCATGAATGCACCCTCGACCGATACCTGCAAGTTAATCATGTCAATAACATGTGTAGGATCACTAACATAATGTCTCAAAACAAATATGTGAAAAACATCATGCATACGCCTCAAAGAATCAGGAAAGGCTAGTCGATTGGCCACGGGCCCCTTCCTTTTCACAATATCGAAGGGTCCCCCAGACCTAGGAGATATTTTATCACCCTTTCCAAATGTGATCGAACTCTTATGTGGTTTCACCTGCAAGAAGACTCAATCCCCAACTTCTTAACTATGATGAACACGATGCACGTCGGCATAACTATTTTCTCGATCCTGGGATTATTTGATCCTTTGTCTTATTGCTTTCATTTGATATTCCATTTATTATATTACTTCAGGTCCCACCAGGACCCTATCCTCAAGCCAATCCCAACTCAAGGCATCTGACACGGTCACCGTAAAGAAACTTGAAAGGCACAATCTTAATGGTGCTTTGATAATTGTTGTTTATATGCAAATTCTACCAGTGGCAAGAATTCCTCCCAACACTTTTTTTGTTCCATCGCATACATACGCAACATATCCTCCAAGATTTGGTTTGTTCCTTTGGTCTTCCCATCTATCTCTAGGTGATATGATGTACTAAAGTTAAGTTGGGTTCCCAAGGCCTCTTGGAAACTAGTCCAAAATCGTCCTGCAAACACCGATCCTCTATTGGATATAATCCTCTTAGGAACGTCATGCAGCCTCACAATCTCACTGATGAAAACTATAGCTATGTTAGGTTCTTGATACATTGTACGCACATGAATAAAATGAACACTCTTCATTAGAGTTTCGAATACCACAAAAATCGAGTCCTGTCTCCTTGTCGTTAGTGGAAATCCAACAATGAAATCCATTGAAATGACCTCCCATTTCAATTCCAAAATAGCTTGTGGCTGTAGTAATCATGTCGGATGTCTATGTTTAGCCTTCACCTGCTGACATTCTAGACATCTTTCCATGTAGTTGACTATGTCTGCCTTCATTCCTTTCCAGAAGAATAAGGGTTTAAGGTCTGCCCTCATCTTCGTGACTCCAGGATGAGCCATGTACACTGCTCTATGAGCCTCATTGACGATCAAACTCCTCAACTCATAGTTGGTTGGTACGTAAGTTATAATTTTAAATATCAATAATTTTTCATTGTCCACAGTAAATCCCTCAAGTTTTGTTCGATAAAATCCTTGACTTCTTTGTACCAGTCATCGTCGCGCTGTAAAGTTAGGATCTTTTCACGCATATTCATCTGAAGAAGCATCACCGAAAAGATGCATGGTTTTCGACTCAATGCATTAGCCACTCTATTCATTGTCCCTTTTATGTAAGTAATCTCGAAATCATACTCGCTAAGCAATTCTGACCAACGTCGTTGTCGCGCATTCAAGTCGCTTTACGTAAAGGTTTGTTGCATACCACAGTAGTCCATTTTAGTTTTTATTTGTGCGATGTTCTCTTCAAGACGCACTATGTGCTTTAAGGGTGCCACTCACCTCTTGAATGAATTTGGTAGACGTCAAAACCCTGGAGTCAATACTTCGTCAGGTGATCTTGTGGGAGACTAAGGGCCTCTAAGGAATAAGGACCCTTCAGTATTGCATGCCCCTTAGAAACACCGTGAACAACTATCACAATATTCCCTCATGGAATCGTGGGTCTCTCGAACTAGGTAATTGTTAACCTATAGTTCAATCCATGGCGAGAGTGCTAGTAGACTGTGGCAGGGTTGTTGCCACACCTCTCCCTCAATGTCTTCAATTTTCATGCGTGACCCATTTACTCCAAATGTGAGTCTGGTCGAAAAACTATCGTCATCCTGCATCCATCAATGAATCATGTTAGCAATAACAATCAACATCATAACATCTAATCATATGTACATATGCCACATCAACAACATTCAAACCCTATCAATACACTCCATGACTCGATCTGGAGGCCAAGGGGTTTCATCGATGCCTTTGCATCCTCAATGTCGAGAGTCCTACACACTCAGGAGAACCCAGTCAATAGAAACTATCTATGTAAATACAACAAAATAACATATCATCAAATCCACAATATCTCATAATCATAATTGAAATGACCAATAGTATAATGACCCAGATCACTTGCACATAAGTGTCCTCAAGGAATAAGTTCGCTCAGTGCGCACAAGAGCGGGATGTTACAACAAAAGTCTGCCAAACACAAGACAACACAAAACCAATGAAGCTTCGCCATTGTACCCTAGCGATCACCAAACCTCAAAATTAGGAACAAGAAACTTTATAATTACTATTTTACCATGAAGCAAGATCACTATGGACATTTTCTTCTGATAGTTCCATGTTCTATCACTACCAGTTTTAACAATGCCAAATTTCCAATATTATTAGAAATGCCCAATGGTTCTGCCCAGAGGAGCAAGTTATTTCGACGGTTCAAAGGATGGGCCTGAGTTATTTACAGTTGGATACTTTGTATGGGGTTTGTCCTCATGCTTCCCATTTTTGGATTGAACAATATTATATGCTTGTACATCACCAGTAATTGCACTTGCCTGTATGAATTCCAATGCCCAAACTCCCTAATCTCTATAGCAAGTTCTGAAGATCTCAAGATCATGTTTCAATCCATATTGAGTCCTTTTTTTTCAATTAGGGAATCGAGAAAATGTAGATACCATACCATAAATGTATATTTGGAGACCATCTTTTTTTTTATTTGGGTACCCAAAAAAATGCAAAAATATTTCCATGGCTCTATAGTTGGAAAACATTTTTCCAATTTGGGCACCCAAAAAGGTGCAGACTCCTCCAACAAAGCCACAGAAAGCCACCATGTTTTGTTCATTTTCACACCCCAACAAATATGCAAAGTTCTTACTGGGAGATGCAAAAAAACATGAAAATCACAACATTGATTGCATTTGTAGTTAGATTCTCCTTGTTGTTTCAAGTGCACAAGAAGAGACAAAATATCTGGAAAGAAAATTTTACAGCCATAGATGTAAACTCTGAAGAACTCGACTCCAACGAACATTCATTTGGGTGTTGAAGAAAAATTACAGACACACATGAGATTTTTTCAATTCCTTCCAAATATTGATATGATTATTTTTATTTTTTTTTCAATCAATATGCAATATTGCATTGTCCTCATTTAAGGTAAATTTGTTATGTATCCAAAAGTCGCACAGCATGTAGACATTGTTTGCCTTTTTATGTAGGTATACTTCATATGAAAATTCTACTAACCCAGGAAGAACATCTTTTAACAGATGTTGTCTAATTGTAAAATGTACAATTGTGTTTCCCACGGTTCAGATGGCAGCATTGAGGCAATGTCTATATATGTAAGGGAATTTTTTACTGCATCGCAGATAATCAATTGTATCATCACTTATGAAAGCAGAAGCAAAAGAAGGAGATTTTCATTTGGCACATATAGGATCAAAGGGGGGTCGAGTACGCATTTGTTGCAACCAAAACACCCTCAACCTGGGCACATGAGCATAGTAGTTAATATATTGAACAATATAATATACAACTGCACACAAAAAAAAAAACTGCAGAAAATAGGTGAAGGCAATTTGTATGAGCAAAGTGAGAATGAAATTGTAGATGTATACACACAAAAGTTATAGAGCTAGTTAGTTTCTTGATATTTTGTACTATGTATGTTCGCAATTATGTTACAAATTTTTCTTGGGTTGTGTGAAAGATCCTTTCTTTAACATCTCTTTTCTTTGTTATATTTTTGAAGAGCATAAGTGGAAATTGCCCTTTGTTCCACTTCGAGGGGGAACCCTCTTTAACAATACATCCACTTCATAACACAATATGATTTCATATAAGATGATTTTAATACTACATCTCCTTGATATATATAGGATAAAAGGGGTTACAATTATGATGAAAGGGTGCATTGAAGGGTTCTAGTAGACCTACTATAAATGTAATAATTCAATATCTAGGGATTAATAAGGGGTTTTATACATAACATGGGGCTTTGTCTAGGGCTTAACATGCCCCTCCCCTTCAAATAATTGTTGTTCTCAACACTTGACTAACCATGGATGCTTCATCACGAAGAACTTATCTTCCCATGTCACCTCTTCCACTAGTAGGTTCTTCCATTTGACAAGGTACTCTGTAATTGCTTTATTTCTCAGTTGCTTAATTCTTGTTTCAAGGATCATTTTTGGATCTAGTATGATTTTCCCTTCTTCATTGATCTCTGGTAAAATAGTTTGGACTGGGATCTTGTTTTCGATGACCTTATTTAAGCAAGAAACATGGAAGAATGGATGTACATGTGAATATGGAGGCAACTCTAATTTGTAATCCATACTTCCAATCCTTTGTGAAACTTTATAGGGGCCACAATATTTGGGTGCTAATTTATTTTCCTTATTTGATTGCTTGAGGGACATTTATTTGTATGATTATAGCCTTATAAATAACCAATACCCCACTTGAAATTCCCTTTAACTGTGATTTTGATTTGCATGTTGTTTCATCCTATTTTGTTCCATAACCAAGTTTTCCTTCAATAGTTTGAGGACCTCTTGTTGGTTCCCTATGTGATCCTCCACTGCTTGAACCTTTGTATTCCCTTTCAAGGTTGATGTGATGGATGGAGGATGATATCCATAAAGTGATAGAAATGGGGACATTTTTTATAAAGTATGGAAGGATGTGTTGTACCACCATTCCTCCAAGGGAAACCACTTGACCCATTATGTTTGTCTAGCGGATGCAAAGCAATGAAGATATCCTTCTAGACATTTATTCGCAATCTTAGTTTTCCCATCAAATTGAGGGTGGTAAGATGAGCTATGAGCCAATTGAGTACCCAAACAAGAAAATAAGTCAGTCCAAAAATTTCTCGTGAAAATTGGATCTTTGTCACTTACAATAATCTTAGGGACTCACTGTAGTTTTTGAATTGTTTCCATGAATTTTGTTGCTATTGTACTTGATTTAAAAGGATGAGAAAGAGAGGGAAAATGGGCATACTTTGTTAGTCGATCCACTACTGCCATGATGGCATTCTTTCCTTCGGATTTGGGTAAACCTATAATGAAATCCATGGAAACTTATTCCCAACATTGGATTGGTATATCTAATGGTTTTAGGAGACCTGAAGTCTTGATTGTCTCTCCCTTATTATGTTGCCAGGACAAACATTCAGACACAAAATTTTGAGCATCATTTTTAAGACATTCCCAGAAAAAATCCTTCTTGATCTTGTGGTATGATTTCAAGAATCCTTAATGTCCCCCTATAGGAGAAGTGTGCAATTTCATAAGGATCTTATATTTGAGTTGGGAATTTTTACATAAGTATAGGCAATCATGATACCATAGGAAATCATTCTTCCATACAAAATTATCTACTGAACTAGGGTCTTCATGTAGTTGTTGAATTATCTTGCATACCTTTTGATCTTGATTCGATTCTATCATTGCTTCTTCCACCCAATCATATTGTGGGATAGAAATAGCACATAGTGAACCTTCTATTTCTTCTTCTTTCCAGGAAAGGGAATCTACCACAACATTATGTTTTCCTTTTTTGTAGATAATTTCAAAGTCATAACCCAACATATTTGTAACCCATTTTTGTTGCTCTTTTGAAGATAATCATTGCTCCAAGAAGTACCTCAAATTGTCATGATATGTTTTTACCTTGAAGTGTCTTCCTATTAGGTAAGGGAACTATTTCTAAACTTCATGTATTATGGCCAACATCTCTTTTTCATAAATGGGTTCGATTAATTTTTTTCCTTCTTGCATTAAAACAGCACCAATTCCATGGCATGAGGCATCACACTCCACAATATATGTTTTTGTAAGTCAGTTGTGGCCAAGACAAGATTTGTACACATAGCCTCCTTAAGTTTTTCAAAATATTTGGTTGTTTCTTTGGTCCAAGAAAATGCTTCCTTCTTCAATAATGTTGTTAAAGGTGTTGTTTTTTTACCATAGTTCTTGACAAACTTGCAGTAATACCCTATCAATCCTAAGAATCCTCTAAGTTTCTTCAAGGTTTTGGGAATTGGCCATTCCCTCATAGATTTAATTTTGTTAGGGTCCACTTTTACACCTTCATGAGATAAAATATGACCCAAATATTCCACTTCTTGAACCCCAAAGGCACACTTGCAAGTCTTTGCATAAAGTTGTTTCTCTTCCAATAGTTGTAATACCATGTCGACATGTTGTACATGCTCTTCCCAATATTTGTTGTAGATCAATATGTCATCAAAAAGTACTAACACAAATTTTCTAAGGAAGGGATTGAAAATAGAATTCATCAAGCTTTGAAATGTTGAAGGTGCATTATTTAGTCCAAATGGCATAACGAATAACTCATAATGACCTTCATGTGTTCTAAAATTTGTTTTAGGAATGTCTTCCTGCCTCATTTTGATTTGATGATATCTCGAACGAAGATCCAACTTAGTAAACAATTTTGCTCCATTTATCATTCATATAATCATTCATCAATGAGGATAGGAAACTTATATTTGATGGTCATTTTGTTGATTTGTTTATAATCTAGATGCATACACCATGAACCATCCTTTTTTGTAACCAACGCCACTGGTGAAGAGAAAAACTTTGGCTATGTTGAATGATGCTAGCCTCTAACATTTCCTAGAGAATTCTCTCAATCTCACTCTTTTGTGCATATGGATACATCTAAATTGTCCATGGATATGTATTGGATCTCCACGGATCCTCTATGTACCATGTCCCTGATGTAATGATATTTTATATCTATATGCTTAGACCTATCATGGAATACAAGGTTCTCAGTAAGATTCATACAACTTTGATAGACACAATGTATCAAAGTTGGCTCCAATTCTAGATCAAATATCCCAGCTAGAAGCTTTTGGAGCCACATTGCTTCACGGCTTGTCGCGCTTGCTATGATGTACTTTGCTTCTGAAGTATTGAGTGCCATTGATGTCTTCTTATTGCTCAACCATTATGATCCAGGTGGATCATCTCAAAATTCGATAGAGTTAAAGTATTCAAAATTCAAAGTAAAGATTACAAAGTGGAAGAGCTCGTTAGCAGCTTTTCGGTGACATTCGTTTCGAGAAAAACGGCCTCCAGATGACGAAGATATCAGCAGTTGAAGTTTCGTCAAAGATGGTTAAAATGGTGAAAAATGGTTAGAAATGGTTAAAAATGTAATTTGGGGCTATGGGAATTGAACCCAAGACCTTAGAATAAGGCCACCATGACCCCATGGTTGGGAAAAAGGGGGGTGGTCAAGGTCTTATCCCTCAACCTTGCCAACACTGAGGCCCCCCTTGGTATTTAAATGTTATTAAACCATGCCATATATCCAAAGTCTATATAATATAACTATATAATATAACCAAAATCCAACCATATGTGATAAACGCGCCAACCATATAAATGCGCCAAAACCATATGTCATAACGCCAAAGTTCAACCATATGCCATATCATATATCAAAACCATACCATATCACATATGCGGTGGGAGGAGAAGCCCGTGGGTTTGACCCCGGGACTTTCGCCCCCCTAACCACCACATCTACCAATGCGCCACCGCCATGAGATGTGGCAAGAGGTGGTGCGATAACCTTAAAAAAATGTGAATTTGGTGGGATTTGGGTGGGCGTGTGGCCTATAACCCACGCCCCTTTTGGTTTGTTTTTCCATTATTTAAATGAGCCATGGGCACGGATCCTGAGGTGGGAGTTTTGATGCAGGCAGAGACTGGCATGCAGCCCGAGGTGGTTTTTCATATGGATCGAGGTGGTTTTGCATGCATACCGAGGTGGATTTGCACGCAAACCAAGGTGGTTTTGCACACAGATTGAGATGGTTCTGGATTTGCACGCATCCCGAGGCCGTACAGACTGTACAGATCAGAGGCAGATTTTGTGAGTTGTGCCAAGAAGGGCACTCTTAGTCTAGTTCTGAAATATATCAAGTTTATACTCAAAAGTCCTAGTTTTTCGCAAGGATTCCAGATTCGGCTTCAGTTTTTGCATTCAGGCATCCAGACAGAAAAGTGCTCATAGAATCTTTCGGATATACAGAAAGGTATTCATGTTCATACTTAAAAGTCTCAGAATTTCATCTTGCAGTTGTTGTTGAAGTTTGTTACTGTATATGACAGACAAAATTCAAAACTCACTTTGTAAGCATTTGAATACTTAATCTATCGACCTTCCCATTTGGAAAGTGGCCCGGAGACGTAGCCAGGGGGTCTGGTGAACTTCGTTACCAATTCTTGTTCATAGATGGTTTTCTTACATGTTTATGTGCTCATGTGTTTGATGGATGTTCTTTAATTTTGCATTACAAAGGTGGTTAACTGTTAAAAATTCACATGCAAATAATGGTTAAAAGATCTTGAATTTTAGATCAAGTTAATTTACAGATCAAGTTGGTATCAGAGCGAGGTTAACCATTGCTTTGTGAGTTGATGTTAACAAGATCCAGGCTTCAGCGTGGTGAAGGAGAACTTGAAGAGTTTCATCCAGAGATCAGTTCAAGAAGAGGAAGGATGTCTTCACCAAAAGGAGAAGAAGCAGCTTCTTCTATCCCTTCTGAAGGGGAATTTCTGAAAGATTTCATGAGAATGAAAATGATGGTAGAGGAGCTCTATCAAGATCGAAAGAAAGGTGAACAAGGTGGACCATCTCATACAGAAGGATAAAAATAAGGAGGTGGTGGGGAACCCCCTAAAACCCCACCAACGTCTCCATCTTTTCTTGATGGTTCTATTCCTTCTCCATTTGAAAAACAAAAAACAAAAAGTGATCTTAATATGCCTCATTTAAAGCTTGATATTAAGTTTGAATTACCTATGTATAATGGAGAGCTTAATGCTGAAAAATTGGACAATTGGATCCGTCAAATTGAAGTTTACTATAGGATTCAAAATTTTACTGAAGATGATGTTAAAATTCATTTGGCTTCTCTCTGACTTGGAGGGACTTCTCTCATTTGGTGGGAGAGCATATCTCAAGAGGATCTTTCCACAAAAGGCAAAATCGTTTCATCTTGGTATGAGTTCATTTCAACACGTAAAAAGAAATTTTATCCATTAGTGTATATGCAGAAAGATATGATGGATTGGCAGAATTTGAGGCAAGGTAAGGGACAAAGTGTGCAAGAATACACACAAGAATTTCGAAAAAGATCCTTGGTACTTGGTATACCTCTCTACACTCAGGAAACTCTTCTCAAATACATAGGAGGATTGCATAGTTATTTACATCATATGATATTGATGTTTAATCCGACTAACCTTGATGAGGTATGTGTTCAAGCAACTCACATTGAGTCAAAAGGGAAGAGTGTTCATGATGTTTCTTCAGCCGAATCCGTCCAGGCAAAAGAAGGCAAGGAAAAGTGGAAAAGTAAATATGCAGCTACAATGAAGAAGGGTGATGAGAGACCTACATGCTCGCATTGTCAAAAGCAAGGGCATGAAGAGGCAAAGTGTTGGAAGCTACATCCAAAATTGAAACCGAAGTGGTTTAAGGATCGGAAGGGGAAGCAAACAACCACAGTTATCATTGAGGACCTTGGATCAGATTCTGAGGATGAAACAAAGATAACAATAGTAGGTGTGAAAGGTAAATCTATTGTTGATAATGATTCTAAAATTGGTTATTCATGTGCTTCTACTTCTAAAGATGATGACAATTCTAAGGATAGAAAGAGGAATGCATTGTTTCATATAAGAGTGATTACAAAACAAACAAAGGTCGACACACTCATATATAGTGGATCTCAAGATAATCTTATTTCAGAAGAAGTAGTTAAGAAATTGGGATTAACAACAAAACCACACAAGAAACCTTATCCATTAGGTTGGGTATGCAAAGATAAAAGATTACAAGTAACACAACAATGTGATCTAAAGTTTGCAATTACATCTAAGTTTGTAGATGAGGTTGAATTTGATGTGGTCCCACTAGATATATGTGGAATTGTGTTGGGTAGTCCGTACTTATATGATCGAAAAACAATCTTCTATCGAGAAAAATAATCAGTATCACTTGTTTAAAGAAGGAATTGAGTACATAGTGCATTCACATTCATTCAAAAATGACAAATCATTGGGCACTACACAACAATTAAAAAGGGTTGTTAATGCAAGTCGGAATTTGGCACTTATGTCTATACAATGTAAGGAAGAAAAGAATCCTAAGCATGAAAAGGAAGTGTCATTTCACTACAATGCACATGTTTTGGTTGATAGTGTTTCTATGGTTAAAATTCAGCATGGTTTGGGTACAATCTCTTTTACATGTTCAATGTTTATATTCAGCTTATTACTCATCAACAATATGTGGTTGGTTCCGAAAATGTTGAATGAAGATGTGATTAAGAATGTGATTAATGTACTTAACAATGTCAGTGAAGTGTTGATTGTTGTATTGTTGAGTCAGATGTACAGGTTCCGGGAAGAATGGATAGGTGATACAGGACAAGTGAGACAAACATGTCCTCACTTATTTTATGAATGATTTCATACTTTTTGTGGCCAAAAATCTTTCCAGTGGGAAGGTTTGATCCAGGTGGATCATCTCAAAATTCAATAGAGTTAAAGTATTCAAAATGCAAATTAAATCTTACAAAGTGGAAGAGCTCGTCATCAGATTTTCAGTGGCATTCATTTTGGGAAAAATGGCCTCCAGATGACGAAGATATCAACAGTTGAAGTTTCGTCAAAGATGGTTAAAATGGTGAAAAACGGTTAGAAATGGTTAAAAACTATAATTTTGGGCTATGGGAATTGAACCCAAGACCTTAGAATAAGGCCACCATGACCCCATGGTTGGGAAAAAGGGGGGTGGTCAAGGGCTTAGCCCTCAACCTTTCCAACACTAAGGCCCCCCTTGGTATTTAAATGTTATTAAACCATGCCATATATCCAAAGTCCATATAATATAACCAAAATCCAACCATATGTGATAAATGCGCCAACCATATAAATGCACCAAAACCATATGTTATAACACCAAAGTTCAACCATATGCCATATCATATATCAAAACCATACCATATCGCATATGCGGTGGGAGGAGAAGCCCGTGGGTTTGACCCCGAGACTTCTGCCCCCCTAACCACCACATCTACCAATGCGCCACCGCCATGAGACGTGGCAAGAGGTGGCGCGATAACCTTAAAAAATTGTGAATTTGGTGGGATTTGGGTGGGCACATGGCCTATGACCCATGCCACGTTTGTTTGTTTTTCCATTATTTAAATGAGCCATAGGCACAGATCCTGAGGTGGGAGTTTTGATGTAGGCAGAGACTGGCATGCATCCCGAGGTGGTTTTGTACAGTGATCGAGGTGGTTTTTCACGTGGACCGAGGTGGTTTTTCACATAGTATGAGGTGGATTTTCACGCAAACTAGGGTGGTTTTTCATGCAAATCGAGGTGGTTCTGTATTTGCACGCATCTTGAGTTCGTACGGACTGTACAGATCAGAGGCAGATTTTGGGAGTTGTGCCAAGAAGGGCACTCTGAGTCTAGTTCTGAAATATATCGATTTTATACTCAAAAGTCTCGATTTTTCGCAAGGATTCCAGATCCAGTTTCAATTTTTGCATTCATACATCCAGACAGAAAAGTTCTCACAGAATCTTTCAGATATACAGAAAGGTATTCATGTTCATACTTAAAAGTCTCAGAATTTCATCTTGCAGTTGTTGTTGAAGTCTGTTACTATATATGATAGATAGAATTTAAAACTCACTTTGTAAGCATTTGAATACTTAATCTATCGACCTTCCCATTTGGAAAGTGGCCCGGAGACGTAGCCAGGGGGTCTGGTGAACTCCATTACCAATTTTTGTTCATAGATGGTTTGCTTACATGTTTATGTGCTCATGTGCTTGATGGATGTTCTTTAATTTTTCATTACAAAGGTGGTTAACTGTTAAAAATTCACATGCAAATAATGGTTAAAAGATCTTGAATTTTAGATCAAGTTAATTTGTAGATCACATTATATCATGCCCGATCCCAGACTGAAGCAACATCCGAAAGTATTATTTTGATTCACTACACTCCCTGTCCAATCAAAATCTATATATCCCTCTAGCTTCACATCCATATCCAACTGTACCATGAAGGTACCTCAACATATGTTAATTGTTTCCATCCAATGCACATGTTTAGGTTCAACAATGTGTCAACTCAAGGTATTCACTGCAGAGCATATGTCTGGCCTGGTGTTAACGAGGTACATCAAGGATCCAATCAACTATCTATACATTGTGGAATCCACCAAATAAGAAGATTTTTCACTCAAGAGCTACATATTTATCATCATGGGTGTGGTCATGGACTTGTAGTCCATCATCCTGAATTTATTCAGGATATCAACACTATATTTTCTTTGTGTAAGGAAAATTTCGCCTGATCTCTACCACACTTCCAATCCCAAGAATCAATGCATCATACCTAGATCCTTCATCTCAAACTCTGAAGCGATCTTCCTCTTGCACCCAACTATGAGATTCTCATCTCCTGTCAGAAACGGACCATCCACATGTAGGATCAATGGGAAACCATCAAATAATTGTCTGATATGGCATATCATGCTCTAGGTTCATGCTTGGGCCCATACAAATCCATCTTCAATCTACAGACATGAGACTCCTTCTCACTTATCTTGTGGTTTCTCTATGTACACTTCTTCTGGCTACCAGAGAAAGTGTCTCGTCATAATATTATCCCTCTTGTTGGGAGAATCCTCGGGCCACAAATCAAGCTTTATAAATCTCTATGTTTCCATAAAAAACATTCTCGATCTTGTATATCAACTTGAAAGTCATTATTGAGTTCCCTTCTGGTCTCGGAACCACTTTTCACACATCATTCTTCATGATGGACTAATACTCCTCCAACATGGAATCCTTTTATTCCTGCTTCTCAGCAGCTTCTTCAATGGTGGAAGGATTTGAATCAATGATGTTTCTCATCAGTGCCACATAGATGGACAACATGTGTGGTTTCTAGAACTAAGGAAAAATATATATCTAAGTCCTTCTGACTAGATTCCTCCTATGTCACTACAGCAAGGTCTATTGAGACAAGGGAACCCTCCTAGGAGATATCACATCTCCTATAATCCTCTGAAGCTTCGATCCAGCCTCCTCAACTCATGGCAGACATCTCTCTCTCCCTCTGAATCTATATGATCTCTGAAGCCACATGCTTCTGTTGCATCTGTTGACTTCTTCTAAAGTCTGATCTCCTATGAACTATACTGGTACTGGATCCTAACGGTTGATTTCCTATGAAATCTAGCTCCTTCTGAGTTGGTACTTGGTGGGGCCTCCTAACCACTTTTTAGATTCATCTAATTTTCTTCATAGTATGAATTATCAATGCCATGTATTTGTATCTCCTTTGCATTATGCAAGGTATCACGAGAACAAGTTGGTTTTACTACATTTTTTCTAAATAGGCCCTTCTGGCACTACTGACTCTTCCTGATTATCTGAAGAGTGGTTAAATTAAATTTACGGTCGTCTTTGGAGCCTTTTTCTCCTCACATTCAATCTCCATAAGAGATACTCATCTGTTTATTCTTCTTCGCATAGGTGTGTATGTTTTTGTACATAGTTCTATGTCTCAGCTAGAGAATGTCTAAATAATTGCCTCTTGCAATCATCATCATAGCTCCTTCTCAGAGCTATCACATGTGACCTGCCCAGAATAGGAAACAAGAACAACATTTCCATGGTAACCTCCATGGAATGTTAGTAATCAAGAATATCTACTAGAGGACATCAATTTCATCTTGCAGACAAGTATATCATTAACAATGAGCATTTTCCTAATGGTAATCGTACCGATAGTATTCAGGTGTACCTAAACATTTGATAAAGTTGTAAAGACTATTATCCTAGGTACAATGCTTTCTTAAACAACAACAATATAAAATATCAAACCTGATATGCAAACCTGGAGTCTAGCATTGTAGTCTTGTTTGAGTTTCCTTCTATTGTTCATATGCATGGAAACATTGTTAGCACCATGATTTTTGTAGCTAGAGTTAGAGGTTTGTCCAAAAAAAAATTCAAAGTCATGCCATGATCTTGGGAAAATCAAGACAATCCTAGATGAGTCATAGTTAGTGTGTCAAAGTTTATGAGGCCGGTGATCAAATAAATAATGGCTTGAAATGTCAGTAAAGGGTTTATCCATTAGTTGGTTTAAAGGGTGTATTTTCTTTTTTATAAAACACTACCACAAAGGCAAAAAATTCATGAGTATAAATTTCGTCATGTTCAAGTTGTAAAGGTCTACTTTCCTGAGTCTCGAGTCATGTTAAAAAGTGGGAAATTGCGTACCAAGGTCGAATCAAATGGTTATCTTGAATGTCATGTCAAAATATAGTATGGTTCATCATTACCTAATCATGAGGTTAGAAAGGGGAACAATCATGGCACTCCATTTCATTTGTACTTTTTTAAACTTCAAAGGAGTATTCGTTGCGCAAGTTCACTGCGCAAATATTTAACTTTCCTTAAAACGTCTTGTTGCTATGGATATTCCTTTCCTTTTCATAATTTTGTTCCTTATCCATTCGAGCATAAATATTGGCCACCTTTTGTTTTTCTCCATCACCTTCAAGACTTGTGCGTCGTCCATAGCCTCTCCAATAAGCTCCAAATCCCTCTGCTTCACAAATATTGTGTGCTGCCAGTCGTTATGTAAATCCGCCACTTTGTTTTTGTTGTGTATCCTCCATTTATTTCAATCATTGTTCAAGATCCTTTCTTGGAGCCCATTGCAAATTAGCTTCTGGAACGATTTTGTTTTTCACATTATCAACTTTATTTATTTTGAGTTAAACTCTTGCTACCTATTGTTGCCCTGAGTTTTTTGTTGTTGTTTATTGTTGGACCAAGTTTTCCGTTGCACCGAGTTTTCCAATGTTTTTTATTGTTGCGCCGAGCTTTTCATTGCGTCAATTTTCCTACCACTGATTTGTTTGATGCACAGAGTTTTCTATTTCTAACTATTCCTACGCACCATGAAAAAGTAACTATTCTCATTCATTGCACAGAGGTTATTGCTCTCGTTTGTTGTCAGAGGTTACTATTCCCTTTTTTTCTCAGTAGAGGTTATTACAATCTATTTTTGTGCACTTGTAGTTTACACAAAGTTGACATATATCAGCATCATGAAAACTCCTCAACGAAAAAGAAAGAATGTGAGAAGTCAGAAAGTCGTGAGGTTTGAGCCACAGAATTTAAAGTTGGTAAACGTGGACCCAACGATCAGAGTGTCCTTTGAACAAGATGAATGCATAAGATTCTCTGAAAAGGTTCAAGGGTATAATGCGCAACTAACCAAGAATTTTGTTCATAACTTTAATGTTGGCAGCCAAACTATTGCAGGGATCCCTTTTCAAGTGTCAGAGGAAACCATATCAGTTGGGACGGAGATTCCTATGAAGGGAGAAAAACGATTTAAAGGTATGCCATTATATACTTCATGTTATATTGATTTTCTCAAACCTGAATATAGAAATCGGAAGATTGGTGCCAACATTCTCAGTGAATATCTTTTGGAACCTTTTGAGAATCTTTTGAGGATAATCCAGAAATACTTTACTTGTGAAGGTAGGTTTGACAAGGTACATCAATACCACATTAGGCTCCTGATGAAATTCACAAGGAGAAGTCCCTTAAACTTACCTTTCTTCCTATGTAGAAGCCTGGGAAAAATGGCAGACAATGTCCAAGGCAAAGTTGGCCAGCCAAAGAGTAGCCTATTCCATTTTTCCTTGATAAATTTGTTGGTGGTTGAGGAGCTTGGAAATTTAAACAGGGACTGGGGTTCCTTCTTTATTTCAACAAACATTTCCCTGGATCCTAATGGATTTACTCCCTTGTCTGTTGAGAAATCATCATTTCATAGTTCAGGGGTGAAAGCAGTAGGTGTTTTTGAAAGGGGAAAAGGAAAATAAATTCATAATTCATCACTCAATCAACCAGCCTCGAAGAAAAGAATCAAACTAAGATTCATTGATGAAACTGAGGAGACAATCTCCCAATAAATTGCACAATAGGTCCTATGCCAGGAGGTTTCCCATAACCACAATTCAGGTAGATTTTGTTGAATTTGCAGCCCAGGAGATTGATGAGAAGTAAGTGGAACTAGGCGAGAAAGATGCATACATCAAGGAGGTGAAACAGCAACTCAAGAAAGATCAACATATTATAGCCCAACTTTAACAGGAGAACAGAGAATTGAAGAGGAAGCTAACAAAAAGAAATTTTGAAGCACAAACACCACAAAGTAAAGCAAGTCAAAGATATCCTACCTCACCAACAGGAAGAGAAAAGAATATAAAATGGTTGAAAAAGAAGCTAAGAGAAGCTCAAGATGAGATCATTAAGCTCGGGGAGGAAAAAAGAATATCAAAGGAAGGAATCACGAAATATTACAAGAAATGCATACCATCTATAGACAATGTTTGTGCAGCCATCACTAATGCTCAATCAAAATTGAAGAGGAATGTCGCTTTGTTAATACAGGTGAGAAGTTTAAAGAGAAAAAACTTGTCATTGATAAAGGCAAATAGGACCTTACGACTACAAATGAAATTGGATAAAGAATATAAGGACAAACTAAATAATCCCAGACTTTGCTTCCAACTGGATTTGCACAAGCAACCTTAGCATAAAGATCTTTGTGTGAAATCATTGCGCAAATACCACAACCAGCACTTGCGCAGAGGAAACCAAAATTTGTTGCGCAAAGGTGATAGGGTTGTCCAGCGGTACACATGATGACTCATCACAACCATATGGTTGAAATTCGTTCAAGAATTTATGATTCTAAATGACATTTTAGTTAGGTTATGATTGGCAAATTGGGTTTCCTATTTTTGGTAAATTTTATAGAGGTTGTTGTTCTCTTTCAAAACAACCAAATCCATAACTCTAGGAGATAGTAGTTCAACTCTTAGAAGCTAACTGTAGATTTAGTTTTCTATATATATGGACTATTTGGATGTAAAAAGGACGGGCAGAAGTATAGGAATTTTGATCCTCGATGTAATTTTTTGAATCTAAAGGAAATACAAATGCACTAAGTCTCGAATTCCTTATGAAAAAAAATTTAATCATGGTGATCTGAATATTGTACTCTTCTTTTTATGTATTCCTTGTGTACTTATTTTCCTCTACACTTTTCTTCTCTTTAAATTGGTAAATTAAAAGTACAGAATTCATATAATCGTGCTCTAGACTTAACTGATTTAGATTATGTCTATCTTCTTAACTAAGGTCAGAATTCATCCTTTATGATGCTCTAATTTTGTTATGTGTTTCTTTTCTTCTTTCACCCTACATAATCAAACTCAACACTAAAGTTCATCACCTTATTTAGCCTTTGTTCCTTTGAGGAGTTCTATCTACCAAGCATTGTTTTCTTTTGTTTCCAGGGGTTGACTTCATAGCCCTAGAAATAATATACATTTTTTCCAGCAAACCTTGAAAAACTATCTCAAAATTCTACATCTAGCCATCATCTCAAAATTATGTGTTTCTTTTCTTCTTTCACCCTACATAATCAAACTCAACACTAAATTTCATCACCTTATTTATCCTTTGTTCCTCTGAGGAGTTCTATATACCAAGCATTGTTTTCTTTTGTTTTCATGGGTTTACTCCATAGCCCTAGAAATACTATAAATTTTTGCCAGCAAACCTTGAAAAACTATCTAAAAATTCTAAATCTAGCCATCAATTCAAAGCAACTTGTCTATCAGAGATCAAGTCTCAAAGAGAGCCCTCTCTAGATTTGAAAGGATAGTTTTCAGTCTTAAATTTGGTTTGTAGGTTACCTTTGTATATTGTTTCTTCAGCCCAACAATTTACCTAGCGTTAACATTTTGGCGTTGTTGCCCGTGAAGAAATTGAAAATTTTCCCTGGGAAAGAATGAATAAAAGATTTAGATTTGATTCTTGGGGGTAACAGTGAATCAGACACCTTTTTTTGTTGAACTATTCTTACCCTGGCAACTTCATGTAATAAGATCAATAGCATAAATATTTTTTTTGAGAAAATAAGAAATCTTGGCTCCTAAGAGAATTTAGACTAAAAGGAACCCTGATCCAGAACCCATAGCATCTGTGTCTGATCCTAAGAAACTCTTACACAAAAGAAAAGAAAAGACAGTCAAATCATTTTCTTTCTTGGACAGAAATCTATTTTTACCCAAAGACGGGGTAAAAAGTATATATGACCTTGATTTTGATTTAATATTGAACAAACCTTGTTCAGATCTAGATCAGAATCTAATTTGAATGAAATTATCTTTGATGAGAAGAAATTTTAGTCTTTGATTCCCATTGTCCTCATTTAGACTATTCCTATTCAAATTTTCCCCACTCAGATTGTTCAGATAACCCAAAATCCTCCTAGAGCCATGGTAGATAGATTTTCTCCTCTTTCCTTGCCTGCCCAGTTGCATGATTTACCCCAAAATTATAATCAGAGAATCGGATCATTCGATGCTGAAGAGAATGTATCAGCCCAAAGACACTTAAATTGGTTCAATGATTTTTTTGACCTAGAAGAGGTAGATCATGAGGATGCAAAACTCAGGATGTTCATACAAAATTTTTCAGGAGAAGTCAGAAAATGGTTTAGAGCTCTTCCTGCAACGAGCATCCTTGATTTCCCAGTTTTTGAAACACTTTTCCTTGAAAGGTGAGGTGACAAAAAGAATCCTCTTCAGTTGCTAACTCAATACAATAACATAAAAATATCACCAAATGAAACACTACAAGATTTTTCAACCAGATTTATGAAACTTTACAATTCAATTCCTACTGAAGTAAAACCTCCTACTAGAGATGCCCAACTTCGATATGTTGATTCTTTTGACAGCAACTTTTCCTTGTTATTAAGAGAAAGGAGATCCAATACGTTAGATGATATGATGAGTGATGCAATTGAAGTAGAGGTAAATTTGATGGCATCAGGGAAGATCAAACATAATCCTAACAGAGATGCGAAGAAGGTCCAAGGAGAAGCACATCCCTCAGCTTCTCAATCATCAGATTAAAAATTTGATTTGATGATGAAAATTATGGAAAGAACATCCTCGGATAATAATCCTACCACTAGAGATCAAACTGCTTTACAACCCAGAAATCAAAATTTTAGAAGAGCTCTAGTTCCACAGATCAGACAAAGAGACCAGAGAAATCAAGGTGATCAACAAATAAAACCTCATTTCCAAAACAACTATGTAAATGAATATTTTGATTAAACAATTGAAGACAATATGCATTGGTGTGATGATACAGAAATAAATGTGTTCTTAACTAAAGAAGAACATAATCAATTTATGGATGCAAATGATAAGTTTATGTAGGATAATGATGGTATATTTTCAATGGAAACAGAAGAGTATAAGAAGGGAGTTAAAAATGCTATTATGCAATTTCAGAAACATTACAACCTCAGAAGCAAAAAGGTGCCTGCAAATCCCCCAAAGGAAAATCCTACAAGGGAACTTCAGATAAATACACCTTATTCAAGCCAACCTAAGAAAGACAATTCAACAAAGGATGAAATGGAGAAATGAAAATCCAAATAAGAACCCCCAAAGAAGATACCTGAGGCAAGAAAGGAAGCAGCCATCAAAGAGGTAGAAAAATCCCCATCTCCTTTTAATTTTGAAAGTGAAATGGCTAAAATCAAAATTTATGTTCCATTCAATGAGTTGATTAAGAATGGTGAATATAGAAATTAGATCATTAAAATGCTCAAAAGATGATCAAGATGATCACCATGATATATTGTTTGGTCCATGTGTGGAGGAGAGTGGCGATGTTGATGATGTCCCTCCTTTCTATGTTAGTCTTAAAATTCATGACATGACCTTACATAACGCCATGTTAGATTTAGGAGAATTACATAATATGATGCCCAAGGTAGTCATGGATGAGTTGGGCTTAGATATTACAATACCTTACAAGGATCTTTTCTGTTTTGACTCAAGGAAGGAGAAATGCTTGGGTTTAATCAAATATCTGGTTGTATCATTGTCTCAAATTCCATCAAAAAATCTGATCATGGATGTGGTGGTTGTCGACATCCCTCCTAAATTTGGCATGTTGTTATCTAGATATTGAGATGCAAAGTTGAAAGAGACTTTGCAAATGCATATGTCATATGTTACTATCCTTGTTTTTGGCCAAGAAAGGAGGTTGTACAGAGAAGTGTTGCTCAAGTACATTGTGAGTAGCAAAAATCAACCAAACAACCATCCCATTTACTATGTAGATACTGAGGTTGGTTCCTCTATTTTCTATAATGACTTTAGTTTTGAAGAGGAGGAGCCAACGAATGTCATGGACATCAAAGAAAAATCTAATAATCAAACAGAGGAAATTACAAATCAGAAAAATAGTGCAGAGGATGAGATGTGGAACATGAGATTTGATGGAGCTTCTAGCAGAGAAGGAGCAAGAGTTGGTGTGTGGATTAACCCTCCCGAGATAGGTACAAAAATATGTTCTTACAAACTTGTTTTTTATTGCACCAATAACATGGTTGAATATGAGGCACTGATTTTGGGATTGAAGACTTTAAAAGAATTGGGTGCTAGGAGAATAGTTGTACATGGAGATTCTCAGCTTGTTATAAATCAGGCCAAGGGTATATATCAGTCCAAGCATCCTAGATTGAGGGAATATAGGAATATAGTACTTGATCTTCTTGAAGAGTTTTCATAAAACAATTTATTAGTAATTCCTAGGGGGGGGAATCAAATTGTAGATGTTTTCGCTACTTTAGCTTCTGTTTTCAAAATTCCAATTTTTCCAAATAAAAAGTATGAAATTGAGGTCAAGCATAGGCCACCAGTACTTGACAACAGTAAATATTGGCAAATATTTGAAGATGAAAAACAGGTAGAAAGATTCCTTCAGATGAGTGATGAATTTGTTAATTCAAATATTGATGATGAGTGTTGTTGTGAAGAGAATGAAGATGCAGTTMTGTTCAACAATGATGAACTTTTTTCAAAATYAGATTGTTGGGAGAGATATAGTGCARATCAAAAATAACAGTATTCCCAAAGACTTGGTCCCATTGGAAAATCTTTTTGACAGCAACGATGTAGCCAGAAATCCTAAAATCACTACAAATGATGAGGACATAGAAGATTGCAACATTGGGACTGAGAAGGATCCCAAGATYAGMAAACTGTCCAAAACACTCAGTCCAAAAATTAAACAGAGGTATATCAKCCTAATGAATGATTTCCTTGATATCTTTGCATGGAGTTATGAAGATTTAAAGGTCTATGATACTAAYGTAATTCAGCATGTAATTCCAATCAAGGATGATCATAAACCTTTCAAGAAAAAWTTGAGAAGAATAAACCCTCAGTTGTTTCCATTGATTGAAAAGGATGTAAGGAAGTTGTTTAATRCCAAAATTATAGTGTCCTTAAGACTTTCCAAGTGGGTGGCTAACCTAGTGCCTGTCAAGAAGAAAAGTGGTGAGATCAGGTTGTTTGTAGACTTTCAAAATCTAAACATGGTGTCTCTCAAAGACAATTATCCACTTTCTAAGATGGATTACATCCTGCAGAAGGTGGTTGGATCTCAAAATATATAAATTCTTGATGGTTTCTCTAGATACAATCAAATCATGGTGCACCCTGATGACCAAGAGAAGACAACTTTTACAACACCTTGGGGCACCTTCATGTATGCAAAAATGCCTTGTGGACTTATGAATGCAAGGGAAACTTTCCAAAGGGCGATGAATATAACCTTTTCCGATGATAAATTTAAGTTTATTGTTATTTACTTAGATGGTATTACTGGATTTTTAGATTCTAATGATCAATGTCTCAAACATCGAAGAAGGGTTTTTCAGAAATGTAGAAAGTTTGGTATCTGATTGAATCACAAAAAGTCAAATTTTGTAATGAAAGAAGGAAAATTACTTTGACACATCATTTCAAAGGAGGGGATAAAGATAAACCCCAGCAGAGTGGAAGCAATTATGAAGATTGGCAAACCTAGAAGAAAGAAGGAAATACAGTCTTTCCTAGGAAAAGTAAAAAATTTTAGAAGGTTTATTCCTAACTTAGCTGAAATCATAAAGTATATCACAAATATGCTCAGGAAAAACAATGAAATAAAATGGACTCCTAAATATAGGAATTCTTTTGAATATATTAAAGTGGCACTGACCAAAGCTCCAGTGTTGGCCAGCCTGAAGTTTGCAAAATATTTCATCATATTTTATTTTGCTTCAAAACACACCATTGTTGGTGTTTTGTTGCAAAAATATGAGCAGAAATTTGAAAGGCCCATAGCCTACTATAGAAGGACATTGAGAGACTCGCCACTAAGGTTTGACATCATGGAAAAGTAGGCATATGCCTTGGTGAAGGCCCTTAAGGAATTTAGAACTTATATCTTACATTCCCATGTCATTGCTTATGTGCCTAGAAGTTATGTAAAAGACATTTTGACTCAGTCTAATCCAGAAGGGAGAAGGGGAAAATGGATAGCTGTGATGTTGAAGTATGACCTCGATATCAAACCTACAAAGCTGATTAAAGGTCAGGGGCTTGCAAAGTTGATGGCACAATCAAATTATGATGTCTTGAGAATAAATTTCATTGCTGACCTATCAGCAAATTCATAAGAAGAAACAGCCCCACGGGTATCTCAAAAAATCCTTGATTCTCCTTGTTATGTTGATATTATTTATGTACTAAGAAATATACAATCTCCTCTTGAGTTAGGCAAAACCAAATCCAGATTTTTGAAGTTGAAAGCAGCAAAGTTTTGCATTCTGGACCATTCTCTATATTGGAAAGATCCAGGTGGGATATTGCTAAATTGTTTGTTGGAGGAAGAAGTGAAAAAAACTATCAAAGAGTTTCACAAAGGTGATTGTGGGAGGCACCATTACTTGAAGACCATTGCGCATAAAATACTGAGGACAGGGTTCTATTGGCCTACTATTTTTTCCAATGTATAGAAGGAATTTTCCAGCTACCATGAATGCCAGATTTTTTATGGAAAAAGAAAGTTGTAGCCTTTACCTTTAAAGCCTATCTCTGTTGAAGCACCATTCATGCAATGGGGCCTTAATTTTATAGGAGATACTCATCTTCCATCATCATCTCATCATAGGTGGATACTGACAGCCATAGACTACTTCACCAAATGGATTGAAGCAGTCCCCACAAGGCAAGTTATTGTTATTGTTATCATTCAATTTTTAGAAAGCAATATTTTGTCTAAATTTGGTTGTCCAGTCAAGATCATTACTGACAATGTAGCAGCATTCAAGTCCAAGAGAATGGAGAAATTTTTCAGTGACTATAATATAACTCTTGGCCATTCCACATCTTATTACCCACATGGTAATGGGTTGGCTGAGTCATCCAACAAAATCTTGACTAGAATTATTTAAAAGCTTCTGCAGGAAAATAAGAAATCTTGGCACAAAAATCTTTTTTATGCATTATGGGATGATAGGATCACCACTAAAAGCCCTATTTCTACATCATCTTTTCATATTGTATATGGTACATAGGCATTTTTTCCTACCTCTTTAGGACTGCCAGTGATGAGACTGCTGCAAGAATAGGAAGTTGAACTAAATAATGCTATAAGGAGGATAAACCAATTAATCCATATGCAGCAAATGAGAGAAAAAGTCTTCAACAACTCACAATTGCACCAAGATAAAATGAAAAGAGCATTTGACAATCATACTAAGGAAAATGATTTCAAGGTGGATGATTTGGTACTGAAGTGGGACACAAGGAATGAAGACAGAGGGAAACATGGGAAGTTTGATCATCTTTGGTTGGGACCATTCAGGATTGTTGCATACCATGGGAACAATGCCTATTTGTTGCAGGAGTTTAATGGAGATCCCATTGGTGGAGGACCTGTGACTGGCATATTTCTCAAACACTATCTTGCTTAAAAAAAAATCAGTCTCTCCATTTCATTGTAAATAACCATTTTATTTTTAGATGAAGTATTTCAACTCAATAATCAGTAGACAATTGAAGCCCGAAGTGAAGGCACTAAATTTATGATGAGTTTAGTTAAAGTTGTGTCAAAAGAGTCTTGTTAATAAGTTTGTTTGTCAGTTTAGAGTATTTGAGTCAAATAAAGCCCAATGGTCAGGCACTCGATCTACTATTCTTTGCTACCTCACTAGGAGGATAGCATATCCATTGGAGCCAGTTGTTAGCACCATGATTTTTGTAGCTATATTTAGAGGTTTGTCCAAAAAAAAATCAAATTCATGCCATGATCTTGGGAAAATCAAGACATTCCTAGATGAGTCATAGTTAGGGTTTCAAATTTTATGATGTCAGAGATCAAATAAATAATGGCTTGAAATTCCAATAAAGGGTTTATCCATAAGTTGGTTTAAAGGGTGTATTGTCCTTTTCATAAAACACTACCACAAAGGCAAAAAATTCAAGAGTGTAAAGTTCGTCATGTTCAAGTTGTAAAGGTCTACTTTCCTAAGTCTCGAGTCATGTTAAAAAGTGGGAAATTATGTACCAAGGTCGAATCAAATGGTTAGGGTGAATGTCATGTAGAAATATATTATGGTTCATCATTACCTAATCATGAGGTTAGAAAGGGGAACAATCATGGCACTCCATTTCATTTGTATCGTTGAAAACTTCAAAGGAGTACATGTTGCGCAAATCTTTAACTTGCCTTAAAACATCTTGTCGCTATGGATATTCCTTCCCTTTTCATAATTTTGTTCCTTATCCATTCGAGCATAAATATTGGCCACCTTTTAATTTTATCCATCACCTTCAAGACTTGTGTGTCGTCCATAGCCTCACCAATAATCTCCAAAGCCCGTTGCTTCACAAATACTGTGTGTTGTCAGTCGCTATGTAAATCTGTCACTTTGTTTTTGTTGTGTATCCTCCATTTCTTTCAATCATTGTTCAAGATCCTTTCTTGGAGCCCATTGCAAATTATCTTCTGGAATGAGTTTGTTTTTCACATAATCATCTTTCTTTCTTTTGAGTTAAACTCTTGCTACCTATTGTTACACCGAGTTTTTCGTTGTTGTTTATTTCTGCGTTGAGTTTTCCATTGTGCCAAGTTTCTTACCGTTGATTTGTTTGTTGCGCGGAGTTTTATGTTTCTACTTGTTCCTGCGCACCGTGCAAAAGTCACTATTCGCATTCATCACGCAAAGGTTATTTCTCTTGTTTGTTATCAGAGGTTATTGTTCCCTTTTTTGTTGTACAGAGGTTATTACAATATATTTTTGTGCACCTGTAGTTTACACAAATTTGACATATATCAACATCATGACAGCTCCTCAACGAAGAAGAAAGAATGTGAGAAGCGGGAAAGTCATGAGGTTTGAGCCACAGAATTTAAAGTTGGTAAACACAAACCTGGCGATCAAAGTGTCCCTTGAACAAGTCGGATGCATAAGATTATGTGAAAATGTTCAAGGGTATAATGCGCAATTAACCAAGCAGTTTGATCTTAAATTTAATGGTGTCATCACAACTATTGCAGGGATCACTTTTCAAGTGTCAGAGGAAACCATATCAATTGCGACGGAGATTCCTATGCATGGAGAAAAATGGTTTAAAGGTATGCCATTAGATAATTCATGTTATATTGATTTTCTCAAACCTGAATACAGAAATCGGAAGATTGGTGCCAACATTCCAAGTGAATATATTTTGGAAACTTTTGAGAAGCTTTTGAGGACAATCCAGAAATAATTTACTTGTGAGGGTAGGTTTGACAAGGTACGTCAATACCACATTAGGCTCTTGATTCATTTCACAGGGAGAAGTCCCTTAAACTTACCTTTCTTCCTATGTAGAAGCCTGGGAAAAATGGCAGACAGTGTCCAAGACAAAGTTGACCAGCCAGAGAGTAGCATATTCCATTTTCCTTGATAAAGTTGTTGTTGGTTGAGGAGCTTGGAAATTTAAGCAAGGATTGGGGTTCCTTGTTGATTTTAGCAAACATTTCCCTATATCCTAAAGGAGATATTCCCTTGTCTGCTGAGAAATCGGCATTTCATAGTTTAGGAGTGAAAGGAGGAGGTGTTTTTGAAAGGGGAAAAGGAAAATAAATTCAGAATTCATCACTCAATCAACCAGCCTCGAAGAAAAGAAGCAAACTAAGATTCACTGATGAAACTGAGGAGACACAAGCTCCCAGTAAACCGCGCACCAATTCCTCTACCAAGAGGTTTCCCATACCCACAATTCAGACAGATTTTTTTGAATGTGCAAGCTAGGAGATTGATGAGAAGCAAGTGGAACTAGGTGAGAAATATGCAAACATCAAGGAGGTGAAACATCAACTCAATAAATCTCAACACATTATAGCCCAACTTTATCATGAGAATATAGAATTAAAGAGGAAACTAACAGAAAGAAATTCTAAAGCACAAACACCACAAAGTAAAGCAGGTCAGGGATCTCCTACCTCACCAACATGAGGAGAAAAGAATATAAAATGGCTGAAAAAGCAGCTAAGAGAAGCTCAAGATGAGATCATTAATCGCGGGGAGGAAAAAATAATATGAGAGGAAGGAATCATGAAACATTACAAGAAATGAAAACCAGTTATAGACAATAGTGTGCAGCCATCTCTGATTCTCAATCAAAATTGAAGAGGAATGTGGCTTTGTTGAGACGGGTGAGAAGTTTAGAGAGACAAAAATTGTCATTGAGAAATGCAAGCAAGACCTTATGAATACAAGTGAAATTGGATAAAGAAGATAAGGAAATACTGAATAATCCCAGCCTTTGCTGCCAAATAGATTTGTGTGAGCAACCTCGGCATGAAGATCCGCTGCGCAAAATCGCTGCACAAATACCGCAGCTAGCACTTGCGCAGCAAAAACCAGAATTTGTTGCGCAAAGGTGACAGGGTTGTCCAGCGGTACACATTATGACTCATCACAACCATATGGTTGAAATTCACTCAAGAATTTATGATTGTAAATGACATTTTAGTGAGGTTATGATTTTCAAATCAGGTTTCCTATTTTTGGTAAACTTTATAGAGTTTGTTGTTCTCTTTGAAAACAACCAGATCCATAACTCTAGGAGATAGTAGTTAGACTCTTAGCAGCTAAGTGTAGCTTTAGTTTTCTATATATATGGGCTATTTTGATGTAAAAATGGTGGGCAGAATTATAGGCATTTTTATCCTCAATGTAATTTTCTAAATCTAAAGGAAATACAAATGCAGAAGTCATGAATTCCTTATGAAAAAGATTATAATGGTGGTGATCTGAATATTGTAGTATTATTTGTATGTATTCCTTGTGTACTTATTTTCGTCTGCAATTTTCTTCTCTTTAAATTGGTAAATCAAAATTCCAGAATTCATCTAATGGTGCTCTAGACTTATGTAATTTAAATTTTGTCTATCTTCTTAACTAAGGTCAGAATTCATCCTTTATGATGCTCTGATTTTTTTATGTGTTTATTTTCTTCTTTCACCCTACATAATCAAACTCAACACTGAAGTTCATCACCTTATTTATCCTTTGTTCCTATGAGGAGTTCTATCTACCAAGCATTGTTTTCTTTTGTTTTCAGGGGTAGACTCCATAGCCCTAGAAATATTATACCTTTTTTCCAGCAAACCTTAAAAAACTATCTCAAAATTCTAAATCTAGCCATCAATTTAAAGCAACCTGACTATCAGAGATCTAGTCTCAGAGAGAGCCCTCTCTTGATTGGAAAGGCTAGTTTTCATTCTTAAAGTTGGTTTGTAGGTTACCTTTGTAGATTGTTTCTTCAACCAACAATTTACTTAACATTAAGAAACAACATTGTCTAAAAAAAAAAATCTTCATATTTTGATGCCTTTGAGTGCTCTTCAGTTCTGATACATTGGGTATCAGGTGATCCTTGATTGAATCTAACAAGATCCTCTCGGACTTGACCTCATTCTTATTGAAATTTTCTCTTGCTTATTAATCTTCAAGTTCTGGAAGATCTTTCATTGCATGATCTAATAGATCATTCTCTTCTAGAATGAGGATAACTTTGTGCTTCCGGGATCTGAATTTATCTCCTCCATCCAATTTGTCTTCTACTCTCATGTTGGTAGACATTTTTTTTCGCTAGTAGAAACCATAGCCCCTAAAAAACTCAATTCTTAAAACTTCACCAAACTGTATGTTTAGGGTTTCAGGGGGTGTGCTAGAGTAGGGTTCACTTCTCTATACAAGAATTATCCCCAACATCTTTGGGAAAGTGCTCAACAAGATTGACAAGGTATTGTAGTTGCAGGGTATTGCAAGGTGTCGTTGTATCGATCTTCCTTAGAGTGGTTAAATTGTTTTGAAGGTAACCATCTCTCATACCATGTTGGATTTTCCTTATTTACAGAGAATTAGTGTTACTGGTGTTATTTTACTTCATTACCATTCACATATATATCATGTACTGAGCAATAGCAACATAAACAAGAGATAAAAAATAACACAAGAGATTTATCTCGGGAAAACAACAAATGGGAAAAAAAAAACAACCTTTCTTAGATAGATTTCGTTCACAAAGACAGCCCAATAAGATAAACCCTAGCACAAGTGTTAGCTCAACCAAAAATACCACCCCAGTTGCAGCAGCAGGAACATACAAAGGTAATGCACCTCCTTGAGGAGAAGAGCACAAGAGAGAGATACCAAAAGATTGAAAAAGAATAAATTATGCAGTTGCAACACTGTGTCACCTCCTCCAAACATGTGTCTTGCTTCTATGTAGCTAGGAGAGTGTGAGCGAGTGAACAAATGAGCTAATGCACCTCCTTATTTATAGTCTTATTTTCCTTCTAGCTGGGTCGGCTTCTGTTCTAGGAAGGTGTCTTTTCATTATACTTTATTTTTCTAGGTCGAGTTCTCTTCTAGGGTATTTCAACATCTGTCCAATAGATCTCTTGCTTCTGGAATCTTCTTTGCATCTAAGAAATGTTATCTAGCAGGGAAATATCCTCCCTCAACTACCAAAACATCAACATCTTCAACATGATCCCTCTTTATCTCTTCAGGGAGAGAACCTTATCTCCTTCATCCTAGGTTGTTCTACTCAAGGCTTGGATTCCTTAGGGGGTTGGGTTTTGATTCTACCAAGGAACTTGATCAATCTAAAACAAGTCATAAATTTGCTCTTAAGCATGTGCAAGAGAAATCTTTTTGAGAAGTTTCTCAAGGAAGGTAGTGGTTAAAAGTTAATCTTGTTGAATTTTCATAATAGATGATATTGTATATGAATATTATTACAATGATGAGTATTCCATATATATAGAACATATGGTGACCATCCATGAAAGTATGTGTCCCTTGGATAATAAATAACTACATATTTATTATATATATATTTATACTTTGTATTATAAATATCATGTCATATATATATATATATATATATATATATATATATATATATATATATATATATATATATATATATGGAATAATTTATTCCCAATGTTGTTCAAACATCAACACTCCCTCTCAACGAGGGAGACATTCTTCACCATGCCAAAGCTTATCTCTAAATTATAAAAATTTCACTCTAGACTCATTGGATATCCATAGTACAACATGACTTCACAACATAGCTTCAACGTGTCACCATGACATCCACTACCTTGCAATGTATTTGTACCTCATCATGTGCACCCCTGTTACTTCACAACCAATGCATCCAAGGCCTATGGGTAGCTCTCAAATAGCTACAACATGTGCTTAGGACATCCACTACCCCACAATTCATTTGTAACTCGTCACTCCCTCTGAAGAGGGACGATGCCAAGCTATCTCTCTTATTTTTTTGGGCCCTCCTATGAGGGAGTTAAGTCTAGTCCCTAGAGTGGTACTAGGCCCGAAATCTGGTTCTCCATTAAGTTGATGTTGTTCAACATGTGGGGCATGGGAGGGAGGGACAAAAAACTCTCTCTAAAGAGGTTTTTTTATTCTAATCAACCCAATATTGTGTTAATCCATGAGATGATGGGTCGTTATGACCCTATTATTGATGAACTAGTTAAATTGTTACCAAGATGGGAGTTTTTTGGTTTGGACTCTGACAGCTCTTTAGGTGGGATCGTCACAAGATTTTCAACAAATTGTTCATTTATCAACTGCTTCTCTATTTCCTCGGGTCTATGTATAGATTTTTTCTACAATGAATTGGATCGCTCCGTCATCCTTATTAATAATTATGGACCCTATGAGGACCGAGAGGTGTTTTGGAACTGTCTATTTGCTCTCAACCTTTTTCAATCCAAAAACCTAGTACTTTTTGAGATTTGAATTTTACCTTGTGTAGGGATGAAATTTTGGGAGGAAATGCTCACGAAGACAAGGTTCTCGCAAGTTTTTTCTTAGACAAACTTAAGGTGGCAAGTCTAGTTGATGTCGAGCCTATTGTTCTTATTCCAGCGTGGAGTAATAATTGCAATGGGGATGAAGGAGTTTGTAATTGGCATGATCGATTCATTATGCATCACTCTCTTTTACAGGATATCGGAATCTACTGCTCATGGATAAGCAAGGTTTGTTGTTCTGATCATTTCCCTATATTTTTAGAATTGACTCCCTCAATGAGTAAACCTAGTGCTCCTTTCAAGTACAATCCCTCTTGGCCTAAGGAAGAGGAATTTTGGGTTCTTATTCGTGAACATTGGATTCCCTTCTAGGGGAACAATAGTGCTTCAACAAGTTCTCAGTTTGTATATGTCTTTACACTACTCAAAGAAAACATTTCATCTTGGGTTGGAAATCATCAAGAAGCTCTTGATCTGGATCTCTAGAATACAGTATCTAAGCTCGAGAATCTATACTGTCAACTCTAGGATGGCATTTGGACTCCCATGGAGTAGGGGAAGTGTAGATCATTGGAAGCTCTAAAGAATAAAATACTGCTAGAGAATAAAAAATCATGGTGGTTAAAAAGTGGGGCCTTATGGATAGCAACAAGTGATCAAAATACTAAATATTTCCAAAAAATTGATAATCATCGTAATAATTAAAATACAATATAGGAACTATAGAATTCCAATGGTGGTGTGGCTCAAGGATTCAATGATCTAGGTAATTTAGGAATCGATCATTTTCAATATCCTTTCAAGGACACGGAGCAGGTCAAGATGGAGGGAATTCTTAAGTTGATTTCCTATTTTCCTAGGCTAATTGAAGAGGAGGATAATTAGGACTTTTTCCATGAAGTCACAAAATATGAGCTTCAGGTGATCATTTCATCCTTCAAAAAGGACAGAAGTCTTGTGTTGAATGGTTGGATAGTTGAATTATTCAAATAATTTTTTGACATTACTGGGGATGACTTTCTTCAGGTTGTGGAAAAATTTGCCTCTCTGGTAAGATGTTGAGTAGCATCAATTCTACATTTATAGCAGTCATACCTAAGACGGACCATCCAAACTTATTTTATGACTTCCATCCCATTACATTATACAATATCTTATACAAAATCATTGCAAAAATCATTATTGTTCGAATTAAATCAGTTATATCCAATGTCATCACTTGTAACATCCCGCTCTGGCGCACTGAGAAAACTTATTCTTTGAGGACACTTGCTCTCAAGTGATCCGGACTATTATGATATTAAAACATTTGTCCTTGATTATGATGTGTTATGTTAGATGACATGATGTTTTACTGCTTTGTCATAGACAGGTGCTATTCACTCGGTTTTACTGAGTGTGCAGGGTTTTGACCTTGAGGATGCAGAGGCATCGACGGGACCCCTTGGACTCCGGATCGAGTCAGGGAGTGTTCTTTTGGGGTTGATTGTTCCTGTTTCTCACAACAATGCACTCCCCATAGCATTTGGTAATTTTCTATACAGGCACAGCGACGTGTATTGTTTGTGTTATTATAAGCTCTGTAAATCGTGTCCACTACCTGTATGGTTAAGGCAGTTTATAAAACCTACAAACTCACAACATTTTCTTTTGACTGTTTTTCGATGCCAACTAAGGCAAGTGGGTGGCAGCAACTTTTGGGTGTGACTATTTTACTATTTATACCACGACTTAGAACCTAGTTGTTGATGGCGTTTACACCTCGTTTCACCACCAGTTTGTTCCCACGACTATACCGTCGCGTGGGGGTACTCCCCACTGACCTCCTGGGTACAATCTTTCTTTCCCACAGCGATGACCATGACTGCCTTCCTTTGATTCGCCTACCAGCAAACCTTCCTGGTGCGTCTCTGCACAGCGCCCTGCCTTACAATATTCAGCAGCAACTGAACATCCTCGGATGAGCCTCTGTAGAATTTGTTTTTAATTGACAACTTCTTTTTAAAAAAAAATTGAAACCCCTTCTGGCGCGCCGTACAGCGATTGAAAATTCCTCACTGACAGCCCTTGCGTAGCATGAGGAGTCTGGCACATCATTTTTCTCCTTAAACCGCTAGTGGCTTCTTACCTGGCTTGGGCCTCCTCCCAAGTTTTATGTTTCTAAAAACAAAACAACTTCAGTTGCCATACCATTTAAACACCACATCCTTGGCTTGCTTGGTTATCCAGTTACCGGAATCTAAAATGCTTGTTTATTCGCCCTTTTATTTATTTAATGGTAGCTGGTAAAGAGATGTTGTCAAATGGTTGAATAATCAAGGATATTTTAAGTTGGTAGTTTTTATTGTATTTTTGTTTCTAATGATTAACGCAGGTTGATAGCGCTGGGAAAAGATTTTATTTATAATTCTATATTTAAGACTRTTAGATAGCGCTGGAAAGGATTTTATTAGAATGAYGAATAAACAAGGTAGCTTGTAATTTTATTTGCTAGATGATAAATTTTTCATTGAGACTATTTAATTATTGTGGAATGATTTATAAATATAGAGGTAACAGGAATTATATAAACTTGGTAGTGATGATTAGTATTAAAATAATGAGCTGTTAATAATAGTATAAATGATTTTATTGATAATTGGTTAAATTTCGATTGGTTATATGATTAGGTTTTGATTTAACAAGTTGCCACAAGTAGTTGTGAGTCATGTCAATTTAGGAGTTGGACCTGGATAAACCAGACTTGAATTTAGAGTTGTCATTATCTTGTAATTTGATTGTTATTATTGCAAGGTTATCATAATATAGAAGGTGATGTGGTTATGATTAGTCATGGAAATTTTATTGTATTGGTAGCATGCAAGAAGTATTGTGATTGATAATTTAATTGCAAAGTCATCATAATATAAGATGTGATGTTGTTATAGTAATGTTATTGTAATTTTATGGTATAGGTAACATATAAGATGTATTGAGATGATTAATTTAATTGCAGAGTTATTTTAATGGTAGCGTAATGTTGTTATTATTTTATGGTAATGTTGTTGAGATTGTGTTGAATTGTTAACATATAATGTAATGTCATTAAACTAAGTACAATCAGTTGCTATGAGTTAGTAATTGGGGAACATCGATTAATGGAATTTAAATGGAGTAGTTGGTCTGAAATTAATGCCCATTTTAGTTATAGTAATGCGTTGTTAATTAAAGTTAATGTACAATGAATTACAGTAAAGTTTACTCTCACCCTTGGTTTAATTGAATTTGATTGATAGAACGAATCTTAGTTAATCATTGATGTTGGTAGATTTAGCATTTTTAGTTCCGGTATTGATTGTGTCGCGTGGGATGTAGACACCTCCATGTTCCTCAGAACAGTCGCCAGCCCTGAGACCTTAAATGGTTAAAATCGATGGGAACCTGGGCTTAAGCATTGATTATGTGTCTTGGAGGTCCTAACCATTGTAGGGTAGGACGGGCGGGTAGTCAGTCATATTATTGTCTATTGATTGTCGTTTTTTGCTTGCAGAGGTTTATGTGCGTCTTAGATCTCTATGTTGTCATCACATTGCATGCGTCATGTTCGTCGTCGTATGGCGATGTTGAGTCGAATGTATTTATTATCCTTGTACACACGCACACACACACACACAAAAAAAAAATGCACTTGTTATAAGAGGTTGTCGCCGTAACGAGGAGGCTCGTTACATATGGTATCAGAGCGGGTTCAACCCGGGACTTGGGATCACTACGGATTTCGTTGACATGATTTGATTTACTGTTGTTGATCGAGTTGATTGTGTGCATGCATGTAAATCATGGTTAGAGGGCACCGCGGAGGCATTGAACGGGGTGCTAGGGGAGGAGGCACGATGCCTCTAGTAGCATCCACACCTAAGGGGCCTTGCCCCCAGGGAGACGAGCAGGTTATCAGATAGGAGCAGATAGAAATTGGTGACATAGTTGGGATGATGAGATCTTTTCAGCGCATGTTCAAGGTACTGATCAGCCGCTTGGACAGAGATGAGGCCAGGGCGCCAGCACCCACTGAGGTTCTGCCGCGCACTCCAGTCGTTACTGGTAGAATTCATTGTGAACTCGAGAGAGTCAAATTTCCCAAGTTCTTTGGTGCCCCGGACGGCGCAGCCGCCGAGGCATGGTTGGATAACATGGTGATGTGCTTCGCACTTCGCGATTATACCTCCAACATGAAGTTCCGCATGGCAATCTTTCAACTGAAGGGGAGCACCCTTCTATGGTGGAAGACGCTCCTACCACAGCTGAACATGGTCATCGAAGACGTGTCATGGGAACTGTTCGAGGAACGGTTCCGAGAGAGGTACCTTTCAGAGGAATTCATTGATCGTCATCTCAATGAGTTCAACGCATTATGATAGGGAGATTGTATGGTGTCCGAGTACGAGGCACATTTTATGGAGCTGCTCTGGTATGCTCCGCACCTTAACACAGAGAAACTTAAGGTCAACTGGTTTGTGTTCGGCCTTAACGGAAGCCTGCGTGAAAAGCTTAGGATTTTGATGCCTCAAACCTTACACGATGTTGTCCAGAAGGCCCTCATAGTAGAGGAGGATCTTATCAGTGGGGGTCAGAATAGGACTCCAGTGAGACCAGAAGGGCAGGGTTCATCTGGAACACCGCAGCATCAGACACCAGGGAGACATACGTTGGGATATCGTGGATTCTAGAGGAGATCCACTTTCACCACACCCCAGTGACCGCAGCCTCAACAGCAGACACCTTATCGGGGACCACAGCATCTGCAGCAACGTCGCCCGCAGCAGCAGCAGTTTAGTCTTGTTCAGCAAAACAGACCAGGGTTCCAGGCCGGTGGGCCTTCATCTTCTACTTCGGGTACCAGGACTACTGGGCCAAAGAAGGTGTGTTGGACATGTGGGGAGCCACACTACCAGCACGATTGTCCTATGGAGAGGACCAGAGTGTCCGGATCAGCCGGACCCACTACAGTGGGAGATATGGGCAAGGCCCATCAGATTCATGTAGCGGTGAATAACCGCTAGGCATAGCACCAGTCGACTGTGCTCGAGATGACAGGTACCATCGTTGACCAGACCCTTAGTGTTTCGATAGATCCAGGTGCTACTGAGAGTTTCATTTCTGGTGCAGCGCTAAAAAGGATTAAGGTAAACACAGTCAATCAGAATGAGTTTAGCTTCGTAGAGATGGCTTCAGAAGCCAAACAGAAGGTTGGAGGAAAAGTTACGGGCTGTGCCCTTAACCTGGGAGAGTTTGTCACGAGGACCAACTTGTACGTTACGATCTTAGGATCTTATGATGTCATAATTGGTATGGATTGGTTGGACTCGCATGAGGCGATACTCAACTGTAAGACGAAACGGTTGAGCTTTGTCGATGACGAGGGACAGAGACGTGTGATTGTAGGATGGAACTAGGGAGTTTCCCTGAGGTTCGTCTCTTCCTTATAGCTACGGAACAGTATGCACAAGGGGTGCAAGCTTTATGTGATCCTTGCACTAAACGAGAAGGGAGTAGCGGAAGGTATAGAACACCTTCCGATGGTGAGAGAGTTTGCAGACGTATTTCCAAAGGAGTTATCTAGGATGCCGCCAGAAATGGAATTGGAGTTTACCATAGACCTGAAACTAGGGACCGAACCGATAGCAAGAATGCCTTACAGGATGTCAACCCTGGAGTTGCAAGAGTTGAAAATGCAACTGAAGGAGTTGCTAGACTTGGGACTTATACATCCTAGTGTGTCACCGTGGGGTGCACCTGTTATTTTCATACGAAAGAAGGACGGATCGTGGAGGCTTTGCATTGACTACCGTCAACTGAACAAGGCTACGATCAAGAATCAGTATCCCTTACCAAGAATTGATGATCTGTTCAATCAAATGAAGGGTGCGAAGGTGTTCTCCAAGATCGATTTGCGATCAGGGTATCACCAGTTGCGGATCAAAGAGGATGACATCCCTAAGACCGCCTTTAAGACGAGATTTGGACATTACAAGTTTATTGTTTTGTCATTTGGACTGACAAATGCCCAAGGAGTATTTATGAGTTTGATGAACGGGGTTTTCCGCGAGTACTTGGACAAGTTCGTCCAAGTATTCATTGATGATATTTTGATCTACTCTCGGACGATGAAGGAGCATGACGAGCACTTGCGCTTGGTACTACAATGTCTGCGAGAGCACAAATTGTATGGGAAGTTGTCCAAATGCTCTTTTTATCAATAAAGGATTCACTACTTAGGGCATGTCATCTCCGACAAAGGTATCGTTGTGGATCCAGCCAAGGTTGAGGCTATTATGGAATGGCCTGCGCCGATGAATGTCACAGAGGTGCGTAGCTTTATGGGTTTAGCAGGATACTATCGACGATTTGTCAAGGTATTTTTGAAGATAGCAAATCCGATCACGGAATTGCAGAAGAAAAATAAGAAGTTTTTTTGGACCGAGAAATGCATGGAAGAATTTCAGAGGCTTAAAGAATTGTTGACAACAGCGTCGATACTAAAGGTCCCTGACATGGACGCAGACTTCTTGGTATGCACAGATGCATCCAAGGAAGGTTTAGGCGGAGTCTTGATGCAAGACGAATGAGTGATTGCTTACATTTAGAGGAAATTGAGAAGGCATGAGGAGAACTACGCGACGCACGATTTGGAGTTATTAGACATTGTATATGCCTTGAAGGTTTGGAGACACTACCTTGTTGGACAAAAATTTGAAATAAAGACTGATCATTGTGGACTGCAACACATTTTTACGCAAAGCAACTTGAACGCGCGACAACGACGTTGGTCGGAATTTCTTAGCGAGTACGAATTTGAGATTTATTACATAAAGGGAACAGTGAACCGAGTGGCAGATGCTTTGAGTTGGAGACCACACATCTTTTCGGTGCTGCCCCTTCAGACGAATCTACGTGAGAAGATTCTCACTTTACAATGTGACGATGATTGGTACCAGGAGGTCGAGGGTTTTATCAGACAAAACATAATGATGGTACCACGATATGAGGGATATTCATTTGATAGCGATGGGTTGTTAAGGTTTAAAAGTTAGATTCATGTACCACCAAATGACGAGTTGAGGATGTTGATCCTAAGCGAGGCTCATAGAGCAGTTTACATGGCTCACCCAGGAGTCATGAAGATGAGGGCAGATCTTAAACCCTTATTCTTCTGGAGGGGAATGAAGGCCGACATAGTTAACTATGTGGCCAGATGTCTAGAGTGTCAGTAGGTAAAGGCTGAACATAGACACCCAGCAGGATTAATTCAACCACATGTCGTCCCGGAATCGAAATGGGAGGTTATTTCGATGGATCTTATTGTTGGATTTCCACTGACGGCAAGGAGACATGACTCGATTTTTGTAGTAGTAGACACTTTGATGAAGAGTTCTCACTTTATTTCTATGCATACAACGTATCAGGCACCTAACATAGCTAGAGTTTTCATCAGTGAGATTGTGAGGTTGCATGGCGTGCCTAAGAGGATTATATCCAATCGAGGATCGGTGTTTACTGGAAGATTTTGGACGAGTTTCCAAGAGGCCTTGGGAATCCAACTTAACTTTAGTACTGCGTATCACCCAGAGACTAACGGATAGACAAAACGTACGAACCAAACCTTGGAAGACATGTTTCGCATGTATGTGATGGACCAACAAAAGCATTGGGAGGAATTCTTGCCACTAGTAGAGTTCACTTACAACAACAGTTACCAGAGCACCATTAAGATGGTGCCTTTTGAGTTTCTATACGGGTGACCGTGTCGGACGCCTTTGAGTTGGGATCGACTTGAGGATAGGGTCCTGGTGGGACCAGAAGCGATCCAAGAAATGGAAGAACAAATGCAAACAATAAGACAAAGGATTAAAGAAGCGCAGGATCGACAGAAGAGTTATGCCGATGCGCACCGAGTCAACCGGAGTTATGAGGTCGACGAGAGAGTTATGAGGTCGACGAGAGAGTCTTCTTACGGGTTAAACTGCATAAGAGTTCAATCAAGTTTGGAAAGGGAGATAAACTCTCTCCTAGGTTCATGGAACCCTTCAAGATTGTGGAGAGAAAGGGGCCTGTGGCCTATCGACTAGCCTTGCCTGATTCTTTGAGGCGTATGCACGATGTTTTTCATGTATCTGTTTTGAGAAATTATATTAGTGATCCTACGCATGTGATTGACATGAGTTCCTTGCAGGTATCGGATGAGGGAGTGCTCATAGCTGAGCCGGTCTGCATCTTAGATCACCGCATTCGACAGTTACGACGTCGAACGGTAGATCAGGTCAAGGTCCAGTGGGACAATTATAGTCCGCACTCAGCGACCTGGGAGGACGCATATGATATGCGCTAGTAGTTTCTATTTTTGTTTGATAGATAGACTTATGATACTGTGATACATTTATTTCGGCATTTATACCCTGAAAATTTGGAACGAAGTTTAGACCAAGAGGGGGTGTATGTAACATCCCGCTCTGGTGCACTGAGAAAAATTATTCTTTGAGGACACTTGCTCGCAAGTGATCTGGACTATTATGATATTAAAAAATTTGTCCTTGATTATGATGTGTTATGTTAGATGACATGATGTTTTACTGCTTTGACATAGACAGGTGCTATTGACTCGGTTTTACTGAGTGTGCAGGGTTTTGACCTTGAGGATGCAGAAGCATCGACGGGACCCCTTGGACTCCGGATCGAGTCAGGGAGTGTGATTTTGGGGTTGATTGTTCATGTTTTTCACAATGATGCAGGAGCATCGCCAGCACATCAAGCGAGCCAGCGCGGAAGCGGAGGACAGCTGGAAAAGTCAGCACAAATTTTGAAAGCTTTGGGATTGTTGCGCAAGTCTTTAATGAAGCCAGTTATGAAGGCGCACTTGTATATTATAATGGACCTTGAGCAGATAGCTCTCATCCTTAAGTAGATAGTCGGCATTTAAAATAGTTAATGCAGGTAGATAGGAATTTATTTTCTAGATTAGACAGTTTTAGAAGTAGGAGGGAAACCGGATATAGACACCCTCATTGTACATTGTATCATTAGATTGAATTCATAAGCAAGAAGAGAAGAGCAAGCAGAGAACTGTATGAAGAACACCCATGTACAGATATTTGAATTAATAGAAGAAGATTGATTCAAATTCATGGTTTTGTGTCTGATTCTCTGTGTATTGATGTTATGCTCATAAATGTTTGCTTCCTGTCATGAATTTGTTGTTATATGTTGTGTATGTGATTTCATGGTGGAATTGAAGTCTGAAAGGAAGAGTGAATGAGTTTCAATTGCTTCTCTATTTGAGCCAGAGAATTCCTGCAAGGAGTGCAGTCAAATTGTCCACAAGGAATGCGTTGACGGAAGGGTTCAATTAGAGATAGCTTTTTTTCTCATTTCCTCGAAGGTGCAGTTAGACACAGTGTCGAGCAAGGAGTGTGCAGGCCAGAGAGAAGTCTCAGAGTTGCGATTCTGAGCGAAGTACCGAAAGACTGTTGTTGCAGGGGTGCGTAGAGTCAGGGGAGGTTGAACACTTGAAGTGTTTGCAGAGTTGCCGCAAGGAGTGCGAGAAAAGGGTTTCCATTTCTAAGAGGCAGAGAAGCTGGAACAAGCTCACGAGGAGTAGAGCCTTCAACATGCTGGAGGACCACACATGATGTTTCACATTAATGAAATCCTCAAGGAGGGAGGAACGGCGATCAAGATCTTGTGAAGGGAATTGTGGAAATCTCGCTAGTCATCAGATCCGACCGATCAGGGGGGAGGTTACGGCCACATCAGAGTTCGAGCTCAAAAGGCTGGTGAACCGTTGGATAAGCAGTTGAAATCTCATCAACCATCATATTTAGCAGGAGTTGCAACGGGGTTAAACCCTAGTAAGCAGAGGAGAATCCCCAGAGGAGTCATCGGGATATTGAAGTCATCGGGAACTCTGGGAGTGAAGAAATCACAACATCAGGAATCGTGATCCACGATATCCCGACGAGCCTAGAACCGTCCATTAAGTGGGATGCATGTCAGAAGATCTAAAGCAGTCGGGGTTCGGAGTATCGAGGGTTTCGAAGACAGAGTATTCTTGCATTTTGGAATCGCGATCCGCGATATCCCGATGGGAGAATTGTCTGGGCCACAACAGGAGTTAGTGGAGGACAGGTGGCGCACATATCGGGGATCGGGAAAAGGAAAGTCCTGAATCCATCTACATCAGAATTCGCAATCCTGCGAATTTCGAAATCCCGATAGAAATAACGAGGAGTTGAAGAGACAGTTCACGCATGCATCGGGTATCGGGAGTCAGCAAATCATAGTGCTTGACATCGCGAGTAGCGATATCCCGATAAGGAAAAATCCCGACAAAGCAGAAGTCCCGACAGGGGAAGATAAAGTCAGCATTGACTGGCCATCGGGTCTCAGGGATTTGAGAGCCCAGTGATCGACAGTGAACTTGCAAAGCCGCGAGTTCTGACCCTATGATAAGTAAAGAAAGGGGAATCACGGAGAAGAGAATATGTGGGGTGCAGATTTCCCGATAGGGAAATAGAAGAACCTTAGAGTTCTTCGGGCCGAGAAGAAGAAGATCCTGTGAGAGGGGACGTGCCCGACGGTGCGGCTGCGTCACACAACAATGCACTCCCCATAGCATTCGGTAATTTTCTATACAGGCACAGTGATGTGTATTGTTTGTGTTATTATAAGCTCTGTAAATTGTGTCCACTGCCTGCATGGTTAAGGCAGTTTATAAAACCTACGAACTCACAACATTTTCTTTTGATTGTTGTTCGATGCTGACTGAGGTGAGCAGGTGGCAGCGAATTTTGGGTGTGATTGTTTTATTGTTTAGACCACAACTTGGAACCTAGTTGTTGTCGGCATTTACACCTCGTTTCACCACCAGTTTGTGCCCACGATTGTACCGTCGCGCGGGGGTACTCCCCACTAACCGCCTGGGTACAACCTTGCTTTCCCATAGGGATGACCATGATTTCCTTCCTTTGATTCACCTACCAACAAACCTTCCTGGTGTGTGTCTTCATATCGCCTCGCCTTACAATCTTCAGCAGCAACTGAACATCCTCGGATGAGCCTCTGTAGCATTTGTTTTTAATTGACAACTTCTTCTTTTTTAAAATTTGAAACCCCTTATGGCGCGTCGTAGAGCGATTGCAAATTCATCACTGACAACCATTGTGTAGCGTGAGGAGTCTAGCATAGCGTTTTTGCCCTTAAACCGTTAGTGGCTTCTTACCTGGCTTGGGCCTCCTCCCAAGTTTTTTGTTTCTAAAAAGAAAACAACTTCAGTTGCCATACCATTTAAACGCCACGTCCTTGGCTTGCTCGGTTACCCAGTTACTGGAATCTAAAATGCTTGTTTCTTCGACCTTTTATTTATTTAATGGTAGCTAGTAAAGAGATGTTGTCAAACGGTTGAATAATCAAGGATATTTTAAGTTGGTAGTTTTTATTGTATTTTTGTTTCTAATGATTAACGTAGGTTGATAGCGTTGGGAAAAGATTTTATTTATAATTCTATATTTAAGTTTGTTAGATAGCGCTGGAAAGGATTTTATTAGAATGACGAATAAACAAGGTAGCTTGTAATTTTATTTGCTAGATGATAAATTTTTCATTGAGACTATTTAATTATTGTGGAATGATTTATAAATATAGAGGTAACAGGAATTATATAAACTTGGTAGTGATGATTAGTATTAAAATAATGAGCTGTTAATAATAGTATAAATGCTTTTATTGATAATTGGTTAAATTTTGATTGGTTATATGATTAGGTTTTGATTTAACAAGTTGCCACAAGTAGTTGTGAGTCATGTCAATTTAGGAGTTGGACCTGGATAAACCAGACTTAAATTTAGAGTTGTCATTACCTTGTAATTTGATTGTTATTATTGCAAGGTTATCATAATATAGAAGGTGATGTGGTTATGATTAGTCATGGAAATTTTATTGTATTGGTAGCATGCAAGAAGTATTGTGATTGATAATTTAATTGCAAAGTCATCATAATATAAGATGTGATGTTGTTATAGTAATGTTATTGTAATTTTATGGTATAGGTAACATATAAGATGTATTGAGATGATTAATTTAATTGCGGAGTTATTTTAATGGTAGTGTAATGTTGTTATTATTTTATGGTAATGTTGTTGAGATTGTGTTGAATTGTTAACATATAATGTAATGTCATTAAACTAAGTACAATCAGTTGCTATGAGTTAGTAATTGGGGAACATCGATTAATGGAATTTAAATGGAGTAGTTGGTATGAAATTAATGCCCATTTTAGTTATAGTAATGTGTGGTTAATTAAAGTTAATGTACGATGAATTACAGTAAAGTTTACTCTCACCCTTGGTTTAATTGAACTTGATTGATAGAACGAATCTTAGTTAATCATTGATGTTGGTAGATTTAGCATTTTTAGTTCCGGTATTGATTGTGTCGCATGGGATGTAGACACCTCCATGTTCCTCAGAACAGTCACCATCCATGAGACCTTAAATGGTTAAAATCGATGGGAACCTGGGCTTGAGCGTTGATTATGTGTCTTGAAGGTCCTAACCATTGCAGGGTAGGACGGTCGGGTAGTCAGTCATATTATTGTCTGTTGATTGTCGTTCTTTGCTTGCAGAGGTTTATGTGCGTTTTAGATCTCTATGTTGTCATTTCATTGCATGCGTCATGTTCGTCATCGTATGGTGACGCCAAGTCGAATGTATTTATTATCCTTGTACACACGCGCACACACACAAAAAAAAAAAAATGCACTTGTTATAAGAGGTTGTTGCCGTAACGAGGAGGCTCGTTACATCACTCGTGAGTAGTTTTTCTTTCTCAAAGTAAGGTTCATTCACAAAGCCATCAGATCAGCGCAAGAGAGACTTCACACCATGAAAACTCAAAAGTGTCCTATCTCAGTTCTCAAAATCGATCTATCTAAATCCTATGATAGGGTATCATGGCTTTACCTTCGATTGTTGCTTCCGCATATCAGGTTTGAGCTCCCCATGGTTAAATGGATAATGTCTTGTGACAACGGTCTCCTTCACAGCCTTAATAAATGGTGCTAGCTCGCCCTTCTTTAAGTCTGGTCGAGGGTTGAGGTAGAGGTGTTCCCTGTCACCTTATCTATTTTTACTCATTGTTGACGGCCTCAGTCGATCTCTTAAGGCTGAATAATTTGCAGGGTTTATGAATAGGTATACAAGAACGCTTAACACATTTATTGTTTGTGGATGATGTACTAATATTTTGTTTGTGTGACGTATCCGAAGGTAGAATATTAAAAGATATATTGGATATTTTTTGTGATGCAACAGGTATGGATATCAATGCCACCAAGTCATCTATCTTCTTCCCATAATTTTTGGAGGATGGGTGGCCTAAGTTGATCATTTTTTTCAATTTCCCAACTCATGACATGGGGAATGGTGTAAAATACATGGACTTTAATCTTAAACCCAACAACTATAGCATTTCTGATTGTAAGTGATTGCTCACACAAATTGAAAGGAGGATCAACTCCAAGTGCAATAGGTGGATCTCTCGAGGGGTTCGTTTAATTCCCATTAAGTCGATGATTGAAGCCATACCCATCTATCAACTTTTACTTTCTCTAATGTCGAAGGTGTTAGTAACAATTCTTGTCCTAGGCAAGAGAGTATTTAGGTCCGAAAGTTGCACGAGAAGCACCTAAGCGCAGCACGAAAAAATCTCGTTTCGGGCTTCCAAGCAAGTAAGCGAGCGAAATTATATTGTCAACGGTCTGGATTCATCCATAGGAGCAGATCGACGATCAACAGGAAATCGCGGTCAGCGGAGTCACGTCGATATTAGCGCGATGGATAGCACCCATATTGCATATAGGAAAGGATATCAACCATCCATCCAAAGGACGCGTGGTGCGAGATCTAGTTACGTCGGCGTTTCGGCGTTCGGGAGTTCGAAGGCGAAGGGTTCCATGTCGTTCTACATCTTGAAACCCTGAACCCCGAAGAACCGAAAGCACACAAAGTTGGGCCCGTAGTATCACAGAGCAGTCTTGGCCATCCATCCAAAGGGAACACCTGGTGCATGATTAGGCTACTCGCCTTTTGCCCATCGTGACTTCGAAGCACAAGGAGTAGCTCCTTTCATATCCCTGAGAAGCGAAGTGCCGAGAGCGTCCAAGACCCGGGCCCACAGTATCGCCAAGTGAGTTCAGGACCGTCAGATCTGAGAGGGACGGGTGGCGCCCAATTAAGCCATCTCGGTGTTTTGCTCATCGCGAATGTGATAAGCAAGGATCAACTCCTTCCTATTCATGAACGTCGAAAGTGCCTTTGAGAATAAACGCAGGGTCACAACCCGTGGACACTTGGGAAATAAAAGCGTTGTGCAAGAGGGGCCAAAGGTGTCGAGTTTAGTCACAGAAGGGATCATCATGATATCTAGGTGCCATCTGATTCAATCTCAATCCTAGTACTCGATAGGAGTAAATGAAGGTGAGAGGGGGTGGTTGAAACCTCTCCTCACTAATTAAGTGCAAAGTATGGAGGATCTAGCAAGTTGTCTGCCCGGGAGGGTCCTGTGTACCGTTTTTTTCCAAAGACACCATGTTGAGTCCTCGACTAGCCAGAGAGGTCTGCACACGCTAACTCGACACTTAATGGCTCAACTACTCCCCTTGCAGGAGCCATGCGCAGTTAAGGTGGGGTCTGTCAAAAAATATCCATCCGAGTTTGAATGAAAGGACACCACGCCTTGGATGACTGAGCACGCCTCTGTTAGGCAAATTTTTCTAAGTATATAGACTCAGTCTTTGTATTTTGTAATCCATCGATGGTTGAGCAAGGCTCCCAGTTGTAAAACTTTAATGAAGCACTGTTATTCTGGTTATGCATGGAATCTTGAGACTTCTTGCCTTATGAATTTCAGTTTCTTTCATGTTTTTGTTTACACTGTGTTAGAGCGGCTCAGAATTGGAGAATCCAGTCGAGTTGTAACTGTTATAGGATGATGTAGGTTGGATCATTGTAATAGTTGCATTGTTTCTAATCAGTCCCTGTGATTTTCTTAGCATTGAATGACTTGGAATTGGAGGATCCAGTCAAGTCCCCTTTTCAGTTTCTCGAAGCCCTGAACCAAGAGGATCTTGCATTCAGAGTTTTTCTTCTACACACTGCTGAAAGGCATGTTGCCTAAGATAGTTTGCTCACTCCTCTCACCAAGTCCTCAACCTGCTCATCTTTAAATCAACTCACTGACTGAAGTTAGATCAAGACCTCCTTTGTTCCTTACATACCGGACTCAGTTCCCGAGTTAGAGAGATATCTTCCCGATTCTCTACCCATTTGATCACCCATTAAAACTATCGTGACATAAAAATGATGGGCGTTGGGCTCTGCTCCTGCAAGCAATCCAGGAGTGACTTATGACGCTAACATTTCTGGTGCTGTTGTCAGTGACAAAGTTGAAAATTTTCCCCGGGATTGAATGACATTGATCCTCTGATCCTGAAGGTGCATCAGGTATCAGAGCCTTTGAAGATTGCTACTATGCACTTGGCGACTCCATTGTGACGAATCCACTGTGGCGAACCTGTCATGTTAATTGTGGCTTTCAGGGGCGGGCATACGAGGTCCCATCCATAGTTGCCTCTAGATACACCTGAAACTGAGACAAAGGTGGTTCTCAGAAAAGGAAAGGCCTCTGAAGGAGAAGCTTCCACCGCCGAACTAGGTAATCCACCATCTCCTTCTATAGGAACTCCATTTTCTCCTCCTTAGTTTCTTAACAGACCTTTTTCTGAAGTTTCCCGTTTCCTAAATTTCAGGAGTGTTCCTGCTGAGTTTTCCCCTCCTAGTCTCGGATGAGAGGGAAAGATCCTTGTCACTCCCCTCTCCCCTGAAGTTGTACCCTGGCATAGACCCAGGATCACAGAAGATTTCCCCAGGCCTAGTTTTACCACTCCTCCTCTTGTTACTGTTGCCGCTTCTGCACAAAGAGGAGCGTCCGCTGACTTAAGCCCGTTAGCCTACTCCCTAAATCCCCTATTGTTTCCCATTCCACTCAGAAGCCCATTCCCAATATCCCCTGTTCACACTCCTTCTCCTCCAAGTTCTCCTCCACCTAATATTCCTATGGTTGGTGATAATCCCCCTCTAAATAGAATGGATGCCATAGTCCCTGCCAGATATGCTCAATTAATCTTACCCCATCCTATGAATCCTCTCCCTGTTGAAGATTACTTGAAGTATATGCCCAAGTTCACTGGGGAAGGGGACATAACTGCGGAAGAGCACATGGATGCTTTCTACAGTTATGCAGACAACCTGAACATTGAAAATGAAGATGTTTGGATGAGAGTCTTCGTCTAGAGCCTAGATGGTGAGGTGAGGAAGTGGTTTAGAGGATTGGCTCCCATATTTATTGCTGGGATCAAAGCTCTGGATAGAGCTTTCCTGAGGCAGTGGGGAGATAGGAAGGATTCCATGTATTACATGACAGAGTTCGGGTCTTTGAAGAATATGGAAGGAGAGTCTGTCTCTGACTTCTCCAAAAGATTCAATAAGATGTATAATAAAATTCCTCCTGAAATAAAACCCTCAGAAGCCTCGGCCAAGATTTCTTATGCTAGTGTGTTTGGCCCCGATTTCTGTCTTTTATTGAGAGAAAGAAGAGCCACCTCCTTAGCTCAAATGCAAGATGCAGCCATAGAGGTGGAATCTAATGTATTAGTAGCTGACAGATTGAAGAACAAGGCTGACGCAGACAGGAGAAAGGGAAGAATTGAAGCCTCAACTTCTGGCCCATCGGTGCCCCACCCTCAAGTGGATGAACTGACCAAGATGGTGAAGTCTCTGTCTGCAGAGATGGAGAGACTGAAGGTGGAGGGGAGGCAAGCATACAATGGCCTTTAAAATGCCGAAAAAAAAGGAGGTTTCAGGAGGCCAAACAATGTTGCTTCCGCAACTATGCAAAGAGAGAGGGGAAGAGACAAAGAAGACCAGAAAATTCAGGCCCCTTTTCAAAACAATTTTGTGGCCGAGGGGGAAGAAGGGGAAAAAGATGAACTTGATCCTGAAATCCATTGCTTCGGAGACACTCCTCCTTTTCCTCATCTCACTCAATCATCATACGAGGAGTATCTCATGGACAGTCAGCTAAATGAACTGAGCAAAGGAGACAAGGCTAGTGGCAGCCAAGGTGGGTATGACCTAAGGTCCAAGAAAAAGACAGTAGCGCCTGAGGTTCTTCAACGGTTCACTAGAATAGAGAAGCCTACTAATGAAATAGTAGACAATCACAGAGGTAAGAAACCTGACCCCTCTCTCCCATAGTCCAGGGTCATGTTCCTGAAATAAGAGAAATCCCTAAGCTTACATCTTCTTTTAATTTCGAGCATGAAATTTAAAAGATCAGAATCCCTGTGCCCCTGACCGAATTGATTAAACATGAAGGGTTCAAGAAATGATTCTTTGAGATTTTATAGTCTGAGGTCGCATGCCTTCCCACAGACTCCATCAATTTGCAAGATGAAAAGCCTGCAGTTATTCTAGGTCCTATGGTAGAAGACAGGAATGACTCATCCCCTCCCTTCTACACTTCCTTGAACATACATGACAAGGTACTGCACAACTGCTTGATGGATTCAGGGGCTTCTCACAACCTCATGCCCAAAACTGTCATGGAAGAGTTAGGGATAGAAGTCACCCGAGCCTATCATGACCTCTATTCCTTTGACTCCATAAAAGTTCAATGTCTAGGAGTTATCAAAGACCTGGTCATGACCTTATTTCAGTTTCCCATGAAAAGTGTGGTCATGGATGTTGTAGTGGCTAATGTCCCCCCCAAGTTCGGTATGTTGTTATCAAGATATTGGATAAAAAGACTAGGGGGAACTTTGCAGATGGACCTCACATATGCTACTATCCAAGTGCTTGGAGGAGAACATAGGAGGCTATACAGGGAAGCCCAACTGGCCTATATAATCAGTGATGAAAACAACCCTACAAACCATCCCATTTTTTCCTTGGACACTGATTTAGGTTCCAGTGTACTACAACTCACTAATGCCCCCAAGCCTCCTCTGAAACTCAGAAAGCCACCCACCACTTCCCATAAATATCCTCCCTCCATCACCCCCGTCTGGAAAATGTTCTTTGATGGAGCCTTTTCCAGGGAGGGCGCTGGTGCTGGGGTATTTTTTGTGTCACCTGCTCAGGAAACCATATCTTTGTCATACAAATTAGAATTTGAAGCCACCAACAATGTGGAAGAATATGAAGCTCTTGTCCTAGGATTAATATCCGCAAGGGAGATGGGAATTCAGGAGGTAGCAGTGTTCGGAGATGCAGAGTTGGTGGTCCAACAGATCAGAAACGCTTATCAGGCTAAGCATCCTTGACTCAGAAGCTACAGAAATGAGGTATGGGACTTAATTGGCAGTTTCTTCTCAGCATTCAACATTTATTTCATCCCAAGAGAGAAGAACACAGTGGCCGATTCCTTGGCTACATCAGCGAGCAGTTTCAAAGTGCCCTTGCCGCCCAAATTCAGATACGATGTAGAAGTAAAATGAAGGCCCTCCATACCTGACAATGTCAAACATTAGAAGGTATTCGAGGATGATCTTGAGATCAAGAGATTCTTGGAGACTGTCGAAGAATTTTCAGAGATGCATATCGACCAAGACTCTGTCTCTGAAGAAGAGCTTGATGGGGGTAAGTTTCTGAGTAAAATTGCAAAGAGTAACATTGTGCATCTCCCCAGCAACCATATTCCAAGGGGACTGGTTCCTTTGGAAATAATTTTTGATAGAAATGATGTGTCATTAAAAGGGGAAATCTCAGAGGATGGCGTTGATACTATTCAGTGCAACATTGGCACTGAGAGTGAACCCAAGTTTGTCAAATTGTCAAGAAGTTTGACAAAGGAGTAGAGGTCTGAATACGCTGGACTTTTGAGGGAATTTGTTGATGTTTTTTCCTGGACCTGTGAAGATCTCAAAACATATAACACTTCTGTCATTGAGCATAAAATCCCGTTGAAAAGGGAGGCGAAGCCATTTAGGCAGAAGCTAATACAGATCAATCATATGTTGCAGCCTATCATGGAGAGGGAAGTGAAGAAGCTGCTACAGGCCCAGATCATCATACCACTGAGATACTCAGAGTGGGTGGCCAACTTGGTCCCAGTAAGGAAGAAGAATGGAGAAATCAGACTCTGTGTAGACTTCAGAAACCTGAACAGGAGTTCACGGAAGGATAACTACCCCTTACCAAAGATGGAACATATATTGCAGAGGGTAACAGGAGCATCCAGGATGTCCATGATCGATGGCTTCTCTGGCTACAACCAAATCTCTGTTATGCCTGAGGACAGGGAAAGGACGGCATTTACCACTCCATGGGGCACTTTCATGTATGCCAAAATGCCTTTTGGATTGATGAATGCAGGGGAAACGTTTCAACGTGCCATGGATATAGCTTTCATTGGGGAAAAGGATAAATTTGTGGTCATCTATCTGGATGACATAACAGTATTTTTGAAATCTGATAAAGAACATTGTTGTCATCTCAAAAAGGTTTTCCTGAAATGCAGGAATTTTGGCATTTCATTAATCCCCAAGAAATCTATGTTCACCATGCAGGAGGGAAAGTTACTAGGCCACATAGTATCAGCGGAAGGAGTCAAGATCGATCCTAGCAGAGTCGAGGCAATACAAGCCTTATCAATCCCGAGATCCAGGAAGGAGGTCCAATCTTTCCTTGGCAAGATTAATTTTCTGAGGAGGTTTGTTCCTAACTTTGCTAAGGAGGTAAAACTTATAACAGCCATGTTAAGGAAGGGAAATGAAGTAAGGTGGACTTTTGAATCGCAAAATCCTTTTGAGAAAATAAAGAAGGCCTTGACTGAAGCCCCTGTGCTTATCAGTCCCGATTACTCAAAGGATTTCCTTATTTTCTCCTTTGCCTCACCTGACACGGTGGTTGTTGTTTTATTACAGAAAAACGAGGCTGGGCTAAAGCAGCATATTGCCTATTTCAGTTGAGCATTGAGGGATGCCGAAGTCAGGTATGACACTATCGAGAAGCAGGACTATGCCCTGGTAAAGGCTCTCAAGGCCTTCAGAACCTATGTCCTGCAGTCAAAAATCATTGCCTATGTCCCCTCAGCTACTGTCAAAGACATTCTTATTCAGCCTGACATAGACGGGAGGAGTAAGTGGATAGCCAAGATTCTGGAATTTGACCTGGAAATAAAGCCTACCAAATTGATCAAAGGTCAAGGTTTAGCCAAGTTGTTGGCTGAAGAAAATTGCCAAGATTTGGGGGTAAGTTTCATCAACGAAAATTCAGGAATTCAGCAGGATCGGTTGTCTGAAATAGACCCTCAAAGGGAGCCCCCATTGGCTCTATGTCCCTGGTATAAGGATGTCATATACTTCCTGCAAGAGTTGCGGCCTCCAGACGGCCTGCAAAGAAACAAGGCAAAAGCTCTGAAGCTCAAAGCAGTCAGATACTGCCTTATCAATCAAGTTTTATATTGGAAAGACCCCCTGGGGTTGCTTTTGAAATGTGTAGATCTGCAAGAGGCTAACAGGATCATGGTTGAATTTCACGACAGCCTATGTGGAGGGCATCATTTCTGGAAAACCACAGCCTACAAAATCCTCAGGGCTGGATACTACTGGCCCACTGTATTTACTGACGTCTGTAGAAGGGTCAGAGCCTGCATCAAATGTCAAAGATTTGCAGGAAAACAACAACTCAAGTCTTTGTCGTTAAATTATGTGGTTGTTTCAGGACCTTTCCAGCAATGGGGCCTAGATTTCATTGGAGAAATTCACCCCGCTTCCAGTGGGCAGCAAAGATGGATCCTGACTGCTACAGATTTCTTTACCAAGTGGATTGAAGTTATCCCCACCAGGAATGCTTCCCACAAGGTAATCATTGGATCTCTGGAAGACCTCATCACAAGATTCGGCTACCTGAGTAAGATTGTCACTGATAACACAGCCTCTTTCAGGGCTGATCCGTTAGCCAAGTTATGTGAGCAATTCGGGATCAAACTGATTCACTCCACCCCATACTATCCCCAGGGCAATGGTTTAGCAGAGTCCTCCAACAAAAGCCTGATAAGGATCATCAAAAGACTGTTGGAAGACAATAAGAAGGCCTAGCATTCAAGATTGAAATTTTCTCTATGGGTTTATCGAGTGACCACGAAGAGATCTCTAGGCATCTCTCCTTTCCAATTAGTCTATGGAGAAGATGTTGTTTTTCCTTCCCATTTAGCCATTCCTGTAGAAAAATTCCTCCAGGATCATCGAGAGGAGCCTGATGACATAATCAAAAGAATTCATCAGCTAGTGGAAATCCAGCAGGCCAAGGAGCAAGTAATGGGTAAAATTCAGGACCATCAGCAAAGGATCAAGCAGGCTTTTGATAAGAAGGCCAAGAAGGAAGAGTTTTGTATAGGAGACCTGGTACTAAAATGGGATGCTCCTAAACAAGATAAAGGAAAGCACGGAAAATTCGAATCCCTGTGGATCGAGCCTTTCAAAGTCTCCGAAGTATTCTTGAATAACACCTACATGTTATGGGATTTGAAGGATCAAGAAGCTTTCAATGGCCCTGTGAATGGCCATTTCCTAAAAAGATTTTTCTCTTGAGCCGCACATGGCTCTTTCATGGTTGTAAATATTGTTTTTCTTTGTGTTTTTAAGTTTTAAATAAATGACTCCATAGCCCAACCGCAAGGCACTGGAACTGCAAACGAGTCCTTAGAGCATCAAAGGGATGACTCTATCCCCCATGGAGCCTAATGTTAGTAACAATTCTTGTCCTGGGCACAAGAGTATTCAGGTTCGAAAGTTGCACGAGAAGCGCCCAAGCGCAACACGAAAAAATATCGTTTCAGGCTTCCAAGCAAGTAAGTGGGCGAAATTATATTGTCGACGGTCTGGATTCATCCATAGGAGCAGATCGACGGTCGGCAGGAAATCACGGTCAGCAGAGTCACACCGATATTAGCACGATGGATAGTGCCCATATTGCATATAGGAAAGGATAGCAGTCGTCCATCCAAAGGATGCGTGGCATGAGATCTAGTCACGTTGGTGTTTCGGCATTTGGGAGTTCAAAGGGGAAGGGTTCCATGTCATTCTACATCTTGAAACCCCGAACTCTGAAGCGTCGAAAGCACACAAAGTCGGGCCTGCGGTATCACGGAGCAGTCTCAACCGTCCATCCAAAGGGGACACCTGGTGCGCGATTAGGCTCCTCGCCTTTCGCCCGTCACGACTTTGAAGCACAAGGAGTATCTCCCTTCATATCCCTAAGAAGCGAAGTGCCAAGAGCGTCCAGAACCCAGGCCCACAGTATCGCCAAGTGAGTTCACGACCATCAGATCTGAGAGGGACGCGTGGCACCCAATTAAACCCTCTCGATGTTTCTCTCATCGCGACTGTGATAAGCAAGGATCAACTCCTTCCTATTCACGAACACCAAAAGCGCCTTTGAGAATAAACACAGGGTCACAGCCCGTGGTCACTTGGGAAATAAAAGAGTTGGCAAGAGGGGCCAAAGGCGTCGAGTTTAGTCACAGAAGGGATCATCATGATCTCCAGGTGCAATCTGATTCAATCTCAATCATGGTTCTCGATTGGAGTAAATGAAGGTGAGAGGGGGTGGTTGAAACCTCTCCTCACTCATTAATTGCAAAGTATGGAGGATCTGGCAAGCTGTCTACCCGGGAGGGTCCTGTGTACCGATTTTTTCCAAAGACACCATGTCGAGTCCTCAAGTTGCCAGAGAGGTCTGCACACACTAACTCGGCACTTAATGGCTCAGCTACTCCCCTTGCAGAAGCCATACGTAGTTAAGGTGGAGTCTGACGAAAAATATCCGTCCGAGTTTGACTGAAAGGACACCACGCCTTGGATGACTGAGCACGCCTCTGATAGGCGAATTTTTCTAAGTATATAGACTCAGTCTTTGTATTTTGTAATCCATCGATGGTTGAGCGAGGCTCCCAGTTGTAAAACTTTAATGAAGCACTATTATTCCAGTTATGCATGGACTCTTGAGACTTCTTGCCTTATGAATGTCAGTTTCTTTCATGTTTTTGTTTACACTATGTTAGAGCGGCTCGGAATTGGAGGATCCAGTCGAGTTGTAACTGTTATATGGTGATGTAGGTTGGATCATTGTAACATTTTCATTGTTTCTAATCGGTCCCTATGATTTTCTTAGCACTGAACGACTTGGAATTGAAGGATCCAGTCAAGTCCCCTTTTCAGTTTCTCGAAGCCCTGAACCAAAAGGATCCTGCATTCAGAGTTTTTCTTCTACAAACTGTTGAAAGGCCTGTCACCTGAGGCAGTTTGCTCACTCCTCTCACCAAGTCTTCAACCTGCTCATCTTTAAATCAACTCGTTGACTAAAGTTAGATCAAGACCTCCTTTGTTCCTTACATACTGGACTTATTTCCCGAGTTACAGCGATATCTTCCCGAGTCTCTACCCATTTGATCACCCATTAAAACTATCGTGACATAAAATTGATGGGCGTTGGGCTCTACTCCTGTGACGCAGCACGCACCTGCAGGCACGCCCACTCACAGGATCTTCCTTCTTTCCACGACCCGAAGAACACTAACTGGTCCTTCTGTTTCCCTATCGAGAAATCCGCACCCACAGAACTCTTCACGCGATCCCCTCCTTTTACAAATTGGAGGATTGGAACTCGCGACTTCGCAAATCCAAAGGTCAGTAGTCGAGTGTTGGTCCTACGAATCCCCGAACACTGATACAAGTCAACGTTGACCTTTCCCTTCTCCTATCGGGACTTTCTCTATCATGATTTCTCCCCTCGCGATGTCGAACACTTCGGTTCCCCCGACTCCCGATACCCGATATGTCGATTACCCGACACACGCGCGAGTTGAATTTTCCACCACCTGACACCTCGTCAGGATTTCGGATTTCACAATTTCACGAATCCTGATGTCAATGTTTCAAGCCTTCTCGCCACGAAACTCTGATATCTCATGCCACCTGTCCTCCACTCTCCGACTTCGCTGTGGCCCACACTATCTTTTAACTGTCGAGATATCGCGTATCACGATTTCGCGATTCTCGTTGCAATATTTTGGAGTTTCAGTCCACGAAACCCCGATGCACGATTTCACGTGTGAATCTAACGGCCCCCTATGGCTCGGATCAATGGGTATGCCCCTCCTGAGCTTTCAACCTCTCGTGAATACTCCATTGTATCTCCCCTGCACCTTTCTGATATCTAACGGCCCACGGAATTTCACGAAATCTCCCCGGAGAATTTCGTTTGTCCGTTCTTCCGGATGAAATCTGAGAAAGTACCAAGTGTTGCTCCACGGAACTCATCCGCCTGCTCGCAAACTTACGATGCCTCTTGAATCTTCAGGCACAACTTGTATACGTTGTACTTCAACAAACTCAAAGGCCTATCCTTCCTGAGCTTTTCCCACAGCTTTAAGTTCTCAGAAAGAAACTCCTTGCTCGCACTCCTTGCGGAAACCTTCAAACACTTTCAAGTGTTTGAATACTTCGACTCCGCACAGACCTGTAGTAACAGTCCTTCAACTCTCTACTCATATTCGCAACTCTGAGACTTCTCTTGGCCTGCACACTCCTTGCACGGCTCATGTACTCGACTGCACTTCTAGGTGAATGAGAACAAAAGCTATCTCTATCTGAACTCTCTGTCAATGCACTCCTTGTGGAAATAATTCTCTGGCTCAAATAGAGAAACAATTGAAACTCATTCCTTCACCCTTTCAGACTTCAATTCAGGCATGAAATCATATACACAGCATGTAAAAGCAAATGTATAACAGGAAGCAACCATTCATGAGCATATCAACATCAATATATAGAGAACAGACACAAAACCATGAATTTGAATTAAATCTTTCTATTAATTCAAATGTCTGCACATGGGTGTTCTTACATAGCTCTCTGCATCTTCTATGCTCCAATGATTCTAACTATTGATACAATGCACAATGAGGGTGTCTATATCCCGTTTCCCTCTTGCGCTCTAGAACTGTCTAGTCTAGAATTAAATCCTATCTACTTTACATTAACTACCTTAAATGCCTCTACCTACTAAGGACGAGATTTATCCACTCAAGTTCCACTACATTATACAAGTGTGATCTTTCTTAATGACTCATTTAAGATTGTGCAACAACTTCAAGGTGTTTTCAAAATTTGTGATGGCGCTCATCCAGCTGTCTCTTGCCTTCCACGTTGGCTCGCTTGATGTGAGGGATGCTCCTGCATCATACTCCCTCGCTTGAAAACTTTCATGGGCTTCTGTCCATGAGCTCTTGCATGGTTTGTCCATGCTTCTGTATCTTTGCTTCAGTCTCCTAGCTGGCATCTTCAACTGGATGGTTCTTCCACTTGTCCAGATACTCAAAGTATTATTTCCTTCTAGTCTTCTTGCCAACTCGTTTGTCCAGTATGCACTCCATCTGTGGATTTTCTGCAACTGGCATCTGCTTCGTCCACTGGATCACTGGTTGCTCACCTCCAGTCCCTATTTCTTCAACTTTATATGGGTACAAATCCGAGATATTGAATATCGTAGAAATTCTGATCCCATCGGGTAATTCAATCTCATAAGCATTCGCCCCAAATTTCTTCAAGACCTTGTAGGGTCCGATTTTCTTCATCTTCAATTTGTTATATGTCCCTCTCGGGAACCTTTCCTTTCTCAAATGTGCCAGAACCAGATCACCAACCTCCAATTGAAGTTGTCTTCTATGCTGATCGGCTCTGCGTTTATACTCTTGACTTGATTCCAGCAGTCGCTACTTCACCTGACTGTGAAGTTCTTTCATCGCCTCTATGAATTCTTCTGCACTAGCGCTCCTAGTCGCAGTCTGTTTTGAATCCCTCATTTCAGAAATTCCTCTCGGTTGCATGCCATAGACAACCTAGAATGGACTTTGCCCTGTGCTCCTGTTAACTAAGTCATTATACGCAAACTCGGCATGCGCTAATATGTGGTCCCACTAGCTGTGGTGCTCTATCACCAAGCTCCTCAACAAGTCTCCCAGAATTTTGTTCACCACTTCCATCTGTCCATCTGTCTGAGGATGATACGCTGAACTAAACAACAAGTTAGTTCCCAGCTTCTTCCATAAGGTCCTCCAAAAATTCCCTATGAATTTGGTGTCTCGATCCGAAACTATACTCTTCGGCAACCCATGAAGTCGAATGACCTCTTTGAAGAACAGATTGGCAATGTGAGTTGTGTCACTGGTCTTCTGACATGGAATGAAGTGTCCCATTTTGGAAAATCTATCCACTACCACAAATATTGAATCACAACCTCTTTGTGTCCTTTGCAACCCCAATACAAAATCCATGCTAATTGCATCCCACGGCCTCCCTGGGATGGGAAATGGTTGATAAAAACCTCCATTCTGCCTCCTTCCCTTCGAATGTTGGAAAATTCTGCATCTTTCTACAAATCTCTTGACTTCTGATCACATCCCTGGCCAAAAGTATGATTCTCTCAGCTTTGCGAATGTTTTGTCATGACCGAAGTGTTCGGCCAATCCTCCACTGTGTTTCTCCTTCAGCATATTCTCCCTCATGGAGCATTTCGGTATAAACAGTTGATTTCCTCTGAACAGCAATCCTTCTTGGATCATGTACTCGGCCCACTGGCTTCTATCCCTGAGAACTGGATTCCCAGCTGCTTCATACGCTTCCTTGAAATCCTGATCATCTGCGCACATGTTCCTGAGATCATCAAAACCCAGCGTTTTGACTCGAAACTCCTGCAACAACAAACACTTCCTGCTCAAAGCATCAGCAACTTTGTTAGCAGTACCAGAAATATATTTTATCACAAATGTGAAATTCTGCATATACTCAACCCATTTGACATGTTTTTTATTCAACTTTTCCTGTTGAGTCACAAACTACAGTGCATGATTGTCACTGTACAAAACAAATTCCTTGGGTATCAAGTAATGCCTCCACTTCTTCAATGCCTGTATGATAGCATAAAACTCCTTATCATACGTGGAGTATTTCAATTTCGCCTCATTCAACTTCTCGCTGAAATACGCTATCGACATGTCTTCTTGACTTAAGACTGCCCCGATTGCAAATCCACTTGTATCGCATTTCACCTGAAATGTTTTATGGAAATCTGGCAACACCAAAACTGGTTGTTCCGTGATCTTCCTCTTCAACAAATTAAAACTTTTCTCAACTTCTTATGTCCAATGAAAAGACTTGTGCTGCTTCTTCACGGTATCCATCATTGCTGCACTAATTCCACTGAAATTTCTGATGAATTTTCGGTAGAAACTAGCCAGCTCGTGAAAACTTCTCACCTCAAAAATATTCCTCGGTGATGGCCAATTCTTGATCACTACCACCTTATCTGGATCCATCCTTAACTCATTCACTAAAATAACAAACCCCAAGTAAATGAGCTCTATCTTCATGAATGAGGATTTCTTCATGTTTACCAACAGCTTCTCCTGCTGTAGTTTTTGCATCACTGTAGCCAAATGCTTCAAATGCTCTCCCATTGTTTTACTGTAAATCAGTATGTCATCCAAATACACAATGACGAACTTTCTGATGAATTCCCTCAGGACTTCGTTCATCAAACTCATGAAGGTACTTGGCGCATTTGTTAAGCCAAACGGCATAACAAGCCATTCATACAACCCTTCGTTTGTTTTGAATGCTATCTTCCATTCGTCACCTTCTCTCATGCGAATCTGGTGATATCCGCTTTTCAAATCAATCTTTGAAAAATATTTTTCTCCACTCAAGCAATCCATCAGATCATCCATCCTTGGCAATGGAAATATGTACCTGATGGTTATCTTGTTAATTGCCCTTGAGTCGGTACAAATCCTCTATCCTCCGTCTTTCTTCGGACTGAGTATTGTTGGAACAGCACGTGGACTCAAGCTTTCCCTGACCAAACCTTTGTCCAATAACTCCTGGACTTGCCTTTTAACTTCTTCATTCTCTTGTGGCGTCAATCTGTACGCGGCTTTGTTTGGCAAACTAGCCCCTGGTATGAGATCAATATGATGTCTCACACTCCTGATCGGTGGCAACGAACGAGGTAGTTTGTCCACTATGATGTCAGTGAACTCTTCCAGTAGTTCCTAAACTTCCTCTGGTAAATCATCCACTCTTGTGCTAGTCAGAACAATCTTCGGCTTTCTGACCACAAAGAACTGTGGATCCTCCTTCTTCTTAACCTCTGTAAGAAGTTCCTTCCCACTCATGAGAAGTACAGTGTTTCTTACTTCCGGCTTCACCTCCTTATCCTTAATCGGAAGCAACATGTGTGTCCTCCCACTCTTCTCCAGGGTGTATGTGTTCATTCGCCCATCGTGAATCACATTCCTGTCATATTTCCATAGTCTACCCAGCAATAGATGACAAACATCCATAGGAATGACATCACATAAGATCTTATCATTATATCCTCCTATCTTGAATTCAACTAAACATTGTTTTGTGACAGTTACCTAGTATCCTTTCTGTAGCCACGAAACTCTGTATGGGCTTGGATGATCAGTCATCTCCAGCTCCAGCTTCTCTACCATCTCTGTAGATACGAGATTATTCGTGCTACCACTGTCTACAATGACCTTGCATACCCTGTCCTTGGTCTTGAAAGCAGTCCTAAAAATTCTGGTCCTTTGGACTGAACTTTCCACCTCCTTCTCAGGTGTCAAAAGGACTTTTCGCATCATCAACGATCTTCTGCCTTCAGCGTCTTCTGCCTCAACATCTCATCTCTGCACCTCGGAGATGTGAGCTTCCCCAATGTCCTTCTTTTTCTCTGGACACTCATAAGACTTGTGCCCATTCTTCCCACATGTGAAGCATGTGATTACTCCAGCTCTTCCTCTTCCTCTACCTCTAGTACGAGGAAAAGTGTTGTTGTCAGCATAATCTCTTCTTTGCTCATTATGCTACCCTCTCTGTTTAGCATATGGTCCTCTTTGTGAGGTTCCACCTCTTTCTGTTCAAGTCTGAGGTTTCTTCCATTCCTCCTTGGGCTTCTGATATTTGTCCTGGGCAACTACTTTGCCTCTGGGCTGACTTCTGCCTCTGCCCCTCTGACTCTGCTTTCGGCTCAGCTTTTCCTCAGCTTTCAGAGCCATCTAATAAGCATCTTCCACCATTCGGATGGTTACCATGCTCATCTCATCCTGGATATCATATCTCAGGCCATTCATATATCTGGAAACTTTTTCATCATCGCTCTCCCGATGACCTGCCCTGATGTTCAGTTTATAGAATTCCTCGGTGTATTCTTTTACTGTCATTAGCTTCTGTCTTAGGTTCTGCATTCTCCTTAACAGAGTAATTTGATAGTCCTTGGGGATGAATTTCACCTTCATCTTCACTATCATACTGTCCCAACTCTTGATCTTCTGCTTTCCCTTGCAGCGTCTATCAGCTTGTAGTTCATCCCACCACAATGATGCATGTCCCTTCAATCGTGTGATAGCATGATTGACTTTCTTGTCCTCTTCGACATCTTCATAGTCGAAGTATGTGTCAAGAGCTCTAATCCAATCTAGAAGGTCCTCTGCATCCAAGTTTCCCTCGTAAACTGGAATGTCCATCTTTGCCCTTGCACCCATCTTGGAAATAGCTCTGATCAAGCATTCATTTGATCCATCTTCGGCTGCAACTTCCTCTTCACGTTCAGCCTCAATTTCTCTCTCGGAATCACTCAGATCCCCTGCACTGGCTGTGTGTCTTTGCGCTGTCTCCATGTCTTCGAGTCTGGCTCGAAGATCACGCATTTGTCTCTCTATGGCTGGATCTGTCATCTGCCTGCATCTCCTTCTCTGCACTTCCCTATCCTCTGGATTGGGTGACTGTCTATCCCTCCTTGGTGGCATGGTGAATTCTCCTCTTCTCTGCTATAGAAAGCAAAGAACCTTTATGTTCTCTGATACCAAACTTTACGCAACACGCACCCGCAGGCACGTCCGCTCACAGGATCTTCCTTCTTTCCATGGCCCGAAGAACACTAACTGGTCCTTTTGTTTCCCTATCGGGAAATCCACACCCACAGAACTCTTCACGAGATCCCCTCCTTTTACAAATTGGAGGATCGGAACTTGCGACTTCATGAATCCAAAGGTCAGTGGTCGAGTGTTGGTCCTACGAATCCTCGAACATCGATACAAGTCAACACTGACCTTTCCCTTCTCCTATCGGGACTTGCTATATCATGATTTCTCCCCTCACGATGTCGAACACTTCGGTTCCCTCGACTCCCGATACCCAATATGTCGATTACCCGACACACGCGCGAGTTGACTTTTCCACCCCCTGACACCTCATCGAGATTTCGAATTTCTCTATTTCGCGAATCCTGATGTCAATGTTTCGGGCTTTCTCGCCACGAAACTCCGATATCTCGTGCCACCTGTCCTCCACTCGCCGACTCCGTTGTGGCCCACACTATCTTTTAACTGTCAGGATATCGCATATCGCGATTTCGCGATTCCCGTTGCAATATTTTGGAGTTTCAATCCATGAAACCCCGATGCACGATTTCACGTGTGAATCTGACGGCCCCCTATGGCTCGGATCAATGGATCTACCCCTCCTGAGCTTTCAACCTCTCATGAATACTCCGTTGTATCTCCCCTGCACCTTTGTGAGATCTAACGGCCTATGGAATTTCGCGAAATCTCCCCGGAGAATTTCGTCCATCCGTTCTTCCAGATGAAATCTGTGAAATTTCCAAGTGTTACTCCATGGAACTCGTCTGCCTGCTCGCAAACTTACGACACCTCTTGAATCTTCAGGCACAACTTGTCTGCGGTGTTCCTCAACAAGCTCAAAGGCCTATCCTTCCTGAGCTTTTCCCACGGCTTTAAGTTCTCAAAAAGAAACTCCTTGCTCGCACTCCTTGCGGCAACCTTCAAACACTTTCAAGTGTTTGAATACTTCGACTCCACGCACACCTGTAGCAGCAGTCCTTCAACTCTCTACTCAGATTCGCAACTCTAAGACTTCTCTTGGCCTACACACTCCTTGCATGGCTCATGTACTCGACTGCACTTCTAGGTGAATGAGAACAAAATCTATCTCTATCTGAACTCTCTGTCAACGCACTCCTTGCGGACACTTCAACTGCACTCCTTGTAGGAATTCTCTGGCTCAAATAGAGAAACAATTGAAACTCATTCCTTCACCCTTTCAGACTTCAATTCGGGCATGAAATCATATACATAGCATGTAAAAGCAAATGTATAACAGGAAGCAACCATTCATGAGCATATCAACATCAATATACAGAGAAAAGACAAAACCATGAATTTGAATTAAAGCTTTCTATTAATTCAAATGCCTGCACATGAGTGTTCTTACACAGCTCTCTGCATCTTCTATGCTCCAATGCTTCTAACTACTGATACAATGCACAATGAGGGTGTCTATATCCCGTTTCCCTCTTGCGCTCTAGAACTGTCTAGTCTAGAATTAAATCCTATCTACTTTACATTAACTACCTTAAATGCCTCTACCTACTAAGGATGAGAGCTATCCGCTCAAGGTCCACTACATTATACAAGTGCACTCTTTCTTAATGACTCATTTAAGATTGCGCAACAACTTCAAGGTGTTTTCAAAATTTGTGTTGGCGCTCATCCAGTTGCCTCTTGCCTTTCGCGCTGGCTCGCTTGATGTGAGGGATGCTCCTGCATCATCCTGCAAGCAATCCAGGAGTGACTTCTGATGCTAACAGAAGGGAATCCTTAACCGCATCTAGAATATGTGCTTCACTTATCTATGGAAGGGAAGTACATATTACCAAGGCTCTCATTTGGTTGCTTGGAAAATATTGTTGAAGCCAAAAAGTATAGGAGGTTGGGATTTAAAATATTTATACATTTTCAGATGGGTTGCTAAGTCTTTATGGATGTTTATGACCTGAGATAGCCTGTGGAGGCATATTTTGGTCGATAAATACATTCATCTAGATTCCATTTTGGACTGGCTTGATAAGATACAAAAGTCCACTCACAATGTTTCGAACCAATTTCGTGTTGTCACACTTGTTTTTCCTATTATCATTAGATTTTTGGCTTGGAATGTGGTCTAGGGATCAAAAGTGCAGGTCAATATCGATGTTATCGTGGGATGTCATGAAAGAATTTTTCTCTCTGAAGGACTTGTGACTATCCTTCAAGAATATAGGCATTCCATGATCAATCATATTGGGGATCCTACTTATACGTTTGTTTGGCGACAGGTTGGCTCTCGACGAAGGATTTAGACTTTGAGTTAAATTGGCATCAAGTATGGGTTCAAGTCAATAGAGAATTGTGCATGGCACATGTCTAACTTATGGATGTTGAAGACGATCTGGTATGGTACTTTAACAAGTTGAGGGGTGTACTCTACCAAACTGAGATATCACGCTATGCTCAAAGAAGAGGATCATGAGATTAAATGGTGGTTTAATAAACTATGGAAAGTCCACAGTCTACTGAAAGGAATCATTTTCTTTTGTCTTAAGTGTTAACTTGGGATTGATTGTAAACTAGAGGGAAGCAAGGATCTAGTTTATGTTATTTGTGTAAGAATTTTGAGGAAATTAATTTGCATATATTCTTATATTGTCCTTTTACTTTACAAGTTGTTAGAAAAATAGGATCGTGGAGCAATAAAATAAAACAAATGTGGAAATAAAACACAGAAGATAGCCAATACAAGAGAGACACAGATTTACGTGGTTCACCCAGTGTGGGCTACGTCCACCAGAGAAATTGTCAGGTCCTTTCTTTATTATTATCCAGCAAAATGAAGGGATACAACCTACAAAAAAAACCCGTTGTAACTTCCTCTTCTTTCTCTCATAGTCTCCTCTCTCATAATACAATATTCACCATCAACCATAGCCGCAATACATTTCCCTCATAAAAGAGGGTTTCCTTCTAGGGCAAAAAACCCTAACATAATCTCTACCGTTAGATCTCCGACCTTATAATGAACGGTCCAGATTTACAATGAAATTACAATATACTTTTATAAGGCAACTTTTGCTTCGGGGGCTTCGCCCCCGAACCCCCGCTGGGGGCCCGCTTGCCCCCAGACCCCCCAACCGGGGGGATAGGCCCCCCGGACCCCGCAGAGGGGGTACCCCCTCTACACTCCCCCGCGTGGAAGAGTGTACATACTTCTGGGGTGTAAATACTTCATGGGGTATAAACACAGTTGAAAGTAAAAGAACTATAAATCAGGAAGATAATCAGGCTCCACAACCAACAATCTCCCACTTGGAGACTGATCTCAACAACTCCACCGTTGTTGTATATGTTGGACTCTGAACCTTCTTGGACCTGGCAAATTTCTCATCTTCATCTTCATTCTTG
>ML801457.1:143560-158557 GCA_009831015.1 Picea engelmannii | reverse complement strand
ATCTTCATATTAAATAATCTCTTCATTAGAAATACCTTATTCGACGCCGAGGGTTTTTCATACAATTTGGCCAACGCGTCCATCAAACCCTTCGTTGTCTTTTCTTTCGAAATATTGAAAGCCATCGACGCTGCCAAGCTCAGTCGTATCGTTCCTAGAGCCTTTCTATCAAGAATCTCCCATTCTTCGTCCTTCATGGCCGTCGGCTTCATTGCTACTCCGCTCAATGGTAGGAATAGATCCTTCTGATATAAATAGTCTTCCATCTGCATCTTCCATAACTGGTAGTTTTGGTCGTTAAATTTCTCGACCCTGAACTTTCCATCTTCCGACATTGCTCCCACTCGAACCAGGAACCCTCTTTTCTTGCGAGTTACCTTACGCTCTGATACCAGTTGTTAGAAAAACAGGATCGTGGAGCAATAAAATAAAACAAATGTGGAAATAAAACACAGAAGATACACAATACAAGGGAGACACAGATTTACGTGGTTCACCCAGTGTGGGCTACGTCCACCAGAGAAATTGCCAGGTCCTTTCTTTATTATTATCCAGCAAAATGAAGGGATACAACCTACAGCAAAACCCGTTGTAACTTCCTCTTCTCTCTCACAGTCTCCTCTCTCAGAATACAATATTCACCATCAACCATAGCCGCAATACATTTCCCTCATAAAAGAGGGTTGCCTTCTAGGGCAAAAAACCCTAACATAATCTCTACCATTAGATATGTGACCTTATAATGAACGGTCCAGATTTACAATGAAATTACAATATACTTTTATAAGACAATTTTTGCTTCGGGGGCTTCGCCCCCGAACCCCCGCTGGGGGCCTTCTTGCCCCCAGACCCCGCAGAGGGGGTACCCCCTCTGCACTCCCCCGCGTGGAAGAGTGTACATACTTCATGGGGTATAAACACGGATGAAAGCAAAAGAACTATAAATCAGGAAGATAATCAGGCTCCACAACCAACACAAGTTTGTCATGAAATAGAGCAGTTTTGGGGGGTGTCTTATTTACAGGACAAGGGTTCAATGTCTGAATGTTTCTGTGAATATTTCTTTGTTCCTTCCTTAAAGGATTTTCACTTCCTTCCAATACTGGTTACCTAGGGAGTTTGGCTTGCCTGTAATGCAAACATCTTTGAAGAAAAGGTGTCTCCTCCTTTTAAGGTATCACAACAATCCATGGCCCTATTTTCAAATTATAAGAAGAGCCCAGTAGTGAAAAAGGGTAGGCAGATCGGGGAAATGGTAATCAATTAAAATATGGCTTGGGGATTTTTTGATGGAGCTTGTTAGGGGATGGACAATATATGTGGCCTTGGTTTTACTCTTCACTTAACATACCATCATTATGTTATCGGCAAGGCAAATCCAAGAGTCAAAACCAACAATCAAGGAGAGTTTAACGCTTTGCTTTCTCTTCTCAAATGTGTTATGAAAAGAAACACTCTCCAACTACAAATCTTCGAGGATTCAAAGTTAACCATAAATTGATTATTAAATATTGGTCAAATCCTGAAAACTTTCTCTACTCTTTCCTAGCACTGAACCTTTAGGCATGTTCATAGAGAGCTAAATTCATTTGCGAACTTGTTTCTAAAGCTACTTTATCTTTAAACGAAAATCAATTAGTGCTAGAAGAATTTTTGAGGAGACTTTGTCTCCAAACATGATTATGTTTATTTTGAATTATAAGGCCCATTGCAGATGGGTTATTGAATTTATTTGGTCTATGTACGATCTGAGTTGATATATGTATTGTCCTTCCTAGGATTGATGAGATTGTAACCCTTCTAGCTAGTAGAGTTTTTTTTTCATCCTTTAAAAAAAAAATTGTTCAAAGACGTGTGGGAACATTGTGGAAAGACTAATGATACTTCAAACGGATGTTGGTTTTATCCTAGACTCGCAGGATCAGAGCAGCATATCCTTCATCAAGGAAACATTCTCAATTCTATGATACAATTTGATCTAAATGTGGTATAATCCAAATAAATTAGTCCTTGAAGACTTGACTACAACACTATTGTGTGAGGATATCTTGAAGTTCAAAGAACTTTTCAAAACCAGGGTGAGGACATGGAACAATATATAGAAGAAGGAGAAGACATGAAGACAAGGAACTTTCACGAGGAAACTATTATTATTGTGATAAAAGAATAAATGTCTCCTAAAAGTTGTCTTAATAATGGAAGTGCCATGAAATAAATTCATGCATATGGGCACTATTTTATTTTTTAAGTCGGAGTTAAAATGGCATACTATTTTGTGTTAAAATAAACATTGAGGGGGTGTTAGGATAATTAATTTTTTATTTTGTGGATTCTTTTGTGACTTTCTGTTGACTAGTAGTGCCTAAGGTTAACAATGCAAGACACGGGTTGACCTTGGCAATAGTGTTCCCCCATCTTAGCTGGAATAGTAAAAACATGTGCAAGTGGCCATCCTCATTTGCATGTCATTATAGATGGAGCTATAATACAATTCATATTTTATATCATATGTGTGCTCTTATCTAGGATTTAATTCTAGCAGTTTTCCAATCAAAAAACATCCAAGAATATGAACATCTACGTGATGAAAATATTGCTCATTAAGCACATAAATTTTGGCAGATGTGCTCGTGAAATTGAAACACTACAATGGATTCATAATGCTTTTATCATTTTCTAAAAATGTTTATATCTTTTTATTTGATTTTGATTTTGTAATAACCACTAATCAAATCAATTTTAGAGTCATTTTCATCTCACATATGACTGAAGAAGTTGTCAATTATCCTAGGTAAATTGTAAATGCCAATTCTGTTTTTCATGTTGTTAGAGAAGTCTTGGAGGTTGAATTTATTCTTCATTCATATTAACCAAGATTTTGCTTCTTGACATGTCTTAAATTCTCCATCGAAAAGAAGTGCTTTGATTTTCAAAATTACCCTCTAAATTTGTTCAATTCAATGTTCTTGATATATGCTCCTCGAAATGAATACCACGCCTTCAAATTACATGATGTAGTGACATAGTCAAATGTATTGGAATATGAACACCCTTTTATTTCCGTAGTTTGGAAGAGATGTATAGACTTCTCAATGTTTACCAATGTTTTGATGTCACTTGATCTTGTTGCACTAGAACATCTTCATAACACGTATGACCACCTCCTCCAATTTCTTTTTTCCAAGTCACATGTGTGCATTGAAGTCCCAGCTATTGTAGATCGCAATGCACTTGGTTTTTTATCTTCATTGAGGTTAAAGTCATTTAAATTCTAGGGATGCTCTTCTTTTTTCTAATGTCAATATGAAATGTGTTGGCATTCTTACAGATTATCTTGTAAGGCCAGTTCTTAAGCTAGATAGTTGGGGTGGAGTGTTTGGCTTTGGCCTACGGAGATATGGTGCTATAAGTGTCTTAGGGGATCAACTTTATCCATCCTTGAATCTGCATCGTTGCTCAAAGGTGCTTATCTTCAAAAGATCAGTTTGTGCATAATTTTCAACCCTCTTTAATGCAATCTATGTCATAAAAGTTATTTTTCTTAATAATTGGCTCTTTCTAAAGACAGGGGATGGACAAGTTGCACATACTAATTTTCTTGGCCAACATATCATTCAATGTAACAATCTCTTAATTTTTAGTTGTTGTGATTGGAACCCAGATCCATACCAATGCCTAACATTAGAGATTCACATTTACCATGTTGGTCCATTGAACACTATATGAAACAACACACTATTGCCAACTCAATAGGGTCCATTTTCCAAATATGCCTTGCACCCAATTTCAAGCCTACCTACATCCTTTTGCAGCAACATCTATAATAATATTTTCAACTTGATGTTTTTGAACAATTTTTTTGTAGTACAAATTGATCTTCAACAAAACATAGCCACAATCTAGTCAATGTTTTAAATTTTAAAGCAAAAGTAACATAAAACAAATGTCAAAGTCTATTATATATCAATCATGTTCCCTCCAAGAGAATCATGAGAATTAAAAAGGTCCATCTTAAGTTAAAATTAATTTAACTTCAAAAAATTATGAATAATTAAATTATAACTTTTGATTCAACCTACATATATGTTCATTCATCCAAGTGACCATTCAAGTTCACCAACGTTCAAAAAAAATGCTAACCCTTGATAGATTTACGACAATTTTACAAACCCCAAACTTCCTACGCATTTTCTAGACCCTTCCCATGTGTTTTAGGAAATTTTGAAAGCGTTAATGTTTATGACAAACAAGGATGACAAACACATGGAGCTCATAACAAGCTTTGTAATTCTCCAAAGGATGCCCACAACAGATATCATATGTGATGGTGATGACCCCAAGAAGTTGATGTATCAAGTAGACCCATCGAAACCCACATTCCTTTTGTCACATCAACACCTAGGGTTAAGGTTTTGGGATCTTATATTTTTCCCTCTAACAAAATGTAGTTATAAACTCTTGTTATAGACTTTTGTAAATAAATGTAGTAATTTCATCTCTTCTTATAGATAAGCAACGACCATTTATAGTCACTTTTTATTGTTATGTACATTATAGTATTTTCCACCAATGGATTTGTTAATAAAATTTGATCTTTATTATAACACTTTTCTTTCAACATTGTATTTTGCATTATGTCTACAATATAATATTATTTTATTTTGTTCTCAATCTAATCCAAATCATCTAGCTTTAAAAATTCTATATTTAAAAATGAATAATTTTTAAAGCATTATTTATGAAGTATGAATTGTTATTTGTCTAATCCAAGCCATTTATCTTAATGTGAATTAGTTTCAAAATGTTATTTTCCAATGTAAATAACCTTTTATCTAGTCCAATCCATTTACAACAATGTTGGTTTTAACATGAACATATAGTGCACCGAAGTGATTTAAATCGTTAGATAAACATGTTAAAGCCCACCTTCCCAACAATCTTAAAATAATCAATATCCAATACAACAATTGGTTGGAGTCTAAGGCAATTACCAATATATATATATGTTGGTTCATCATGTTTTGTACCTAACATCTTTAATCTAAACCATGTACTCTATTATTTTTGCACCAGTCAATTACAAGGGAAAATAACTAGACATTTTTCTATACCTAGCAATGCCCAAGCATTATACAATATAAAAACAATTACAAGGGAAAATAACTAAACATTTTTCTATACCTAGCAATGCCCAAGCACTATACAATATAAGAACAAACTATTTTAACATGAAGTCTCATATCAAGAAAGTCAGTTGTAAGAAGAATGGGGTTGTCATTAAGTCAAAATACAATTGGGGATTTTGCTTGAGGCGCCATGGTTATTAATTAATAGGGATCTCTTATGTAACCTTTCATGGCTTGTAGTGTCTCCTTTAGTTGAGCCTAGGTATCGATGCTCCTTCATAGATAACATACCCTTCATTTAAGGCAACAATGCTCCTTCATAGATAGCAAAGCCTTCATTTAATAAGAAAGTTGATGTGCAACTAAGCAACATCCCCTTGTGGGGGCAACCAACTCTTTATGCACTAGTGATCTATACAATGGTAGATATTCCACCAGAGAACACATCACAACATATTGAATATGTTATTGTAAAAATAATGAGATTAAACTCTATTGCGCAATGATTACTCATGATTAAGATTTCATATAAGAAGATAATTGAGAAAATAAGAACAAAGTTACAATGGTAAATAGAGCATACCATTATTGCATTAAACACCAAGATGTGCCCTAGAGAAACGCTTAAAGGTGACAACTTCAACAAGAAATATGGGTTCTATTTTTATCTTTTATTCTCGTATTTACATTCCAAAATACAAAGAAAGATAATGATTTACTGTGAGATAAATGGACATTGTCCCCTAAATAGGCTATTACAAGTTCAATTTTTTGTACTTTGCTCTGATATTTCATTCCTTTGTGATGCTCGGATATGGATCAATGAATCAATATAGCATGAACACAACCATTTTCCCCCATTGTGACTCAATTTTTAACATCTAATGAAAACCATTAGGTTTGAGTTAAGATTTTTGCATGCCCCAACTCCCCAATTAGGGTTTTCGACCCTATATAACCTTTTTAGTATTCCACGTGTGTTGGTTATGAGAGTTCGAGGTGGCGTCCATTGGGTACTATTGTGGTCAATAAGTTGCTCTAACATTATCAACATGTAAAACCCAAGGAGGCATCCACTACACTAATGATGCCTTTTTTCAACCAAAAAAAACAAATTTTTTGGCCTTCATGGATTTTAGGATTAGTATTGAAAATGGTCCTCATTAGTCCACAACTCTTAATCTTCACCCCATAAAGTATGAAAATGGATGACAAATTATATAAATATAAAAATCAATTTTGAATTGTGATATGAGCCCAAAGGGGTGCATAAATGTGAATATGTGATTCAAAGCTTGAGCGACAACTTGACTTCCATGCCACCAATTACAAATGGCCTAGGAAACATGGGATATGACGGTTCTAGCCATCATATATTTGTAGGGATCGAAGGATGAGAATGAATGAAAATTAATGGTATGAAAATTAATGATACGCTCCTACTTGTGTCATGATCATGAGCCTTTAATTTCCTCCCATCAAAGCCTTCCCACTCTACGACCTTGAGTCTAGCCTTGACTTGAACGCATCACTCATTGTCAATAAAAAAAATCCTCAACCCTACATGCAGGAAAAATGGGGGAGGGAGCCACGAGTTGGCTCCTTTCCATAATTGTGTGGGGCAAACACTATCGTGTGCGGTATGAGCACAATCGACAAGTCCAATAGGTTTGTTTCTACACTATGTTTGTTTTTCAATCTCGTCCCCTTTGTTGTTGGAGTCGATCTTCCTCTCTTAGAATTTGGATGTATGAATGTATTTGGGTATTTAGAAGAGATTCTCATATTCTTTAAGAAGTTACTTTTAACTCATCGCTACAATATCTTTGAGAGTTGCGTTCCATGTTCACATCTTGTGTACATTGTGTGTACTACTATGGTTTATTGCATTATTCTAAAGATTTGGAACATAACATTTGATACCAAAGGATTTGGTACAAAAATTACCCCAAATAACATAGAAATAGAAAGAAAAACTAACTCACGCATGAAAGAGAATGAATGAATTAAAAAACATCTTAAAGGAAGTTTATATACAATTACTATTAAAAGGCCTAGCCAACCATAATCTCAACACTAATGTAACATTTGAAATGTAATGTCTCAATATTTATAATTAACATGCCCCCTCCAATTTAAACAAATGTTACTTTCAACAATTGATTATGTTATGTACCAAGTAGTTGAGATATCATAATAAACCAAAAAATACACAATGTACACCAAACATGAGGATAGAATAGAACTCCTAAAGAGATAAGAGAGATGAGCTACACAATAACAACTTAAAGAGCAAACCTCTTCAAAATACCCCTATACATTCATATATCCAAATCACATGTACATATCTCAATAATGTTTACATTGGCCTCTATATATACCTATTTTCACTCATTGCACATGTGGACCCTTGCAAAGCCAACCCTTATTACATCTACAATTACCTCTTTACATATACATTCAAATTCATATGCCATCCTTGGAATCATATCATAGTACCCCCCTTCATACAAATTTGTCCTCGTGGCTTTTCAATTAAAGGCTTTACATTTGATGAAACCAAGAAATAGGATTTCCTTGTATTCCTACATTCTTACTTCCACTTATGATAATCCATCCATCCAAATTCAATTATTTTCGATCTTATCCTTGATAGTGGGTTGCTGCATAATTTTATTTCTTTTGATTTCATATGTCGTTGTGGCTTTTCCAATTTGTTGTAGTGGTTGATCTCTTATAATAAATTGTCAAATAACGGTTTTGCCATGCCCTATTCCAATAATATTGGTTATTATTTCATCTTCTCCATTAGTATTGTTATTCCAATAATATTGGTTATTATTTCATCTTCTCCATTAGTATTGTTAATGCTAATCTTCTTGTTTTTATTGGTATTGTTAATGCCAACTTTCTTGTTTTTCTTGTAAACATGGCTTCAACTTTTATGGTTTTTCTTCATTTTTTTGCGCACGTCATCCATCTCTTTAGAGACAATGTCATCATCTATCCTTTGTGCTATGCCTTTGAGATAATACCATCATATTTGACATATACATCCCCATGCTAGAGCTCAACTTCTTCAAGTACTTTTCAAGAAAGACAAGTATGATAATACAATCATATTTGACATGTACAGCCTCGTGCTAGAGCTCAACTTCTCCAAGTACTTTTTAAAAAAGACAAGTATTTTTCGAAGGAGAGTACTATGATATAATGGCCAAGGGGGCATATATATGGGGGTCATATCAAATCGGTTATCCCTATGGATGGGGCTCACCAACTTTTTTCTCAACAACCTTCAACATTGAAGGCTCACCAACTTTTTTCTCAAACTTCTGTGGTTTACAAATCAAGAACAAAGTCCTCCACCCCCCTTTGGAGGGGCTTGGGAGTGTGGGTTCTAGTGGAACCTAGTTTTTCAGCAAGACGGGCCACTTCATGCGGCCTTCAAATCTAGGGTTCAATCTACATATTAAATGATTGTGCCCACTATCAATATGGATGCAAATGCCAAACCTACCTCTTGAATAGTGGAATGCAAAGTCTCTCACTATCATTGATAACATTTTGGGCAAGCTTATTATCATTGTGCCCACTATCAATATGGATGCAAATGCCAAACCTACCTCTTGAATAATAGAATGCAAGGTCTCTCACCATCATTGATAACATTTTGGGCAGCTTTATTACCCTAGCTCCGAGGAAGTGTATTTCACAACATCTAGCTTTTCATTAACCTATATTCAGCTAATTTGAGTGTGTTCCTAGAAAAACCATTATAGATCTGATGGCCATAATTGGATCCAAGTGTTGTATTACAAACACATTGTTTTTCACTGCCAACTCTAATTTGAACACAAAGACCTTGTTGCTTCCTTCCTTGAGGCTAATGCTTCTCAAGTAAGGAAGCAAAGAAATCAAAATTCCACATGGTGAAAGGACGATGGGTCCACTCACCATTGGGTGGGACCAATTATAGATCATGTTGATCATGAACCCACTTACTCCACATATGCCCTTACTTTACCCCCTAGTGGAACTCATGATGTTCCTATCATGGATAACGAGAATGCAGTAGACAATTCCTTGCAGTCATTGCTTCATACACTAGCAATCCACTAACGCTTGCAGTCATTGCTTCATACACTAGCAATCCACTAACGCTGGCCAGTTAGGGAAGGGAATAGAAGGGAGGAAATGCAATCCATTGKGATAAGTTAAAGGTGAATAAAGTTGCTAAAGAGCCCAACAAGATTTGGTGAGGCTTACTCCACAGCTTGCAGATAAAGGATGAATAGAACCAAGGATAAAAGGAAAAGAAGGGCAACCCTCCCAAATTTACAAATTGTCTATCAAAGAAACAAATAATGCATGCGAAAAGTGGTCAARCCACATACCAAAGTGTCCCAAATATTGCATGACATCAGTTTTTGGATCAGCTTTTAGGAATCACTCAAGTCAGTTAACATGCACCAATAGCAACAAATAATGCATGTGAAAAGTGGTCAAGCCACATACCAAAGTGTCCCAAATATTGCATGACATCAGTTTTTGGATCAGCTTTTAGGAATCACTCARGTCAGTTGGCATGCACCAATAGCAATGTTAGTATAGCAAGTCTATGGGCCAATTCCTTAATATCTAACCTTGTTTCATAATATTGCCTAGTTACATCCCTGTTACAGTCTTGTAAATTATTTTCTCCTCAATGGAATTCATTTATGAAAAAAAAAACATGAAAAATTAAAAATTAAACAATGCTTTCTGCAAAATAAAAGTCTAATTAAAAATAAGAAATAAAACAGTGCATCATAAAACAATGTTTTTCGCAAAATGAAATACTCTAATTAAAAATAAGAAATAAAATAATGTTTTCTAGAAAATGAATACTCTAATTAAACTAAAAAATAAAACAATGTTTTTTCGCAAAATGAAATACTCTAATTAAAAATAAGAAATAAAATAATGTTTTCTACAAGTGAAATATTATAATTAAAAATATGTAATAAAACAATGCTTTCTGCAAAATGAAATACTCGAGTAAACTGTTTAATAGGACTACCTGAGAAAATCCAAGCCCTTCTCTAATTTCAACAATTCCTTTGTCAATAAAAAGTAGTTTCAAGGTTCCATAAAGATATTTAAGACATGTTGCTTATAAAAGAAATTCTATGTAACGTGAGAGCGCGTAAACTTATAAAATTAGGGTCGCTTATAGAATCAATACCCAACAATGAATAAATTATATCACACAAGACAACCATATTTCAATTGTCTGGAACATTATGTACTCCACTCAGTATCAAGATATTTCGTGATATATACTCAAGAAATAAATTATAGTACACGATATACTCTAATAAACACACAACATATTAAGAGAGTGGGAATAGAATCGTTTTCAACATCCCCCGATAATATTAAGTATGATTCTCCTAAAGTTCCTTCCCTTTGGATCTCCTTTTGAAGAGAGATATAATAGTGCGTTCTATCACCCACTCCGAACGTAACATATATAATCGAACTAGCATCTTTAATGCGCAGCAGACATTACAAATATTTGGTAAAATGATGTTCTCCTTGGTTATGACGATTACTAATATAAATACTGGAATTATATACATCGTTCCTCCCTATATTCACTCTAGGAACCTTTCTGAGGAAATCTGTTTTAGTCATGTAAAAAGAAATTTTAATAAAGTTGCTGATGGTTTGTCCAAACAGAATGTTCTGAGTCAATCTGAGCTGGCTACAGGTTGAGGAACATCATGATTTTTAATCCCTTTTCTGCTAATTGGTGTCCTTTTATGAAGAATTGATGATGGTTATGTTGAAAGATTTTCCAGTTTCTACTAAAGATGATGAAGACCCTCTCTTGAGAGAATGCTTGATGACCTTTCGCTGTTGTATCTTTATCGGGTTTCCAGAGGCCTTGGCCCCTTTTTTTATTATGTATATTTTTGCAAAAAAATCAGGCTAAATGACATGATCAGTGATAGACTTGATATAGGACAGATAGAAAGAAATTCAGGAACAGTTAATTTTTTCTGATCTGATGCTGTTGCCATCTTTCTGAATGTAGCTTTTGACATCTTAAAAATAATGTTACGAATTTTTCCTTTGGATAAAAAATATATTCACTCCAGCATCCTTTTTTTCAGTTCATGCTCTCCTCTCAGTGTGTTTTCTCTACCTCATTCACAAACTCTGGAATTTTCCATTATTATGACTAGTTTGGTTATTTCCAGCAAAAAATTGACCATTGTCCCATTCCAAATAAAACGATTTAAATATTAGACATCAAACTAGATATCTTTGTGTTTAGCACAGTATCTTATTATAACAAAAATAAGCATCCCAGTCCAAACACACTAAACAGTCAGCTTAGGTACCAATCAACTCTTCAAATAGCAAAATATAATCAACAATAATAGCGAAGTGTACACCTGCAAAACCTGGATAACATGCTTAGTCAATGAAAGACAAAAATAATTCAGATTTAAAAAGGATCTTTGCACAAGGGAAGATGGGAAAAGTCAAACAAGAAATTAGAATGAAGTAAACATCAACTAAGTAAAGCAGTAGTGTTTGCAATCATAGAATGAAAAAGATTGGATGAATGTTTTCAAAGTTATATCCTGAAAACACTAGCCAGCTTCAACTGTTAATTTCAGGGTCATAAAAGCATGACAGTAATGAATCTGCAAAGCCCACTGCAAGGTACCTAAAGCAGAATGACTCAATCTAAGTTAATCTGCATAAAATCAATTCCGAACTCTTAAAAGGTGTTGAAACTTGAAAATAGCTACACTCTGCCACTCTATACTAGATAAGGGCCTGGTTCTAAAAGCCATCCTCCCAATGAATAACATCTGCAGGCAGAAGTAGTCATCTTGCAAATCAAAAATGCCCTTCTAAAAGTGTGTTTTGTGGACTTGTACCCGTTTGAATGAATAGAGATATAAGACTTGCTGTCACTGAAGTGATTTTCCTACAAGTGATCTAACTTACAATGTTCAGTAATACAAAATGCATGCTACACCCAGGAATAGCATTGAACAAATGGCTCAAGGATAACGAGTGAATCTATGGAATTATGAGCCTTTTCCCTGGGAAGAAACAGGTGCCTTGAACAGGCCCTGCAATAGCTCAGGCATTAAATATATTTCATTTTGTTTCTGATCTACTTGTCCTCAATCACACTTGATATTCCGATAAATTCTTCTTACAAATAATGTTGAGCCCAAGTAACCAACAGCCCCTACAATAATCAAAAACAAAATATAAGTGAAAAGCATTCAATGAAAATATATCAGCTGTAACAGAAACAAATGGAGATATTGCCAATTGCAAAAACTTTGCTACAGAGAAAAGAACTCACCACAAAGGATGCCTAAACCAAGGCAGAACATTAGAGTGTAGCCAAAATAGAAACTGGTCTGGAAAAATCCAGACATCTTTGTCTTCATGTGGTAATAGTATATGGAATAAAGATACACATAGGCAGCTGTTGATGCAGCTGAGAAGAATGATGTCCATTGCCAGTGATAATTTTCAGCATTAAGCAAGAAGTATGTTCCAACAATTGTAACACAGATGGTCACAATAACGAGAATCAAAAATACCAGCAACATGAAGCCGTATACATAATATACCTTCAAGACAAGATCCAAGCAATGGTTGTCAAGAGAATGATAATCAAGGCTTTTGTATAGAAATAAAGAACTGTAAAAATTGTGAGGTCAACTCTGTAGAGTAACGAAAATCTATCAGGAATAATATTGGTATCATTCCTCAAACAAATTCTTCATGAAGCAAAAAGAAAAGTACCAACAAAAAAATAGATAAAAATTAAAGCCCAAATGAGACAAAATAATGAGTATACACCTTTCGTACACATAGACAAAGTTATCCACCAGTAATCCCTTACCTTGTAGTTCCAAAATGAGGTGAAAACAAAATACATTTCAATGAAAATACTCCCAAAGGGAAGCAGGCCACCCATCAGTGACACCACTGTTGGTGTCAGATACCACTTCTTTTCCGGAATTGGACGAGGAATAGTCTTTACACGGCAAGGATTATTTGGAGCCCCGCTCCAATTCCTTCCAACAACTGTTCCAAGGAGTGCTAGAGGGAAAGAAATAAATGCCCAGATTATAAAGACAACCACCTGCATTACAGAAACAACAGTCAAGAAATTTCTTTATAAAACTAGATGAAATGTAAATAATAATCAGCAACAAAGGTTATGAGTCATTAAATGCCACCATACCATAGTGCCAAAAGGAATAGCAGCCAGAGAACCATAGAATATGGCAATGATGTTCAGTGCAAATCCAATACCAAAGCACATAAATGGGAAGAGGGATGCTGTAAGAACCATTGACTTTATCCAGTGCTTGCCTGCCAAGAGAACCATGGAAATGCTGCAACGGTATGACTTCTAAAGCTCAAGATAACACATTCTCCAAGCATGGGAAGATCATCAATATGCAACAAAGGAGTAGAAAATCATTATCATCTCTCTTCATTACTTACCATCATTACGTGAATACAATCCTCCACTCACATAGCCGGATATAAATGAGGTAAGGGCATAGCAGACAATGAAAGTTGTGACAATTGCTCCACGCCTGAACCAGACACCAGCAGTACATGTTAAAAGGTATTTGGACAGCTCAGACAAAATATTAAAATTTCACTCGTGACAAATCATATGAATGTGTCACCAAATTTCTTTTGAAACCAAAGCACAAAACACAGCTTGAAACAACAGACGTTCTTGCAGACAAAGGAAAAATATCAAAATATAAGTGTTATATTAAGGAATTAGGAAAGCAAACATATATTCAGATTTGTCCCACTGGCCTCAACACTAACTTCAAAAACAGAGTAATTATAAGCATCTCACACCTAGAAGTAGGGAAACACATTTGCCCCCTTCCATAAGGTGTATATCGTGATCAATGGTGGAAGATATTTCTTATACAAAATCTTGTGATAATTGATTGGTTGAGGTGTTCTGGATCTCCTTAAGAGTTATAATTGAGATTTCCTTCATGGATCCACTTATGATGACTAAATAGTATATAAGTTGATGAAGACACAGATTACTGAGCCAGATCCTGTGAGATTTGGCCAAATAAGAGAAATTGATGAATGTCAAATGGCACTAACCATGTGAGTTTCGACCACATGGGACGTTTGTTTATAACAATATTTTATACCTCACTCAAGGGCTTAAGTAGAAGGATTGATCACCACCTTTCCATAGTATTTGAGTTGCTGCATTGTTGTTATCTCTTTCACGGAGTGTTCAAAGCTACGTTGTACTGTGTTTTGGGGACAGCTGGAAGGTATCCCCAAATTTCAAGGGGGTGGGGAGGCCAGGGGCAACAAAAAATGCATTTTAAAAATTGAAAAAAATCCCAAACCAAATCCCAAAAAAGACAAGGTATTTTCCAGTATTAATTGATGTTCCCCAGGGGTCTGTTGAGATTTGGGTACCTTGGAAAATGGTCCCCATGTGCTTATGAGTCTCTAAGCACAAAGGGGGAAGACTATTACCCTCATACTTTACTTTATGATTCTAATTTCACTTTGACTTAGGAATTTTAAGTCAAAAGTGAAATATGTTACTTAAGTCATAAAGTGACAATTAATTCACAATGTGAGTGAATTAATAGACATAAAGCAACTAAGGAAAGTGGGTTTCCTTAGTGAGATTTTTTGTAGTTGATCTCACCCATTGATTAGACTTGGCTAGATCTAATCTAGGCCATTGATCTTTTAGGGTTGGCATGAGGAGGCTAAAGAGAGGGTAAAGGCATTTTGGAGACTCATTCTTCACTTGTGATTTTTGGAGAAG
>ML801457.1:101612-139220 GCA_009831015.1 Picea engelmannii | reverse complement strand
AGAGGTAGTGTTATGTGTTTTAAGTTATATTGCATGTGCTAACATTGAGATAAGAAAACACTTGCAAGGGCACCTTAAAAGAGCACTTAACTTATAAAACATTGAGCAGAAAGTGGGATGATTGTTTGCTGTCCTAAAACAGCGAAAGAAGATAGCCATACAGTTGAAACTTAGAGCCATACTAAGGTCAAGGACAGACCTTAGATGGCACCCTCATAGGACCTCAGATAATTTCTACAAACCCAAGCATCCAATGATCACAAACAAACACATAGATCTATGACTAGAATTTATTATAGGTGTTCTAATTTTACACATAAGAAAACAACTCCGATGACCACTTCCACTGAATGTTACATTAAGATAACATTTATGTGATATACCTGCTGCTCTCAATTCATTATTTCAAGCTATATTCTGTTAAGCCAACTGAAGACAAATTTGACTAAAATATGTTCTCTATTCTTTCCTGCTATCATTATCCTAAAACCCCACAAACATTAAATACACAAATATATTTGTGTTGATATTATGCCAATACCACCCAGACATTAAATACCAGCATAGATCCATCTTAACCCAGGATCTATTAAGCACCAAGAGGGATCAAAAAGAAATGCAAGCAAAAACCTATCCATGGTTAAAACCAATGTTGTATATCACGTCTTGGGGAAACTATCAGCGAGGGTCCAGAATGTAACTTATCGACAACATCGACGGAAAATATTGGAATATCTCAAAAAATGTCGCAAGACCTCAAAAAAATACAAAAACACTTATTTTTTTCAATTTTTTAAACATGTAAAGCAACAACAACATCAAATAAACACATTACTACATAAATATGAAAATACAACTAATAAATAAGATGCGTAAGATGTCAAGTGGTCACATATCGTTACTAAACTGAAAATTCTGAAACATGTTCCTGATAGGATGATAGTAGATACAAAATCACATCAAATGATCAAAATAAATGTAACTCATGAGATGAATCATCATGAGGCATCTAGATACTAAATAGTACATGATAAAATGAAAATGATAGATCATAAGAATCCAAATCATTGATTCCCTCTAGGCCGTGCAACAAAACCAGTGGCAACTGCATCAAATGATGGTAAGTGATAAACTCCTTCCTCTTGTTTACTAGCTTCTTTGGCATTGCTTTTCTGAATGTGAATAAATGGATTTACAAAATTTCATGTTCAAGTTCAAGTTTGCTGTCACAGCTCTTGCTTGTTAAAGTAGAGAAACTTGGGACTTTACTGACTCTTTAAACATGGTCAAAAGGTAGACCTTTGTGCCGAAGTTGGGGCCACTGTTTCTTCTTGAGTTTGAGCAGAGCATTATAGCATTGTATTGACTTGTGAGTTGCTTTAACTCTTTTGAAGTTTTCTTGGCTCATTACAAGTTATAACAGTGTGTCAAGAGAGATGTGAGGCATGAAACTTCACTGCCTGATGTGGAAGATGTTGAGGGCATTTGACCACTTCCATAGTGTGTCTTTTTATGTCATATGCATAGAAATTACCTTCTTCGCCTTTTGTAATTTCGAAGCCAAGCTATTATTAAAAATGATATTTGTGTCCCCTAAGTCTTATTTTCAACAGATAATTTCTCATGGCTGCATTTAAACATGATACAGGATTTCAAATTGTGGCAATCCCTTCTTTTTCTGACCCATAACAATGAACGCAAAATGTGAGAGATGCCAACCACTTCTCGTGCTTTTGCAAAGGTGGAAGGGTCCAAACATGTATTTTTTTTACTAGTCTCGAGCATCTGGAAAAAATCTGTAAACAGACTTGTTTTTCTGTGGATGAACTGGAGATTACACATGGCTATACAGTCATTGCAACGTCTATCAGGAATGGCAGTCACTTCGAGTTTTTAGAATATTTCAGTGGTTGTTCATTGTGCTGATATCAAGGACCGGTGTTGCAAATAACTGCAACCAGTACAGGGAAATGTGTCTTTAAGTATGAGAAGCTTGGATTTGTAATTTTTGCTTCTTGGGAAATGTTTTTTTATGATTCAGGACATTTCCATTGGTAATAAATCAATTGAGAATCCTTCTGGCGTATGCCTAAAAACATTCAACCTGTACACACCTTTAAAACCCACGGCCTTTAAAACCCCTTCACGCGCACTTTTCCGCCTATTTTGCCAGCAGCCCAATGTCGGATGTCGGATGTGTCACGACATATTACAAACAATATATCGGCCTTCTGTAAATCTCGGTGATATATCCAATATATCCGATATATTGGAGAGAGATACAACACTGGTTAAAACATCAGGATTGAGATGGTTGTATGCTGGTTTATTTTATTATTATATATTTTTATTTTTATGGTTGACTTTTATTTTTATTTTTCATTTTTACAGACCTCAATTTAGTTTAGTAGCATTACAAACCTGACACATCTACCTGGGTTGCAGATGCACCTTGATACTCTCAGTGTAAGTACAGACACATATATTAGTGTGTTGATATTATCCTGATTCTCGAGTGAGTCTAGATATAATCTCAACCGTTAATCACTTTGGAGATTAGGGTTATGTTTGATTCGATCATAACTCAAGATTATAAAAGAAAGGCTAGGTGAAGGAGAAAGATATCGACTTGGGAGCAAAGGACTTTTGCTCAAGTGTTTGAGTCAAGAAGGACTATGACTCAAGGGGGTCAAGGAGAAGAACAAAGAAGGACTTTTGCTCAAGTGCTTGAGTCACGAAGGACTATGACTCAAGGGGATCTCAACAAAGGTGAAGAAGGAATTTCATCTAGAGATCAAGTCTAAAGGAGAAAAGTGCAAGTAGTGCAACAAGTAGAAGAAAACCCATCAACCATAAATCGAAGGACAGACTTCTAGGGAGCAGATCTGAGGTACCAGCAGAAAGATCTAGCAGATCTAAGGTACTAGAGGACAAATCTAGTGGAGATCAGAAGTACCAGTGGACAGATCTAGCAGATCTAAGGTACCAATAGACAAATCTAGTGCAGATCTGAGGTATCATTGGGTAGATCTAGCAGATTTGAGGCACCAGTGGATAGATCTAGCAATATTTGAGGTACCAATAGGCAGATTTGAGGTACCAACAGGCAGATCTTACAGATTTGAGGACCAGTAGGCAGATCTATTGTAGATCTGAGTGTCCAACATGCAGATCTGGGTACATCGAGCAGAGGGTTTCTTCAGGGCCAGAGTTGCCAGGTTTGTTGTAATTTGTATTTTTTCTCAGTGGGCCATTTTCGCATTAAGGGAGCCCTTGTAACCTTGGAATCACTAGCTAATGAAAAGTTGTTTTAAAGGGTAGAATTTCTCTATGTTGTGTGAAGTTTGGTTTCCATGTTTTACTTATATTGTTTTTTTTTCCAACAAGTATATTTTATTCAGTGTGTTGTTATTAATTTTCAGCAAGGAAATACACAAGGTAGTAAAGTATCTAGGTGTTGGGGATTGTGAGATTATTCAATAGATTTGGCATATGCTTAGAACCAAAACATATGCTTGACAATAGATTTGGAAATTTTTCCACCCAAAGGGGTGTTTGGGTGGAAAAATTTCCAAATCTTTAGGCACCGACCAAGAGGAAGGTCGCTCAAAATCAAAGACCAAGCAAAACAACCTTCTTAGGCTCAATGAAAGATTTCCATATCAAATGTATAGCCTAACTAGCCACTTAGAGAATTGAGAATGCATTCTCCAAAGTTTGCTAAGCTTGGCATTAAGCCTAGGTGAGTACCGAGGTATTTGTACCCATTTTTCAATTTATATTACTTAAAAGACTTAGAGCCTTTCCATTTCCAGTCCTCCCACCACGTTGTTCGATTACCAATATCCAATGTGAGAAACAGGTCATTTGTAATAAGGTGTTGTACACTTACAATTATACCTCTATTGGATCTCACAAGCCTAAATTCAACCTTGAGAGTTGGCCATGGTTTCCCATGGTGAACCTTGTTGTCCTAAAGGTCTCTAGCATGAGATATGCCCTTCCTCAAGATTAGCTTGACTAAAAACCTCAGGACTCTACTAAGTGTTTTCCTTCAAAAAGAACCAAGGGTGACCACTAAAGGCAATTTATATTGAAGGAAATGTTAATGTGTAGGATTTTCCCCAACCAACTCAACTGCCCTTTAATGGTTTCCCATGCTTTCCAAATGCTTTAGGCCACAATTGTGCCTTGGGTATGAACTTTGGTAGGACTAAGCAACAAGGTTTGGAAGTTAAGATTTGATTAAAATTTTCCCCCAATAGGGCTCCCTGAAGAATATTGTTATGCAACCAAATCTCCTAGTTTTTGTGGCCATCCACTGCTCCGATAACTCACTTAGCACATAAATTCCATGCTTGATGGGAAGAGTTGGTAAACCTAGTCCTCTATTCCTTCAAAGTGCGATAGAACTCCTAGTTAATCTAGTGAAAACCACTTTTCCCTAGTAGGTTGGCCTAGAGGAAGTCTTGCAAGAGTTTCTTCGATGGTTGGTCCACTTCTTGGGAAGGGACTCCACATGATGAATAATAAACATGAGTTGTAATAAGGACTTTGGAGTAGCTTTGGAATCTTGCGGCCAAGGATAACGATTGAGAAACTCATTTGTCTACCTTCTTGGAAATCCTTTTAAGCACAATATCTCACAAGACTTTCAATGAGGCTTGAAAGGCAAAAGGGATCCCTAGGAATTTAAACACTCGACTTAGTAGAAGCTAGGATCAACTTTGGCCCATTAGCCACTCATGAGTATCCTCATGGGAAACACAGATAACATTGGATTTTGGTTACTTGAAGTTTAGGGCTTGAGGCCTCATTGAAAATTTGAGTGCCTCTTGGTGCATTTTCCACAAATTTTCTATCCTCTAAGATGGTGAGAAAGGAGTAATCCGTGAAGTGTCCATTGACCATCTGCTTAGCATTGGTCCCAAAAAGGGGAATGCCCCAAATCAATGGTTTTGTGGTAGAGTAAGTACCCTAAAGCTTTAGTGGCCATAACAGAGAGAGCAGGGGCTAAAGGAAACCTTGTAAGAGCCCAATACCCTTAGACCTGGTGTGATTAATAGAAACATAGGTCGAGGCATCACCAACATGGTTCTTAATGACTTGCACATACCCCGAGCCGAAACCCAGGGCTTGCAGTGTAGCCATAATGAAGGGCCCATTCCACTTTGGGTGTAAGCCTTCTCAAAGTCCAACTTTATGAAGAGTGTTTTGAGCCCAAGACAATGAGCCCATTTTATCCCTTCCTAGACTTCAATGACATTATCTAGGATGAATTGACCACAGATTAAGTTGGTTTGTTTTGGTATGATGATCTATGGGAGAATATGCTTGATTTTGAGAGATAAGGTCGTAGCCAAGATCTTGTGGGATACATTGAGTAGGTTAATTGGCCACCAACTAGTAGTGAGTTTAGGGTCCCCAACTTTTGTGGATAACCTTGATAAAACCTTGCTTAATGATGACCCCAAAGGTTTTTCCTCACACAACTTACTTGTAGACAAGGAGAAGGCCAAGTCCAACATGTTAAGTCTTGGGGACTTATCATTAACCATTGCCATCCCATTAGTGCTTCTATTAACTCAACAGGGGTCAACTCTTGGTCACATATTTTTATTTTGCTTAGGAGAGACCTTTGTTGGGAGAAGGTCAATGCATGTCTGCATGCCCAACTTTCATGCATCAATGATACCTTAGGACTGGAAAACAATTTGATAGTGCGCCACAAGTTCTTGCTCAATGTCTCAAGGTTGGTAACCCTTATAGAAGGTGTTTTGAGCAACGTTGTTGGGAGTGGGAAGCACAATTCTCGAAAAGCTTTCGGGAGTGGAGCGTTTTGAGAATATTTATTTAAATAATACATGTTTTAATATATTTTGATGCATATATATTAAAAACATGCAGAATGTCTAATTAGATGCACTTAAAAAACTATTGGATTAATGATGATCATTAAAGCATCAACCATTTAGTACACATATAACATCAATCATCTAGCAATTACAATGTCATCAAATGATCAATCATTAACCACAACATTGACCTTCTAGTTTCAACATATAACTTTTGTCATCAACAAACTGTAATAGATAATATCAACCACGAAATGAAACAAAGCATCATATTCATTACTGAAGAGTTGTAAGATACAGTTAACAGTTCAAAGGTAGGTTTGAAGTTCAAATTTCAAACTTAAACTATCATATAATGTTTACAAAATAGGTATAATAAAGACAAAGTACTAAGTTCTAGAGACCAAATTCTAAACAAGGAAATAATAAATAAATCTAATATCTACTAAGATTTCCTCTTTTCTTTTCTTGTGATCTATGATCAAATGGAGTAGGAGTAGGTGGAAGTGTTTGTTGAACACGACCGATGACTACATGCCCCCCATGCAATGTTGGATGTTGTGAAGATAAGGCCAAAGCTCATGCATCTAGAAAGTTGGTGGTCGTTGGGGGTGGCATCTCTATTGCATGAATGGTCACCATCATGATTACCCTAAAGATTAACCTCCAAGCTCTCTAAAACGATGGCTCCATCCTCCAAATTAGCCTCCTTTGGATTGTTGTCCTAAGTCACATATGTTCTATCATTCTTTGCCACCTCACAATAATGGGACAACAAACTCAAGTTGTAGACAGAAACTAAGCTTTCTGCTCGACCAACATTCAAACTATTTCTCTTCACACCGTGGATGAAGCTGTAGGTGATCAAACACCTTTCTACAAAAGAAGTGTTAACAACCTGTGAAAGTACCCTCACTGCTAATTTATGTATGTGTTGTAGAGGAACCATATATGTTCCACCATTCGATAGGATTCAATCTATCTCGATGTTTAGTTGCATGTAAGTTAGCAAAGACCTCATATTCACTAATGTACTTGCCCAATTCGCTTCGTACTTGAGCACACTCCTCTTCATCAGGGACCAACTTGTCTAATGCAAGCATATACCCATTCTATATTTCTGAATCCATGTGTGGTTTTCTCCTATCTCCACCTTGAGGAGTTGGTTTGGCCAACCAAGATGGAGAATAATATTTTTTAGGTGTATGGACATATGCTAGGGCATGGAGTGGAACATTCAAATTATCCTACTTTTTGACCACATGTTTATGACAATGATCATACAGGATCACATCTCTTGGCTCAACAATATCTTTGATTTGGCCTAGCATGTTGTCCATTTGCTCAAACACCTCTTCAATCATTAGCTGATTTGTATATGCAAACCTAATCATACTATAAATGGGCTTGGTGAATTGCATAACATGCGTAACCTATGCCCAAGACTAACCATCAAGAACAATGCCCTCCACCTCTTGAAATTTATGTCTATCAAGATGCAAATGCAACCCTCTCTTTCAAATCTTGCCATTAATCACTTGAGGCCATACTAGCCAATGCCTCTCTTACCTTCAAAAGGCAAGGGGAGGTAATAACTAGTAAATTTGGTCTTTGCAATCTTGAGTAGCTCCAACTTGGATTAGCTTTAGATATGCTCTTAATTTTCTTACAAAATTCCCCCATTTTTTGGGTATAGTAAATTTTGCATGAGTACATTGAGAATTGAATCTTGGTTAGGAATGGTTAACTTCTATTTATTGGTTAGATCACAATTTAATCTACGTATTTATATGGATATATTGAGAATTGAATCTTAGTTAGTAATGTTTAAACTTTATTGATCCATTGCTAAACCACATCTTAATTGACAACTTTTATTGGCTTTATTCTCTCAATGAGAGAAACTTCTAAATGTTAATGATCATATAATTGTTTGCTCCACACATAACATCTTTGAAAGTCGTAGGGATTGGTTGCGACTCTGTAGGGAATGGTAGCCCATTTTGCTGTGTGGGGGAAAAAGTCTTCTCATAGTCCCTTCTTTTTGTGCAAATCCTTTCTCCACAAGCCTCACCTTATGATTGTCAAGTGAGCTATTTGATTTGTACCTGTTCTTGTAGTCCCACTTGCAACCAATTGGTTTGGTTCTAAATGGAGGATCCACGAACTTCCATGTCCCATTCTTGATGAGAGCATCAAACTCCTTTTGCTTAGCTTCTTTCCACTCATCACGAGGAACAACTTCTTCAAAGGAGGTTGGTTCAAAGTTAGTAGATAAGTTCAATTCACAATCATATAAAATATCCATATCAATAACATCACCTAAATTTGAATCATCTACATCACCTCCATCGTCTTGTTTTGCATAACTTCTAGTTGTCTTTCCAACCTAATTAGGACGAACACTTTCAAGTGTCTTTATGAGCCACTTTACACATTTTTGTTATGGTCCAGGTTGCTCAACTGTTTGAGATGGTGCTACATACCCATCGAGATTCAACCTTTCAATCCTCTCAATCACATCATCCAATTGAACCTTTTGTTTTGATGAAGTGGTTGGATCTTCTACATGAGGATGAGATGGCACTTCAAAAGGAGATTCCAAAGATTGATCCAAGATAGGGATCCCCCCTTTAAGATGTGGAATCTCATTACCAAACTCATGATATGTCTTTACATGGGTGAATATATCTAGATGATCAAGCTGTCGTTCAACTGTCTTGTCATTCTTGGTGGATTCAAGAAAAATCACATCTCTGGAAAGAGCGAACTTTTTATTTACCTCATCGTAAAGACGCAATGCCTTGGTATTTGAGTACCCCAAGAAGATGCACCTTCGACTCCTTGCACCTAGTTTGTTTCTTTACTCCTTAGGAATTAAGGCATAACAAGTGGAACCAAAGACCTTGAGATGCCTCATCGAAGGAATGCGGTCATAACACATTTCATAAGGAGTCTTGTTCCCAAGAGAATGAGATGGACTTTTGTTTCTTACGTACACTGCACACAAAATTGCATCATCCCAACACATCAACTTCACATTCTTGAAAATAACATTGAACGTACTATATTCAAGAGTGTCTCGTTCATTCTTTCTGCTACACACCATTCTACTAAGGATTGTAAGGAACAATGGTTTGATGCATAATCCCATGTTGGTGAAGATAGCTTCCAAAATCATCAGAAGTATATTCCCCTCCATTATCAGTACGAACAGTGACAATACGAGATTGTGCTTCATTTTTAATCCATACATGAAAATTTTAAATGTTTCAAATGCTTGAGATTTATGTTTCAACAACTAACCCCAACACATCTTGGTGTAATCATCATTAAAAATCATGATATATTTATTACCAAAAGCAAATGCAATAGGCATGGGGCCACACAAATTAGAGTGTATCAATTTTAGCTTTCTAGATGGTCTCGAAGTGCAATCATGAAAAGGCTACTTGCTATGTTTACCAAGGATACATGCATCACATTGCCTCAAATTCCTTGGTATAGTAGGAAAACCATAAATACCATTTTTCTTCAACATACGAAGACTTATCATAATTGATGTGCCCAAATCTAGCATGCCACGAGAGATTGGATGACAATCTACCTTCATCATGGTGAGAGAGGTATGTAGAATTATGTGACCATGCATATGTCCCTTTTAGCTACAACAATTTGTCATCTTCCCATCCTTTCATGACGACCATGTTGTCGAAAGAGCTTATTTCAACTTTTCCATCAAACATGTGAATAATATGGCCTTTTTGTTGAATGTGCACAAGAGATAGCAAGTTCCTCTGCAACTCAGGAAGATAGAGAACATCATGTAAAAGAAAATTCGAGAATCCAGGCAATTTGAGCTTGATGGTGCCAATTCCTGTTGGTTTGAGATTGCATCTATTTGCAAAGTATAATTCACCCTCTACATTGTCATTCAATTCCTCAAAGAACTCTTGGTACATTGTCATTCAATCCCTCAAAGAACTCTCTCCAAAAAGTCATGTGGCAAGTATCACTAGTGTCAAGCAACCATGCATCTCTCCAAGAAGCAAATGATATTTTGAACAAATCTTCATTTATCCCAATATTGCAACGAGCAATATAACAAAATGAGCGAATTCAGGAGCTTTACCTTTTTCTTTCTTTTGTTCTTCCTTTTCTTTAATCTTCTCCTATGGGATCCTACGTTTCTTTGCCTCATGTCCATTCTTGCCACAACAAACACAGTGAAGATTAGATCTCTCACCCTTATTATGCCTACCCCCCTGCCTTTGAAAATTTCTTTCCACATAATCATGTGATTGATTACGTTTTTGAGCAAGACGCACGCGCTCTCTGGTGGGTTGAATTGTCTTCTTCTTGAAAGCTTTCTCATGTTCTTTCCACCAAAGAATTAAAATTGAGGGACTTCAGTTGTTCACTAGCTTGAAGCGATTCAAGATAGTGAGAATATGTGGGGTAGAGGGCCTTGATGAAAGTCGTGAGAGCAATGTTTATCTTCACACTAGTAGCATCAACGTCGTGCATGATGACTTTAATTTGGAATGCTAAAGCCATGGGATCATTATCCTTCAACTCTATGTTGAAGAGTTTCAACAACAATTGAATTAGCTTCAATTCTGAATGTGAATCATACATATCTTTCAACTACTTCAAAGCACCCCAAGAATTTTTGATAGCTCTGATGTGACGACTTACCTCTTCACTTATAGAAGCAACAATCAAGGCATATGCTTTCTTATTTTTATTCATCCATATGGGAAGCTCTTTATCTATTGTAGGTTTGGTAGGTGAAGTATCTCCATTACAAATGCCATCCCAAAGATCATTGAAGATAAGGGTATGCTCGATCTTTCTTGACCATTCTGGATAGTTTTCTTTGCCACTGGGCACTATACCTACAATTGAGACAAGGGAATGCATTTCCGTTATCAATATAAATAGAAGCAATGGAGTAGTGTGGGGAAGCAGTACAAGAGTGTTGTCAAATTCATGGCACTTATGGAGACAATGCTATCTGCAAGACCCCAAATTGAACAATTATACGCTATGCCAACGTCCACCTGGTTCCATCGAAATAACACTGATTCTCCCAGTTGCCAGACAATTATTCAATTTCCCCCAGCTTTATGCGGTTCTAATTATGCGAACAGTGCCGATTTTCAATTTATCCTGTTGGATTACGAAGGAATTCATACAAACATCGTGAGACTGGAAGATTGTAAATAGGCTTGTTTGAACAATTGCACATGTTTGAGTTTTTCATACTAGTTGGACGATAAAGGATATTGTTTCCTCTATTTTAGTAGATTACTGAATGGATATTGGTCTCCAAGATTGTAGTGTGCACATTGTTGAAGCTATTGTAGTGTGCACGTTATTGAAGCTGTCTGGAACAAAAGAAAATGTCTCAAATCCATGCATGGTTATGCTCTCTGTCTAGGACAATGTTTGTGTTGATGCCTTGAGTCTGTCGCTTCCAGCAAACAAGGCTCTTGAGTCAATGCGTAGGTAGGAGGGACGATAGCTCTGGATTAGTTTTAGGGTGTTCACAACTAACGTAGAATAAGTGAAAAGGTTCAACAAACGACTAATAAGCACATAGTGCTCCTGGATTGTAAGAGAGCACACAATCTCAAGAGAATGCCAAAGGTCAAGAGAATACCAACGATCTTCTTTTAGCAAAAAAGATATGCCAACTATCTTCTCTTAGCAGAAAAGGCAATGGTTGTATCTCTAATGGTTCTATCCTATAGTTCTGGAAAATCTCCTGCACAAGATTTGTTTCTCTACGTCAACATGGATTCGATTTAGGGTTTCCAACAACATCACCCCTTGTGTTTGCCTCCAATCCGAATTTTATATCATCTTGTCTCTTGATTCAATCAACCAATCGATTGCAAAGCACCCCACATAAATCGCTTCTACCTCCAAATTTGGCAGAGCTGTGATGGAACAAGTACGCTGCCACTCTTCGCCAAACAAGTGCTTGCTACAGAGGTTTTATGCGAACAAGAATACAATGACAATTGGTGATGATTAGTAGGGATCGAGATGAACGAGGTGGGTTGTTAAGCAAATGCTAATAACTGTGTGTGGGCATGCTAGAGCTACACACTATTCAAGGGACCATTTCGATGGTCCAGTGCCATGGTTGGTAGCTTCCTGCCATTCATTTCAGGTCATAGCTATTACACTGTTTTTCTTGTTGGTAAGAAAAGGAATTCAAACGCAAAATCTTGGACTTGTGTCAACATTCACAAATGATCCCAAGAAAGGTTGTGCCAGGGAGAAGGAAAGCATATCATAGAGTTATTTAAAAACAAGGCTTTGATACCACTGGCAGGCCAAACCTTGAATAACTCTGCACATATATATTTTTTTATTAATCTGAGCCATATATAAATACATTGATATGACCTTTGGTTTCATCTTCTCATAGGTCCGATGACTGTTCCTATTCACCTATGACTCTTCACATTTCTCTATTACATATTTACAGTATTTACAAGACACCATAATCCCTAGGATCAGGTATCTAACAGTTGGACAAAATAAGGGCCTAGGGCATGCCAAACTTAATCCTTAATCCACCTTCAAAAAATGGAGTTCGGTCACTCGAGCTTGAAGAATAGAGTCAAATGGCGTGATCTAAAGATGACTTGAGGCCTCTTCAAACTCTGCCTTGGTTGCTTTGTTTTGAGAGCATCAAACAATTGTATGTTGTCGAACAAATCCGAGGAGAAAAAACGTGATTTGTCTTGTCGCATTAATCCACCAGTGGATCCACCCATCTTCTCTTGGGGCCACGACAATAGGTTCCACATTTGAAGAATGCCCTGATCATAAGATGGGTGTTGAAGATGAGAAACATTGAATACGTATTTGGTTTGAGGAAACCTGGATTTAGTTGCTCCCCATGAGAGCAAAAAGATAATGGGTTGATGATAAAAAATAATGGTCTCCCACAACACTTTTACTGACCACCTGCCCTCATAGTAAAAAAAATAAAGTGTTATGTTGAGAAAGCATGGCTCTTTTCAATTGTTTCAAGACTCAATGATTGCTAGCCCTAAAATTCATCCAAAGAAACGATTGTTGAAGGGAATCGACTTTATGATACTTCTTAGGTCATGCAAGCCAGATTTGGTTTTACCGTTGTTCTAGGCTATAATCTCTTTGTGGCATACACATAGGGTTGGTCCCCAATTTGACATCCTAGGACTCTACATCGTTGAAACCATCACATAGGAGTTGGCCTACCTCTGTGAGCTATTATGCAATCTAGTCCCATAACTTAACTCCAACATTGATATCATTTAGAGGATACAATTTGGCTAGGCCTATAACTCGATGCTCTAGATTGAGGAGGACCCATACTACTTAGTTGTTTGGGTTGTGGCCCTAATCAATTATGTTTGAAACAAATTTTGAGGAGATGAAGGTAGTTGCTTCACCATGTCCATCTTCATGATAGGTATTGAAAATAGTTGCACTAGGCCAAATATAATGTAGGGTCAAGTTAGGGAAAGCTCGATGACTTTAACTTCTTGCAAATACATTACATCCAAATCATAAATTGTTGAGCAAACTCTTATGACCATGGTCTTCTTGATTTGGTCGATAACACCTTGTACATTCCATGACGTGTATTACATAGTAAACTTTCTACAATAATTTCCATCTTCTCTCCATCCCTACTACTAAGAGCTTGTTAAGGGTTCAAGAATACAATTGCTTCTTATCCAATGCATGTGTAACCTAATCATCTAGGGCTTTATTTCGGGCGTTTATGTTCATCATATGGTTTAGTAGAGAATTGTCGTGGTTGGCTTTGAGGGAACTGACCTAGAATTGGTCGTGCCCGTAGATGGAACCTTGGGTGCCACATTGTTTTTTCTACCCTTCTTTGTCATTTGAATCCATTCACCACCATTAGTAGAAGCCGATGCGTTTTGGGTTTGTGAAGTTGGATTTGTTGTTGGGGGATATTCGAGGAATCAACTTTGGAGAGAAGCAAGCAATCCCTAATCCTATGGTTAGGGTTTTGGCATTGGAAGTAAGTGTTCAGGAGGTGAATGGACCTAATAGTTTTCCTAATAGCCTTATTTCCATCTTTGATAAAATCTTTTTCTTTAAGGCCTTGGGATAGATTAACTTGAGGGCATGAGCCAAAAAAGTGTCGGGGCTCATGGAAGATACACTTCTTGAAGGGGGCCAAGATGCATTCCAAGAAATCCCATGATTGCATCATAAGGCTCAAGAACTCGACCCAAACAAGACAACTGGGGTATTGCAACACATATAAGGGCCTTACATAACCACCTCTTTGATATGTTTGTTTTCCTTAAAGGTATACTGAAAGATATTATGGCATATCCAAGGGTCTCACATAACCACCTCTAGGGCATGTTTGTCTTCCTTAGGTAAATTGAGAGAGTCCTTTTGTAAGTTTTGTGGTGACCATGTAGGCCCACTAAAGGTGTTCTCAGACTTACCTAACCCAAGTAATAATCATAGTCTTTGGAGGAACTTTACCAACAAAATACCCTAGTAGAGTGTAGTGCCTTAGATTATGACAAACTATTGCATATTTAATAACAAGAATTTCAACAACAATCTCCTAAGAGGGGATTTCATTAACTTTTGGAAGACTTTTGAGATGAACTTCCTCAGAACGTTTGGTGACCTGGTGGTTGTTGTTGCAGTTAGTTTTAGAAGATTGGTCAAGCTGGGAAATGTCAAGGGATGGGGTGGCCATCTTAGTCCCTTAGGCCTTATGATGACAATTTGAAGGTCTCTAGGCTAAGTCAAAGGGTTCATCGTATTTTAAGCTTGGAGTTCAAATTTTTTCAAATCTTAAACTTGTTTAAATTCGTCGTACTTCATATCAATTCAGTTGGGAAAATTTGCAAAGTGAATGCCATGTTAACTTACCTGTAGAGGAGGCCATCTTAACCGCAAAGTGAAATGGGTTCATCAAGTGTGCAGCTGAAGGGTCTTTGTGATAGGGCCATTGGTATCCAAATTTTGCCTTTGTAATGAGGTCACGCATGCAAGCCTCCAAATTTTGTTTGTCATGAGGGCCATCGTGCCTCCAAGAGCCAAGGGGATGAGGGCGATTGTGCTTCAAAGAGGCAACAGACCTTACATAAAATGTGTTGAGAGAGCATTGACAAAGGGCCTCCATGCCTGTAGAGAGGGTTGACTCTTGGCTCAAGTGGGTCAGACTTTGGGTTTTGTCGCATAAAAACCTTAATATATTAATATTGTATTTGATTTTATATTAAAGTTATTATATATAGAGACGAACTTTATCCAAATATCATTGATACACTTGAATTTATCCGAATTTCATTGTCCTTGAATTCTCACCCGAACCTGAACCTTGTGACTTTGAATGAGGCCGTGATGCCAAATCTGGGAGTATTTGTTACAAACCCCTTCATGCTAGTGCTTCTCCTTTTAAATATCTCCTCCAAGATATATATAAAAAGAGAAGCCCTAGCATAAAGGGTTTGTAACAAATACTCCCAGATTTGGCATCACGGTCTTATATTTATTTACCTGAACCATGTGACTTTGCCCACAGGCCATAAGGCAGTAGTAAAGGCTGTTACTGTCAGCATAAATGTTGACAGGATGGTCAGTGAATGAGGCCATGACACCGAATCTGGTAGCAGTTGTTTCAACATGCTAGGGTTTTTCCTTTTAAATATCTCACCAAGCAATAATGAATATATATATATATATATATAAACTGGCATACATCCTTCTTAAATCTAGACCTTTTAAGCACTTAGAGACACCTCGATTTCTTTTTGATCCCTCTCGGTGCTTAATGGATTTAGAGTTAAGATGAATTTTTACTGGGTATAACCAAGTCGTTGTATACTATGCATTTATCCGTTGGCGATCTACTGTGCTGTAGTAATTTCTGTACAGTTAATCGGTCTATGAGAATCATGCCTAACCCTTCATTGTCTATCAAGACAATAAATGCATTCTATTATATTCTAACTAATCATTTGCTATTCTCTGTGTTTGATTATATATTGAAGGCTTGATGAAGTCCTTGAATGTGTCTTTGTATATCACATGTGTCTTCCTTCATGAAGTTACTGCCTTATTTAATGCCACATGGCTGTGTTTTCAATCAATCTAATAATCATGTCACCCTTCATTGTCTTTTGGAACAAAATATATCTCTAGACTCCCACTATAATCTTAATTAATCATTTGAAGTGCTCATAATGGGTTGACATATTGAAGGCTTGATGCAGTTCTTAAATGCATATCTGTATGCTGTGGGCCTCCTTTGTGAAGTTATTACTTGTTCAATATCATATGGCAGTGCCTTGAATCTGTCCAATAATCATGCCTGATCCTTCACTGTCTGTTAGGACAAAAGATATCTCCCACTATATTATTAACTAATCCTTTGAAGTGTTCTGAAAGAGATGCTACATTAAATGCTCGTGAAGTCTTTGTATGTAGCATATGTGGGGTAACCAAAATCACATGTAATTTTAAATAGCATAGTTTTGATGGCAATATAATAAATTGATACTTTCAATTGAGGAAACTTCTTTCTGTTTCGAGCATAAAAAGAAGTTGTTTGTTCATTTCTCAACTTACACCTAAAGTTATTTCTTTTGAATTAAAAGATCTTGCAAGGGTTTTTTTCTTTCTATTCAATTATTTGCAAAGGTTTTGTTTTTCTGAGTATTGATGTTCATATCTCCCTGAGTTCCTGCAGTAGTGAATAAATAATTTTCAAATTGTAGAGCTTGATTTAAGACCATATGAACGTACTTTTGCAGTCATGTTTTTTTATTACAAGTCTACTTCCATATGATCACAACATGGACATAGTTTTTGGCACATAACCAAGCTTGTTTGACTAGGTAATATATTCCAAGCAATCTGGAGGAGCAGAATATTTATGAAAATTGAGTAATGCAGAGTGTTTACGTTGCCATTTGGCAAGGAATTTGATTTGCCACTTAACTCCAGGTTACAGCTTTGATGGCTTATTTACCTTTTATTGGCTTCCACAAGCACATTCTTTTTTCTTGTTAGATAAGTTAACCTTTGGATACAAGGATATGGACAGTTAAGAATAAAAGGTGAGTTTCCCCAATAAGAGGATTAGAAGATTTAAGACTAACATAATCCAATTTTGACTTTATCCTTCCTCCAAGAGAACCATTTATTCATGTCGAAGTTTCTAAAAACATGTAATAAGCGGCTAAAATGATTTACATTTATAATACAACATTCATCCAACCCTTTTTGACTATGTTGATGCATAGTGGAGTGCCACATATCACCTATTAGTATTTTTGTATCTTTCAGGAGTTGAGAGCTCCATGGTCATATTCCTGATGTTTGAATATACTCAAGATTGGAGAGTGATAATGACAAATCTACAAGACTCTTGTAGTATTTTCTTCTATAATGACAGTACATTTAAGGAGCATCAAAGACAAACCTATGGGCTTTTGACATTTGTAGTATTTTCTTCTATAATGGAAGTGGTATTTTCATCTTTTCAAGGTTGAGAGACTTTCCATGAGTTATTTCCAAGTGCTTTCCTGTTGTAGTAAATGGTATAAGATAGGTGATTAAAGTTTCTTCCAAGTGTTTTAGAGTTTTGGTCGATGGTGGTTAATAGACTATTATTAAAATGGGAGATCATGTGATCTCCAATTCCAATTCGATTTTATTACATGAAGGTTCACAAGGAGATTGATGCTATATCAATCGGTGGCATTGTCCAATCGAATGACATTGATTTCTTTTTTATCAAATCTGCTGGATTATCATATTGGTTCAACGACTTGCATTGGTCCTAAAAATGTTTGAGTGATGGTTGGTCATTGCCAAGGAGGAGGGGAAGCCAAGTGTTTGACACAAGAGGGGAAGCCAAGTGTTTGACACGAGACAATTTATTGCAATCAAAGAAAGGGAAGCTCAATCACAACAAACAATGCTTTATAAGAGCCAACTTGGGGCTAAAACAAAATGAGTAATGGAACCTTGTAATTTTCTATCCTCTCCAATGACCTATGTTGATATCTCCCTTAATTATGTGTGTAAAGCTAAGAAATCAGTTACAAAAAAAGACAGCAGAATACAAATGAAGGCCCCCCTCTGCACAAGAATTTCAAATTGAATACAATTGAAACCCTCAAATAACCATATGTTCAAGCAACCAAGAAAGTTTCTTCTCCTAGGTAGGCAGCAGGAAAGAGCACTTGTAAATGCCTTCATTGAGCTTTGTTGTTTTGGTGTGTAGGGGAAGAATCTCCAAGGAAAAGAGTTTTCACAAGAAGGGATTTGATGTTAGCAAGAGTTCCAAGCCCCAACAATGGAGTCACAACATGCCTGTGGTGAATGCCAAATAGAGTCCACCTCAAGATGATGCAAAGAAATCCTCACCGGTGGCTTTGGAGGGAGTCGAGGCAAATGGACCACAAGAGGAAGAGATAAAGGGCAAAAAAACATGGACATAGCATTTTGAAACTAGATAGATAAGATGATTTTATTAATTTCTATAGAAGACCAAAACGGTAGGTTGATGTACTCAAAAGTACATTGATAGTGATAAGTTGAGAGAGTGCAAATATGACTCCTGAAAGCTAAAAAAGTAAGGACTGAAGTAAAGGTGGCCTATTCCATAGTGACAGTAGATGTAGAAACAAAGGCAGAAAGAGAAAAAACAACCTTGGGACTTGTAAAGGGTGAGCATATTATTATAATAGAGGGGGAAACCATAGACCTCATGTCTACCACATATACGAGGCATATGTGTTGCTGAAGGATGCCCCCAGGAGAATATCTGGGGCTGATAGTGTAAGTTGGGCAATCTTGGGTTAAAATGAAGCTCTCCTACTACATGAGGCTGCAAAGGAGAGTTTGGTGATACTAGACTGGGTGGTGCCAATACCTGGTTGATTGACTCTAGTATGATGAGTGTGTACTCTTCAAAGGTTCCGAGGTGTTGCATGGAAGGTCGGAGGAGATGCATGGTTTCACTTATATCTGGTGTGAAATGTGTCCAGGGCCTTGACATGCCATTTGTTGCGAGTGGCATTGTTGACAATATGAAAGAACGAGGTAATTTGCCTGGTAGGGTCAGCCTTGGGAAGGTCTTTTAGTATCTGTCTCCTTTGTAAGTTCTACTCTTGTATAAAGAGACCCAAGCTTCTGTAATCTGGATATCGGTAAAAAGAAGTTAGGGATCCCAGAGATTCTTGAAATAAGAAATGAAAATGCCCCCTAGATTACGCAAAATACTAGCCCGTTGAATGTGAAGTGCTTCTCTGTGTCAACCTTTTGTAATTGGCTCAATTAATAGATCCTCTCAGGGTGTGGGATATGATGGTCAGATTCCATATAGAGCTGGTGAGAACAAACCCGAAGCTGACAAAGAGGATTTTGGAGGCTGTGTGTCCAATATTGCCATGTTTACTCAGGTTAGACAATAAGACCATCCCTTAATTGCATGGAATGTTCTAGGTAGAAATACATTTTAGGGCCGAGACCTTGGGGGGCAATCCATCGCTTGGCACTAGGTATCTTGAATGTACCACTGTTTGGCACTAGATATCTTCTTTGATCAGCTGGTTCAACATGGCATGGGAGGTAGGGGATGACTACGAGCATTGAGAGTGAACCAGAAAGGGGGGAGGTTGTTGTAATGCTCAAGGATAATCAGCTTCATCACTAGCTAATGGTACCTCATGGGTATGTTGGGACCAATTTTGTGTGGGTCATTAGGAATTTGTCTTACATTATTTAATGGAGTTTTTATGTCAGTCCGTGTGCAATCTGTTAGTTAATGGAGTTTGTCAATCATTTGTGTTTTTCTGTTAGTTAATGGAAAACGTGTAGTTATCTGGTATGCAAAGGGCAAAAGAGCCAAAGTTGAAAATTACCTATAAACGGACTTCTAGGTTTCAGAACAGGGTTTGTTTTTTGGGAAAGCAATTCTTTGTGCATAGGTCTGTCACTGTGTTTTGGCCGAGACATTGACCATACTGTTCTTGTGTGACTCTTTTGGTGTGAGTCGGTATCCATGCCCTCTCAGGAAAGTTCTCTACTCTTCTATGCACTGTCCAGATCTATTTTTCTATGTACTGTTCTCATCCATTTTTTTTCAAAAAAAAACAGAGCAAAAAGTTCTTCAGTTTGAGATTTCATTTTTTTTCAATAAAATATCAGTATAGATTTCAGTTTCAGATTTTCCTGGTTCATAGCAGTTTCTTCAGATTTCAGACTTCATGGCAGTCCCAGAAACTTGAGATTTTAAGTTTGTAAGTCCAGATTTTAGTGTTCAGATATGGGGTTCACGGTTTACCGCAGTTTTTTCATAAATTTTCAGATATTTTGGTCGGATTCTTAACAGGAGGTGTTCACTGGAGTTATCAACAGTCTAAAGCAGCAATGAAGCTTCTGAAAATCAACATCAGTGTTGCCCAGTACTTGCAGCAGCAATCACCTCTGTTGTGCAGAGGGCCAAATATGGGTCTCTCTCTCCTCGAAGCTGAATCACCTAAAGTGCAAATCTTGTGGAGGAAGAAAACCAATTTGAAAACGCTCCTCTCAAGATGTAGAGGATGGGTCCAGAGTCGAGATTAGTGACTAAGATTCATTTAATTCACTAATGCTAATAACTTTAGCATTTCACTAAATTAAACTCGTTTTAATTATAAAAGTACTTTACTTTAATAATTCCTTTAATTAAAGTAAATTACTAAGGTTGAAGGCTTTGGACGACTTCCACACATCTAGACACTTAGACCTATGTGAAAGCACTTGTCTGATGCTACAAACATCAACACTCCCACTTGGCGAGGAAGGTACTTCTAGAAGAGGCTCCTGGAACTGGTTGTCCCTCCGGCCCAGGCACAATGTCGCACACATCATCCTGGACCATGGCATTCAACCAACCTTGTTGGTATGCTTCTTCCTAAACTGGAAGAATCGAAATCGATGATGCTACTCATTAGTGCCACGAAGTTTGCAAACTTCTTCAGAGGCCTGCTCTTCCTGAATATGCTCTTAGGAGCCTCAAAATGCTCCTAAGCATCCCTCATTGTTTGCATGAACCATCTGGATCTACGAACAGAACTGGAAGGGACTAACTCCTCCCCACCTGAAGGTTGACTCCCCACTTTGGAAGTCTTTGAACTTGTTCTCCCATTCGAAGCCTCTGCCATTGCCCTTGGTCCCCACACATCATAATGTATAAGATCCAAGATCCCCTTGGACCTACTCTCGCTTCTTGGAAAAGCAACCTTAGCATTCTTACCAAATGCACACCCTCTGCACACTATTGCTCAACACTGAAATCTGGAAGACCGGTGACAATCTCCCTCAGAATTGGCAAGACCCTATAGTGCAGGTGTCCCATCCTCCTATGCCATTACTCACACGTGTTAAATCTCATGAAAAATCAAAACCTAGTTGCATATTTAACAAAAATAAAGAGCAGAACTGAACTTTAAATTAAAAATATGAACATGCTGATTTTTCTTAACACTCTAATGTAGCAGAAAATAACACAAAGCATTCACACAGAAAATACTCAATAATTTTTGGTTAAATGACCCCGAAAAAACCCAATTGGAAAAATCGATCTTCTGCATGGTGATTTGTTATTATTTCAGCAAGGGATATCTTAATACATTTATATTTGTTGTTACAAAGAACTCCCTGAGGCAAAATCTCTGCCTTCAGCGACCTCACAGCCCTCACTCCCTTTATCTGCTCACGTCCTGTACAGCCCAAAATGCGCCTAGGTCTAGCTATTACTTGTTGGCTGAGTGAAATGGAGGTTGTGCGGACTCTTCCTGAGTTGCTTAAGCTTTCCATATTGTTGAACCTTGCTTCTCTGAGCTGTTGGAGCTTCCTCACCAAGTCAACTTGTGCAAAAATGAGCCCGAAAACTCTATTTCACCCTTGGCAAATCAACTTGGGCCCACCAGACATCTCAATGGTTGAGATTAGATCTGAATGTAGGGCTCAGATCGATCTCCTTATGACTATCGGAAAAATTAATTAAATTTATAAGTCATCTAAGCACTAGAAGGGTTAATTAAATTTGGGCACCTTGGTGGGTCCCTTGCCAGATTTGGTGCACCTCCAAATCTAGCGAATCCTTTCCTCTCTAACTCCACTTCTAACACTCCCTCTTAGAGAGGAAGGTGTTTTGCACTACACCAAATTTATCCCTAAAGTAGATGAAACTTGACCTTGGCAATGCCTTGGTTAGTATATCTGTTGTCTGCTCTCCTATTGGTAAGTACTGAAGTTTTATTTTTCCCCATTGAACACAGTCTCTGATGTGATCTCAATGTGTTTGGAGCGGTTATGAAACACTGGATTTCCATAGAGCTTAATGCAGCTCTGATGGTCACAATGTATGACTAGGGGCTCCAATCCCTGACCAAAAAGTCCCACAAGTAGCTTTCTCAACCAAATAGCCTCGCAAGCAGCCATATACTCGACCTCAACTGAGCTCAGTGAAACTGATCTTTGTTTCCTGCTAAACCAGGAAACAACGGCTGACCCAACACTGAAAGCACACCGTGAAGTGCTTTTTCGATCAATGGACCCCCCTGCCCAGTCAGCATCGATGAAGCCCTAAAGCCTCACATCATCAACTTGCCTATACCACAAGCCATAATCTGTTGTGCCTAGGAGATATAGTAGCACGTGTTTAGCAACAACCCAATGTAGCCTGGTGGGCTCTACCATAAACTGGCTCAACTGGTTAACTGCAAAAGATATGTCGAAAAATGTGTTAGTGAGATACATCAGTGACCCTATGAGCTGCATGTACAATGTGGCATCAACCCTCTCGGCTCTGCCAAGGTCCACCTTCTTCCAGTTGGTGACTAGAGGAGTGGCCATGGCCCTGCAATCCTGCATGTGAAATCTCTTGAGAATTTGCTCTACATATCTGCCTTGTCCCAAGAAGGTCTCACCTTCACCCTGCCAAACCTCCAATCCGAGGAAATAGTGCATCAACCCTAAATCCTTCATCTCAAACTCACGTGCAAGGTCCTCCTTGTAGTCCTGGATCAAGCTATCTGCTCCTGTCAATATCAAGTCATCTACATAGAGAACAAGAATGAGCAACTGCCCCTCAACCACAATGTAGTAGAGGTTTGGATCCACTTCACTCTTGGTAAAGCCCAATCCGAGAAGATAGCTATCAATGCGGGCGTACCAAGCCCTTGATGCCAGCTTGAGCCCATAAAGAACTCTCTTCAGCCTGCAGACACTCGTGTCTTTGCTGAAGGTCTCAAACTCCTCAGGTTGCTCCACATAAATCTCCTCCTCGACCACTTCATTAAGTAAGGCGGTTTTAACGTCCATCTGGTGGACTTTCCACCCCATCTGCGTTGAGATAGCCAATATAACTCTAACAAACGAATACCGTGCAACAGGTGCAAATGTCTCATCATAGTCGATCCCCTCAACCTATGCGAACCCCTTGGCCACAAATCTATCCTTGCATTTCTCAAGACTCCCATCAACCCCCTGCTTGACCTTGTATACCCAGCATGAGCCAACCACAGACTTTCCCTCTGGTCTAGGCACTATCTCCCACACATCATTACACATGATAGAGGAATACACCTCTGCCATGGCATCTCGCCAAACTTGCTAAGAAGTTGCCTCCTTATAGTAAGAAGGCTTTGAGTCTATCAACTCAGTCATAAGTGCCAAACAACTTGTATACCTTTGTGGAGGTTTCCTTTGTCTGAATGTAGAAGTGGGAGCCTTGACCCTCTCCTGAGCCTCTCTAATCAACTTATCTTCCCACTTGGCTCGTCTTCTCCCTAAACTGGGAGTCACTAGCTATGTGGGCTCCACTCACTCCTCTCTCTCTCTCTTCCTCAATCTTCTCCTCGTCATTTTGATTGGCTTGTCTCACTGTTGGCTAAGTAGGTGATTGAGGGGTTGGCTGAGCCTGCTACTCCTCGTCCTCTGTTGTTGTCTTCTCACGCTCCAAGGACTTCCTGAGAGCCCTACCCTCCTCAAACCTGACATCAAGCTCGATCATTGTCCTCCTACGTGCAGACATATACACCCTATATGCCTTGGTTGTCTCGCTATAACCTACAAATATGCCCTTTGGTGTCATGGTCTCCAGCTTCTTCCTACTCTCTGAAGCTACATGGTAGTAAACCAAACTGCCAAAGATCCTGAAGTGAGAAACATCAAGCCTCTTGCCTGTAAAGGCCTCCTTCGGTGTAGCCCTGCCTAGCACCTTGTGCAGACTCCTGTTCTATAAGAACACTACAGTGTTGCATGCCTCAGCCTAGAGAAACATGGGCAACCCCTGGTCATGCAACATGACCTTAGCAACACCCACTATGTTGTGATTCTTGCGCTCAACCACCCACCCCATTCTGCTGAGGATTATGGGGTGCAGTGATTTCTCTCTCGATGCCCTCAAAGGCACACAAGTCCCTGAAGGCATTGGAGATGTACCCCCCTCCATTATCGGAGCTCAAGGCCTTTATCTTCTTGTCGATCTGGTTTTCAACTAAGGCGAACTCTACAAACCTAGACAACACTTCATCTTTCTTTTTCATAAAAAATATCCAAGTTTTACAAGAATGGTCATCAATAAAAATAACATAATACTTGAACCCACGAAGGGATGGAGAAGAGAACGATCCACAAACGTCTGAGTGAATCAACTCCAACATATCCTTGGCTATGTCATCTCTGTTGGGATAGGATGTCTTGGCATACTTTCCAAGGGTGCAGCCCTTGCACACATCACTATGATCCACGTTGTATAGTGGTAGTCCTGTGGCTATTGCCCCCAAAATTTTCAACACCCTATGGTGCAAATGACCCATGCGCCTATGCCAAAGCTCTGCTAGCTCACGGCCTTGTTGGTTGTCCTTCTTGTTGCTCAATGTTGCAACAGCCCCAAACTGTAACCTATAGAGGTTTTTCGCCCTAACTCCAATCTGCACTAATGTCTTGGAGTTGGGAGGTTTCATGAGGACCTTCCCTTTGCGAAAAAACACCTCATAACCCAGGTCTTCAAGCATTGAAATTGACACCAGATTTTTCTTCAGCCCTGAAACATAGAGAACATCTCCAAGATAGAGAGGTTTCCCAGACTCCCTCTCAAACTGAATAACACCTACACCTTTGGCTTGGTATATGCCATCATCTCCCATCTCAACAATGAACTGCATGTCCTTTTCTGTCAGCTCGTTGAAATAATTTTCGTTCCCTATCATATGGCATGAAGCCCCATTGTCAATATACCAAGTGCTATTGGTGACAGAGTTGGCCATACACGCAATAAGTGAGAAATCCTCCTCAAAACAAGATGAGAACTCCTTTATTTTTGTTGAAGCTGCAAACTGGCCCTTCTTGGACCCCTTCTTTCGTTGAGGACATTTGATAGGATAGCATCATGCCCAAACTGATGGCACTGAAAACATTTCACTTTGTTGAGGTCTTTCTTGGGTTTTCCTTGTCCCTTTGAGCTAGACTCAACCCCTCATGAGCCCTTCTTACCTCTGGCTTTGCCCCCTTTACCAGCTAGTGTGAAATTCTCCTCATTAGCTTTTTGTTTCACATGAGACCCAGATCTAGTCTGTTTCCTGATCTCCTCCTCCTCATCAGCTTTTTGTTTCACATGAGACTCAGATCGAGTCTATTTCATGATCTCCTCCTACACATAGTCACTCCATAGTCACTCCCAATCTGGAAACTTTTCTCTATCACTGACTACATCTATGAAGTTTTCCCATGACTTGGGAAACCCCAATAGTGCAAAACTGACCATATCTTTGTATGGTTTTGTTTCCCCAACCCCTGCAAGCGCATCCTTGACTTGAGTAAATCTGGTGAGGTCGGAAACAATTGACTCAAACTTCACCATTTTGATATTTCTCAACTTGTCTCTAAGCACAAGCTTCCTTGCTTCACTCGTACACTAGTACATCCCTATGATGGATGTCCACATCTCCTTTGTTGTCTTTTTGCCTGCAAGGTGGGGTATAATGTGGTCCTTGACTCCCTCAAGGATAATCCTTTTGGCCTTAGTGTCCTTGTTGTGTTGAGCCAACTGTTGAATATCTGCTAGAGTGGCTGGGGGATTGTCTACAAATTCCCAAAAACAACTCCTATTCTTTCTCTCCAAGAACAGAAGTTAGAGGCCCCATCAAGACGGTCTTTAAATCTCAACCCCACATAGGCCATTCTGTTGTCCAAAAAACGCAAGCCCTAGCTCACCTTGCCAGAAGCCCTAGCGCACCAACTGGGTCAAACTCTTTGTGGCTGAAAAATTGATCTTGAAGGCTGTAACAATGAATGTTGGTCTTCAATCAGAGACTAGGCTATGATACCGCGTTAAATCTCATGAAAAATCAAAACCTAGTTGTAGATTTAACAAAAATAAACAGCAGAACCAAACTTTAAATTAAAAATCTGAACATGTTGGTTTTTCCTAACACTCTAATGCATCGGAAAATAAACACATAAAGACACAAGCATTCACACAGAAAATACTCAGTAATGTTTTGTCAAATGACCCCGAAAAAACCCAACTACGAAAACCGGTCTTCTTCTTGGTGATTTGTTATTATTTCAGCAAGGGATATCTTCAAAAATTTACATATGTTGTTACAAAGAACTCCTTGAGGCAAAATCATTGCCTTCAGCAACCTCACACTCCCTTTATCTGCTCACGCCCTGGTTGCTAGGTGCGATGTACAGCCTCTACGACCCTCCTGTACAGCCCAAAATGGGCCCAAATCTAGTTGTTACTTGCTGGCTAAGTGTAGGAGCAGTTGGTTGAGTGAAATGGAGGTTGTGCAGCCTCGTCCTGAGTTCTTGAAGCTTTCCCTGTTGTTGAACCCTGCTTCTCTGAGCTGCTGGAGCTTCCTCACCAAGTCGACTTGTGCAAAAATGAGCCCCAAAACCCTATTTCACCTTTGGCAAATCCACTTGGGCCCACCAAACATCTCAATTGTTGAGATTAGAGTTGAATGGAGGGCTCAAATCGATTTCCTTACGACTATAGGAAAAAATAATTTTTCCTAAGTCATCTAAGCATTAGAAGGGTGAATTAAATTTGGGCCCATCTTGGTGGGTGCCTTGCCAGATTTGGTGCACCTCCAAATCTAGCGAACCCTTTCCTTTCTAACTCCACTTTTAACAACAAGTTGTCATTGTCATGTACCAAGGCCTGAACAAGCTTGCCCTACAACTTATATAAATTGCCCTCTCTAACCCCAATGCTCACCGTTATGTCAAGGCTAGCTCCCTCTAGACGTATGAGTACTTGTCCTTCCTTGAATATGATGGAAAAACCCATGTCCTCTGAAACTGAGACTAAGAGCCAATTCTTCTTCAGTCCCAGTACATATAACACATCCTAGGTTTCCCTGAGTCCTTCTCCGTTAGACTATTGAATAACTCCCATGCTTCTATCATATTTCTATCCACTGAAAAAAGAAAAATATAGCCAACCCCTACAACCCAATGCCTCTGCCCCTCCTATACGACCCTATACCGACGACATGTACGAACTGTACACGCCCCGCACAACATGTATAGCACGTATGTACTTGCCCTGTGTTGATATTATGGTAGCTGCGGGAGGTATTAACCTCCACGTGTAACCCTGAAAAGAATAGAATATTTCGGAAAGCAAGAAGAAACCCTAAAGCCTTGGACATAAGCCTAGATGACAAGTCGGCTAAAGAAAATAATTAATATCGAGTCTTTAGCCTCCAGAAAGAGAAGTCGACCCAAACAACTAAGAAAGAGCAATATAAATACAGGATGCCACAGAACATTTATACACACCCAGCTCACAACTACAAAAATTCAGTAAGTGTGCAAGTTTGGAGAGTAGCTACAGTTGTAGCTACTGCAACTAGTATTTTCGGTTTTAGGCTTGGACTGTCTCTTGGTTATGGTTTGGACTTTTTGATTGGTACGCTAGCTTTGGAGAGTGGTACGCTACCTTGATCGACTTTTGGACCTAGGGTTTGCTTCCGAAATTATTCTCTCTATCAAGGTTAAGGTGCTCGGGTATTTTCAGTTTTAGGCTTGGACTGTCTCTTGGTTATGGTTTGGACTTTCTGATTGGTACGCTAGCTCTGGAGAGTGGTACGCTACCTTGATTGGCTTTTGGACCTAGGGTTTGCTTCCGAAATTATTCTCTCTGTCAAGGTTAAGGTGTTTGAGGGTGACTTTGGCCTATGGTTGGGTGACAATATTGCTATATTGTCTGTGGTTAAACAAGAACACCTATTATTTCTAACAGGTTATGGGCCCACACTATCTTCGAACAGTGTAACCACTGGAAGATAGATTGGGAGGATTTGCTCAGTTACAGTTGCAGTCAAAGTTTTTGTTGCAGCAATGAAACCCTAACCCTCGTGTTGAGGCACCTTAAGTGWAGAGATTGACCTAATTTATGGATAGCCCAATGCGCCCTAACCTAGCGCACCTYCTGATATTCTCAGCAAGCTAAGACGTCAAGTTTGAGTTTTTGGTCAAAGTCAAAGGTTGACCAAGTCAAAGCAATCATGACTTACTCTATGAAGTCAGAAAACAAGTTAGAAGGGGCTTCTAACTTCAGAGCATGGAAGACAAGGATTGACCTCATCCTTGCCAAGAATAAAGTGTTGGATATCGTAAAAGGAAAGATCATGGAACCACAGTTTGAAGAAGGAAAACAGAAGGAACCTCAAAACATTGCAGTTATGGAGAAGTTCAAGGACAATGACAWCAATGCCACRAATATCATAGTGGAMTTTGTAAAAGACCACTTGATACCCTACATCTCTTATCTTGACTCATCTAAGAAGATAAACGATGCCCTAACTAATCTCTTCTCAGTAAGAAACATTGGACAAGTAATGAGTCTGAAGAATGAGCTTCGTGACATGAAAATGAATGATGATGAAAGCATAACATCATACTTTGTGATAATCTCTCAGTTAAGAGATCAACTACAAGCTATTGAAAAAAAAAAAATTCAAGGAATTGGTAAATATAGTACTCAACAACCTTCCCAAGACATGGGATGCATTTGCCGCAAGAATGAACACAAGAAAGGAATATCTCACATTTGAAGAACTTTGGACTTATTGTGCACAAGAAGAATCAAGGATTAGCAAAAAAGAGAAATCCCAAAAGAAATACAATGATCAATCCTTCAAAACAAAAATTCAAAAATTTCAGGAATAAAAGGAAGTTTGGCCTAAGGAAGGAAACAGACAAAGCACCAGTCGTCGAAGGAAGGGAACCCTCAAAGAAGGCCAAGTAGGATAAAATAGACTTCTTCTTCTAAGACAAGGTAACAATTTTCTTCATAGTTCTTGTACATAGCATGTTTACATAGTTTCTATACATATCTTGCATATCTATCTCTTAGAAGATAAGATGTTCAAGTGAAGCAATACCTATGGAAGAATAACAAGATAAGGATTGTTATCACGATGACTACAAGTCAAGCAATAGAAAAGATGAAGTACATTGACAATCCTTGGAACAATTCCCGTGGAAGTTATTACATAAGTAACAACTCCAAGATAAGTCGAAATCAGAATCTAACTTGAAGAAACCCAGGAGAAGTCAAAATAGAAAGAAGTCAACAATCAAGAGAAAATTAGATAAAGACTTGTGACACTTTGCAGAAGGCAATAAGGATGCAGACGAAAGCATGGACTCTCTTAGATGGAGGGAGTTGATTACAGAATTCCTAAAAAAAAGAGCATGCATGAATGCAAGGATTAGGAAAGAGCTAATCATAAATGATATGATCCATTGAGGATTATGAAGTATCTGTCCATGTTCCAATTGAAAGTAGCAGCCATGATAAGCAGCACGTGTTCAATTTGACTCTAGAAGAAGTCTTCTTCAAAAAGAAGCCTTAAAGTATCCTTGGTTGTCCATCTACATCCATGATCCTATGATGAAAGGAAGAAGTTGGAATCTTCAGGGCATATAGAAGACCCCCATAGCTAAAGAGAGACGTGAGGAAGAACATGAAGATTCCAAGAAAGAAAGAAAAACAAGAACAACAAGTTATTATACCAAGAATAACAAGACTACAAGCTTGGTTTGAACCCACTAAGAAGCAATCGAGCAGAGGAAATGGAAGTTATGATAAAGAACAGTGTGAAAAAGACTTATGAACGAAAGCATTGCAAGATTCAAAGATTCTTCCAAAAGGAGGGGGAAGACTATGACAACAACTTGTTCGAGCAGACCAAATATACCTCTTTTAGTATCCATGGATTGGAATTTACATGTAAAAGACTGTTCTTCCCAGTAAAGCAAGTGAGAAACAAGCTTATACCGGAAAGAGACTCATGTATGCAGATATAAGAAGACCTTGTATGGATTCAAACAACCTGATGCAGAGTATCTCATATACAACAGAATCCTGGTGAAAATTTTCTATGACAAAGATAGTGTATCAGATTAGTTACTCAGAAGTCTTGGATGATGGATTGCTAATCCATGGCAAACTCTCATGATGAGAGAAGAAGTGCTACTTGGATATGTTTCAGTTTGAGCCTTGCCACGATGTTATGAGCTAGCAGGAAACAGAAGTGTTGAATTCGACCATGATATATTGTAATGATCATAGCTATATGAAGCCTTCAAAGAAAACTAGTGTTCCACGACAGACCGAAGTACATTGAGATCAAGCTTTATATTCTCCGAGATGAAGTCCAAAAAAGAGAAGTGGTTCTCCAATATATCTCCACAAATGAACAGATAGCATTTATTTTGGTAAAAGCCTCTGCCCAAGATGAAAAGTTTGCATACTCAAGAAACAAGTTGGGGCTCGTGGACACAAATTTCTTAATGAAAAAGGAAGAGATTACTCCCAAGTTGGGAGGGAGCACTTATATGTTATTGATTTATGGACAGTCATTTTTCAGTTTGAAAAATGGTCCAGGATGAGTAGTTCCTTTCTAGTTCGGAAAGTGGTTTGAGATTTCTGACGAACGGGCATATTTCAATTTGGAAAATGGTCCAGATCAAACAGTCATTTTCGTAATGAAAATGGTCCAATAGATTGTTGATGTACCATAGACAATGATTCCCCTTATGGCCAGTGTGGGGGAATGGTCTAGGACAGTCATTCTTTTTGGCAGTCACTCTGAGTAGTGGTCAAGTAGAATGGTCTGCCTCGCCGAGTAGTCATTCTTTCGAAATTCACAGTTGTGAGTTGTTTCGAAGAATGGTATGTTTTGGAGGTTGGTGCAGGACAGTCATTTCCATTAGGAAATGGTCCGAACAGTAGTTCCCTAGGGTAGACTCATTCTCTCCGAGTTGCACTATGATTAGTGTTGGAGGAATGGCCCAGTTAGGTGAATGGTCCAGGTTCAGCAATCAGGGACACGCATTCCCTAAGGCAGACTCATTCTCTCCAGGTTGCGCTTTGATCAGTGCCAAAGGAATGGCCTAGTTAGGTGAATGGTCGAGGCTCAAAAATCAGGGACAGTTATTCTTTTGTGCTTGAGAAGAATAGTCCAGATAGCCCATCGCTGATGTTTTACTTTCCGAGGGCAAATGCTCTTCCAAATCTCACAGATGTGAGTGGAAGAATGGCCCAGATGACTCAGTTTATATCATGATATTGTTTTATCCAGGTTGATATCAGATGATATGATTGTTGTGGAGACTATATGTCTCTGGACAATAGATGTATGCTACTATGGTGGATGTGTTCCACTAGTCGTGTTCTACTTGGTGTGGTTGTGTACCACTCAATAGTAGTTGTATACTATTATGGATAGACACAATTATGTTCTATTGAATGGCATTGTTCCAATTGCCAAGAAGACTATCAGTAGTGTTGGAAATGATTACCAACTAGATGGATAGTTAGTGTGTTGGTGGACAGATATTCTCCAGGCGAAAAATGGTCCAGGACAGTTATTCTTCTAGGATGTATGTTCGAATTAGAAGAATATTCCTTGTAGCTTGTTGACACGAAGTTTAATTTCTCTACCCTTTAAAACTGAAGCTTCATCTTTTCCTAAGTCATGGAGCCGCCCTTAATCCAAAAAAGGGAGTCAGAGTCTTCCGTTCCTTTTTGGGTTTCGAGATTCGGTTTTTTCTCGAGGTATGATCTTCAACCATCCCATTTTCCCGGTGTCGAAATCCCGAAACCGTTTAACATATTAAAAAGGTAAAAAAGGGGGGAAGAAATAAATGTTACATTTTCCGTCACGTTCCACAAAGTACTCTTTAATCCGTAATTAATTAAACTCCTGAACGCAATCATCTTTCCTCTAATCTTTCACGATTCGAGTTTCCTTCCACTAAACGTTTTCGAACTCTCATCCTTTGAACTCCCGATCCTCGATTTTCCGAAAAGTCAAAGTAAGAAATAAACTATTCACTAATCTTGATTAATTAAAGCTATAATACGAATGGTTAGCGCCTCACTAATCCTATCGCAATTTCACAATACGAGGTTTGCTTATGACATATCCCCTGACAACAGGATCCCCGAAGTTTCGAAATGCGAAATCATGTTTTCTTTAAACAAAGTCTAAGATTAAAGTTAAAATGTTTTCAAAACATGATTAGTGATAACTAAGGTGCTTTTCGCATTTCGGGAATTGAGGAAGGTAGCAATTTTCGGAATTCCAGTATCGAAATCGCCGATATACGACAGTATTAATAATGGGTAAATGAAGATATTTTTGACGCAAAAGCGTATCTCCAGGCATATTTTTCCTTTAAAGCATTAATTTTTCATCGCATGTATCAGTACGCTCGTTACAACACAAATTAAAGGTTAATAAGGTCATGTGTTTCAAATTTCATTCTTATCCTTTACATCTATAGCAAGTCGCATATATCCAGTTTTATACACATTTTCTCTGTAAACAAGTTTCTGGTCCAGTGCAACTACCTAGCACCTAAAAAGGCCACCAAGAAAAGCGAGGAAGTTGCAGAGAGCTCGAGTCCAGACGGAGATGTTGTATCTGATACAATACCGCATGCCATCGATTCCATAAAATTCCGGAAGCAGATTTTTGAAACTCTCGATTATGAAATTAAGAATTTCCCTCATGATGGCGACAACAAACTCCGAGACATAGCGGAGTCTGAACTTCACAAAGTGGCTACACGGCCGCGACTCATGACTTATAACGACATGATCAGTTGGGCCTTAGAGCGAACAGACGTGTAGACGAGAAGCATTCTGGACAACCGAGGGGTCGGCATTGGCTCTTTCAGACCAAAACATATACAAGTAATGTATAAACTATCTCCTAGTCCCAAGTATATTTATAATAAAGATTTCGTGAGTGAGTTTCAAAAGAAAGAATGTTTTGAGTCAGACCAAACGTATCCTGGCATAATTAAAGACTGGTGGAGAAACGAAGCAAAATTCAGGGCTGACACACATGGTGTTTACGCCATAGCCTCTTTAAATGAGTACATGGTCTATGTGGTGATGATGTTATGTAGACTTTTCGGTAAGAAAAGTCCTACCCACTTCCCTGCAGAATGGGTACCTCTTTTGCACGAGGCCGCAAAAGGTTACAGCTTCAATTGGGATAAGATTTTATCCGATAACATAGCGAAGGAGGTCATGGAATATCAAACTGCAAGATCAAAAGGCCGACCAGTAACCTATTATATGTTTGCATACATCATGGATGCTATATGCTTCTCAACTCATTTCCCTTTGATGAATTGGAGTTGGAATCCGACTTACCCGGAACCTATTCATGAATATCATTCTAAACTTTGGGAAGAAAACGCCAAGGACTCATTCTATGAAATCTGTCATTTCGTGATAATACCACTACATCAGATGTTGTACGGCTGTACACCTCCCCTCATTTCAGAGTTGGTCATAGGAAGCCTCAAGGCAGTTGCTGACTGGTTCATAGAGGAGAATTTCTCCTACATCAGAGTTTTCGGATGTTCAATCCCTCCACATGCGCTCCTTAAATTCCTCCGTGACAGACTGGTGTGCAAGGAGGTAGCTCATCAAATAGTAACAGGTGGAATTGGGATAGAACTAAAGACAGCTCAAAAGAAATCTTGGCCAGTTTTTCCCGTTCAGATTGGAAAATTTTCATTACTCAACTTGGGTCATTCCAAAGTTGAAGCAGCAGCACTGGAGGAGGTCAAATTGGTGGACCTCGAACACAGGAAGCACAACCCTTACCAGTTAGTGGGAAAACACATGGCCCACTGTAATATGAAGGCTTATGAACATGAGAAGTCCCCTTGTGACGATATGTTCAAAGGGACTAAGACCTGTGAGGAGGTGTTAGAGAGGGTACAAACACTACCGTCTGATTTGCAAGCTAGTTTTCAGACCTTTCAGAAGCATAGACGGAGTGGTCTACCCAAAGTACTGCAAGGAGAAGCAATCACCCTTCATCAGGAACAAGAAGATACCCCTCCAGGTTTCGAACAAGAAGCACAAGATAAAGTCAATCCTGAAGAATTTCCACAGGAGACTGAAAGGTCTTCACAAAATGAAGAGGCCTTATAGACAGAAGATCCACAGACGAAAGCAAAGAGGAGGCCCAGGACACCTCCCAAGTCCAGTAAGTCTACTCCTTCATCACCTGTTGTTGATGTCAATATACCTAAGGCCATAAGAGAGACAAGATCTACAAAGCTAGGAAGTCTCGTAGCTTCCTTAACCCCTTTACAGTCCGCTTTTGGACTCCCACAGATGGGAGCCATATATGTTAGCAATCTCACCCCTATCTCCAGAGATGAGATCCCTCCTTTTGATTATTTTTTCAGCAAAAAGAGGAAGGTTGTCCTAAAACAAGAGATGTATATGAGGGAGGGTGGTATGGTGAAGAAGCATAGGGCCTTGGTAGATGGCCAGAATTTGGAAGAGGAGGATTTCGCTACAGAGGTAGCAGGCTCCATGGGAGCCATGGCAACAGCAAACCTTTTTACTGTGGAAAACATGAGAACAAGGATAAAAAAGAGTAACCACATAATAGCTCAATTGCAAGACCAGTTAAAGAATGCTAAGAAAAACATTAGAGAAGAGGTAAATAAAAGCTTGGAGCAGGCGAGAGCTGTTGAAAGGCAAGAAATTCAATCACTCAAATCAAGCCTGGACAAAATGAACCAAAAGATACAAGCAAGTCAGGTGCAAGTTACTCAGCAAAAGGAGCTCATAGAACAGCTACAGGCTAAGTTAAATTTGACAGAAGGTCGGGTTGTAGACTTAAAGGCTTTCCAAACCCTCTCGTTGGAAGCACATACAAAGATAGAAGCCGAGCAGTATAAATTGATCTCCAAAATAGGGATTATCCAAAATTACTTTCAAGAGGTAAGCAAATCTCTTGATAATATTATTTTACTGGAAAATGAGGCTAAAGCAGCAAGGAATACCTTCCAGAAAGCAGTTGCATTTTCAGGAAACAGAGAGATGGCGAAAAATCTAAAGCTTTCTGTCACAGAACAGATAAGAGGAGACATCATGCTCAAGGTATGGGAAACAAATATATCCGAGAACAAGAAGATAGTCAAAGAAATCAAAGACGACTGTGAGGGAATCTTTGATTCTTTAGATAAGCAAGCATTAGGTATTGAAAGAAATTATTGCTTTGAGCCACTGGGGCAGATAAACATTGAGAAACATCAGTTGGACTGCAAAAAGGGCTTGAAGGAGATTCAGGCGAAAATTTCACAGTTGAAGGAAATCAACGCCAACCTAATAGACAGATGGTTGGTACAGCCCAATTTAAAGTTGCAAGTGATCAGGTTTGTCGATAAAGGTTTTGAAGACCAGTTTCCAAAGGTACAAAGAAAGTTTTATCTGTTTGAGACTAAGGATCTTCCGACACCTCCTAGAAACTTTGTTCATTTTCTGGAGAAATGGATTGAATGTATAGCATCAAAGGAGGGAGAGACTTCAACTAAACAATGAAGTATCGTTTGAAAACTTATACTATTGAAATGATAGGCAAACAAAAGTTAATCATGCAACGGTTAAGGTTGCAGTTTTGTAACTATTTTTCTCTTAAAAAGTAGGAGATTGCTAACCATCAAGTATTGATGACCTTGTATAAATACAAGGAGCGAAGACTGAAATAGGGTTTTTTTATTTCTCTAGAAAGGCATTTTGACGAAGTAATTTTGAAGAGACTCTGAATTAATAGAAATGCAGATTGAAGATTTCAGATTTTGTCACCTCTGAGTTATGTGTTTCCCTGTCATCTCATCTTTCTTTCATATATCTAATTGATGAATGCTTGGCTACAATTTAGTACAACCTCTACTGTGGAAATTATTATTCTTGTTATTTAAATCATTTACAGTTTTTCCTCTGTATCGATTATCAACAGATACAAGACCTGTAGATGTTTAGATTCCAATATCATATGCTTCATTAATATTTTTCTTGTTTCATAGACTTCTATTTCAACGTGAGATTCCTCTTAAATTGATGCCTCACATTGTTAATAGCTTCATGTTTTCCTCATATCATGCATGTTTCGTTTCCTTTAAATTTAACTCAAATACAAGAAACGACCTACAATTTAGTCATCCTATTAATTTGTGTTTTAAAATCATCTTCTTCGCATTATGAAATAGAGATAACGAAGCCTAAAAAGAAAACACATAATTATATTTCCTTTACCTTTATCCTTCATGACAGTACCAGTTTCAAGGCAGCCTAACATTGAACCCGGTCTTTCGGATCAAACCAACATCGCTCTAAATTTATTTAACACTATCTTACAAACAGCAAATAACCAGGTTGAGTTAGAATGTTCATGGGCAACAATTGAGAGAGATATCAGCATGCAGGAAAACTGGGAATTTCGACAGAGACAGTTGAGAAACCAATTATAGCCCTCACCTTTTAATTATTGATTTTTCTATCCTCAACTTCCTCTATCTTTTCAGATGCCTTGACAGTATACTTTAGGGCCTTAAAGCATAAACTCAGGAACAACATAGCCCATGGCGTAGCTTCCAGCATCTGTTGGAACAGTTATTCTTCTAGGACATATGTCTGAATTAGAAGAATAGTTCTTATATCACTCTGTGGAGTGAGTAACTTATTCAGCATCATGCCTGATTACTCGGATGGAGTATGGCTTCGAGAGATGATGCAGTTGATGCTATCAGATGATATTGATAGTGATGATGGTGCTCGTGATTTGATCATGAGATAGCCTGTGTGGCTATGATGATGCTACCAGTTGAATGGTATGTTTGTGCTCAAGACCATTGTTTTCAATACCTCCCTAGCTGCAGGAGGTATTAACCTCCACGTGTAACCCTGACAAGAATAGACTATTCTGGAAAGCAAGAAGAAGCCCTAAAGCCTTAGACATAAACCTAGAAGACAAGTTGGCTAAAGAAAATAATTAATATTGAGTCTTTAGCCTCCAAAAAGAGAAGTCGGCCCAGAGAACTAAGAAAGAGCAATATAAATACAGGTGCTAGAGCTCATTTGTACACACACAGCTTGCAACTACAGAAATTCAGTAAGTGCGCAAGTTTGGAGAGTAGCTGCAGTTGCAGCTACTGCAACTAGTATTTTCGGTTTTAGATTTGGACTTTCTCTTGGTTATGGTTTGGACTTTCTGATTGGTACGCTAGCTCTGGAGGGTGGTACGCTACCTTGATTGGCTTTTGGACCTAGGGTTTGCTTCCGAAATTATTCTCTCTGTCAAGGTTAAGGTGCTCGGGGGTGGCTTCGGCCTACGGT
>ML801457.1:60050-74285 GCA_009831015.1 Picea engelmannii | reverse complement strand
TTTTTATTATTAACCATTAATTTAATACTTAATTAATTAGTTAGTTAATTAATAATCAAATTAATTATATTATATTATAAATTAATCAAATTAATTTAAACATTATATTATATTATCCACCCCTTATTCAATACTTTTTTTTTTGATTATTTATTAAATTAAAACATCTTAATAATTAAGGGTCGTTACAATCGCAGTCTAGAAAACAGGGACAACAAAATCCAGAAGCAAAGGAACAATGAAGAATGGCAACCCCGGGCAACTGGAGCAAGAGCAAATTGACGGGAGCTTCAATCCCACGCCGCAATCAGGACCTCAAGCAGAAAAACCCAATAAGGACACAGAAGGATCAGAAACAACCATGGACAGCAGGGAACAACCAAGTTCCCCCCCAAATGGGAAAGACACAGGGGAACAAGGGAAAACGGCAGGAACCCTGGAAGTAGTCCCCTCTCCCTCATATGTTGACATAGCCAGAAAGAAAGTACTAGAACCATCAAGCTCCTCGGAGGATGAGATCCTAGAAAGGCCAGCCAAAAGAGTAGGAAGGAAGTCCCGCAAAGAAGCAAGGGAGGAAGAGGAAGAAAGACAAAAGACCCAAGGAAGCCAACCTACCATAGAAATGCCAATCGACAGAAACACAAGAATAAAGTCTCTAAAAGGAGGAGGCCCAACCACCCCCAACAGTAAGTAATGAAAATCGTCTCTTGGAACTGTAGAGGTCTGGGGAATTCGGCGAAAATTGAAGCGGTCAAGGACTTGATGAAAGTGGAACCAGCAGACATTCTCATGCTCCAAGAGACAAAAATCGAAGGGGAAGCCCTTCTAGAGATTAGCAAAAACAAATGGCAGAAAAACACAGGGAAAGCAATCAGCGCAAGGGGCTCCTCTGGAGGTATAGCAACATTGTGGAAGGAAGAACAGTTCAGCCTCGTCAACTCCTACAACACTCGGCATTGGAGCTTTATAGAGTTGAAGCACATAGCAAGTAAGTTAACCATCGCATTATTCAATTTATATGTACCGACTTTGCATTCTGAAAAGAAAGATTGTTGGAAAACTTTAAATGAGTTTCTAGAACAAAATTCCCCAAACAACATAATCATTGTTGGAGACCTTAACCTAGTCATGAATGGAAAAGAAAAGAGGGGAGGAAGGACCAGCAAGGACCAAATGATTTATGTAGTAGAAGACATGATACAACAGTGGGACCTAATGGATTTTAAACCACGCAAAGGGCTATACACCTGGACCAATAACAGGACAGGGGAGGATCACATATCTGCCAAATTGGATAGGTTTTTGGTCCAAAGCACTTTGTTGTTGGAAAGGAAGCTAATCTCCATAGCCATCCTCCCCAAGCTTACCTCAGACCACAAACCCATCCTGCTTTTGCTAGAGGAAGAAGAAAAACTAGGCCCAATCCCGTTCAGATTCAGCCCATTGTGCAAAAAAAAGAGTGGCTTTGCAGAGACGGTCCGACTGGCATGGTCTACCTCAGTTACTGGCTCTCCCAACTTCGTCTGGGAACAAAAATTAAAAATAACAAAAAAAGCCCTCAAGGAATGGAGCAAACTCCCGGAAAGCAATCCCAATACCCAAAGAAAGGAGTTAGTGCAACAGTTGGGAAAGCTGCAGAATGAAATGGAAACAATAGATATTGCCACAACAGATCTGGAAAAGGAGCAAGCAGCCCAATGTAAAACCTACCGCTCCTTCAGAAATGAAGAAGAATACTGGAGACTAAAATCCCGTAGCCTTTGGCTGGAAGCTGGTGACAAAAATACATCTTATTTCCACCGTCAATTTAAAGCCCGCCTCTCCAGGAACCACATCTCTGAGATCACAACCAATGACGGGGAGCTTTGCAAAGGAATAGACCAAATTAAGGCCGTTGTTGTCTCACATTTCCACCAACTTTACAGCAAAGATAATGATGATAATGAAGAAGGCAATAAGGAATTTCTTAAGAACATCCCGGCTCTGGTCACAAAAGAAGATAACACAACACTATTGAGCCCAACCAACGAAGAAGAAATCAACAAAATCATCTGGTCCATGGATCCTGACAAAGCCCCGGGGCCAAATGGGTTCACTATCCATTTTTACAGGATCTGCTGGAATATAATCAAAACTGACCTCATCATAATGATAAAAGGATTCCTACATAAAGCAAAATTAGGAGGCAGCACCAATTCAACTTTCCTTGCATTAATCCCGAAAGAAACAAACCCTGCCTCCTTTGATAGATTCAGGCCAATCTCCCTATGTAACACCTCTTATAAGATAATTGCAAAACTCCTTGCAAACAGAATAAAACCTCTGCTGGGCAAGCTCATCTCAGATTCCCAAGGAGGATTCGTCAAAGGGAGACACATCCTAGACAATGTAATCCAAGTTCAGGAAGCTATGCACTCCAACAATCTCAGAAAAGAGAAAGGCATGTTGATTAAGTTAGATATGGCAAACGCCTTCGACAGAGTAAAGATGTCCTTCCTGTATCAAGTGCTTCTTTCATTCGGATTTGAGCAAGAGTTTGTAAAACTGATACAAGCTTGTACCCATAGGCCATGGATAGCCCCTTTGGTAAACGGGAGACAAGTAGAGTTCTTTAAATCTTCGAGGGGGTTGAGGCAAGGATGCCCCCTCTCTCCTTTTCTGTACATTTTAATGGCGGATACACTCAGCAGGAAGTTGGAGCAGGAAAGGATAATAGGAGCAGCCCCAGGCTTGAGAATAACGAATAATCTTAAACCTATAAATCATGATCTGTTTTTGGATGACTCTCTCATGCTAGGAGGAGCCTCAAACAGAGTAGCCTCTGCATTCAAAGGCACTCTTCAAGCTTACTGCAAGGTGTCTGGAGCTCTGATAAGTGAAAGGAAAAGTGTTGTCTACAGTTGGAATGCAGCAGAACACGAAACACAAAAGATAGCACGCACCTTGGGGTTCAAAGGGCATTCAAAATGGGAAAAGATACAATACCTTGGGCTGCCATTATCTTTGGGCATAAACAGAGTCAACTTGTGGGAAGGAGTTTTAACAAAAATCAAAGGAAAAATTGATGCCTGGGGAGGACGTTGGCTCACCCATGGAGGTAAATTAACTCTGATAAAAGCAGTCATATCTTCACTGCCAATCTATCAAGCGTCCTACCTCTTGGCACCTAAATCGATAGCTAGGCAGATCAACAAATTGATGAGAGACTTCTTGTGGCATGGTGGGAAAGGGAACCAACGTAAGTTTCATTTGGTCAGTTGGGATACAGTAAAGCGACCATTGAGAGAAGGCAGGCTACAGATTCGAGATCCAGCTCTTGTCAACACAACTCTTGGTTGCAAAATCCTGTGGAAGATGCACAACGACCCCACTCACCCTGTCAGCAAAACGTTAATGCACAAAGATATTCCAAATGCCAAAATCAGAAATCTACAAAACGCCACGAGTAGGAAGACCATGCTACTATGGCAATTGTGCATCAAAGGGGTGCGATTCTTCACCCAAAACTTGTACCGCGTCCCTGGAAATGGCAAACGAATCAATCTTTGGACAGATCGGATAATGGGGAATCTGCCCCTTGCTTCAAACGCTAGCTTGACTGAAATCCGCGATTTTCTTGATCACAGAGGAATACAGAGTATCAATAACATATCAAAATGGGACGACGATGGCTCCTGGTCAGATTGGCAATTCGGCAACGTCCCAAATCTCCTCCTCCAGCAACTTGAAATGCTCAAAGCAGAGCTTCGAGAGGCAACTCCTGTGCATAAGACAGAAAAAGACAATTGGGGTTGGGGACCCACAGGAACATACTCAGCAGCCAAAGGCTATGCTCTGCTACAACAACAGAAAGACAGACCATTCCCTGCAAGATTTTGGTTGGAGGTATGGGACTCAATGGCGATCCCCAAGGTAAATTTCTTCTTCTGGACTTTAATGCACAAAAAGATCTTGACTGGTGAAAATTTAATGAAAATAAATATTGTCGGTCCACACAGATGTTCTTTATGCAAAAAAGCCATGGAAACCTCGGATCATTTGTTTGTAGACTGCCATTTTGCAAACAAAGTCTGGCAGCTCATCCTCCATGGCCTCAAGGTTGCTGCCACCACCAACATCTCAGTAGTAGATCTATTCACATATTGGAAGGATAGTTACCCTTAGCTCTCATTGAAAACATTATGGGCCATAGTCTGGATCTCCATCCCCAAGTATGTGTGTTGGAAGCTTTGGCTTGCAAGAAATGAGCAAATTTTCAACAACACAGCGTGGACCCCCAACATGGTAGCAGCGAAAGCAAAAGGCCTCCTCTTAGAAACTTTGAGCTCTCAAATCCACAAAATCGACACCTTGCTGCAGCAGGAGGAAAAGAATTGGCTCGGTACCTCCGTGCTGACCCTTCGGATCCATAGCACTGAAAAATCCCATCTCGAAACAAATTGGAGGCTAAGAGATAATCACGACATATTCCAGAGTTGGTGGCAGAAGCAAGGAATAACTTTAGTCTTCTTCGATGGCGCCTCCAAGGGAAACCCTGGGACAGCGGGAGCTGGAGGAATCATTTATTCCAGTGAAGGGAAAATACTAGAAACCTTTTGTTGGGGACTCGGACAGCGAACCAACAACCAAGCAGAAATCTTGAGATTGATAAAAGTGTGTCAAATAGCCAAGGAAAGAGGACATCAGGAGCTACAAGCGTTTGGAGATTCCGAAATCTTGATCAAAATGATACATTCGAGAGGACAGTTTAATGATGTTGGCCTAAACAAGAAGCTACAAAGGCTAAGACACATTCTAAAAGACTTCACCTCCTTCAATTGCTATCATATACTCAGAGACTCAAACAAAGAAGCAGACAAATTAGCCAACAAAGGATGCCTCTTGACCCAAGGAGAACTCAGCATAAATGACGGAGACCCAGTAAAAAATTGTATTCCTTGAAAAGGACAGCAGCTTGTAAAAGAATGTAGAAGGCTTTTGTGAAGGTTGTAAGGCTGCGGCCAGCTGGAATTCCCAATTAATAAAATTCATAACCGTTTTAGTTAAAAAAAAGAGGGTGTGTGACCTATATTAAAGTAAGAGCAAGTCACCTATAACATTGGGAGTTCATGGTCTATGTGGACATATTATAGAACCAAGTTCACCACATGTTCTCCTTAAGGTGTGCCATTTTTTTAGCAAAAAAGGCTCGGGATCAACAATGGAGGACAAGGGGTTTCACACACTTGGTTAAGGTTCAAATCTCATGAACTTTCCACGATATTCTTTAACCAAGTTCCATTCTTATAAATAGTTCTAGTGCTTTGAGATAATCATGGGGGTACTCAGATGTAGGGGGTGAACTTATAACGCTAAGAGATCATGATCTACATGCACATATTACAAACTCACAACCAATCCCTACGACTTTCAAAGATGTCACATGTGGAGCAAACAATTATATGATCGTTTAATAAGGATTATTATAACATTTAAAAGTTCTCTCATTAAGAGAATACCAATAAAAGATGTCAATTAAGATGTGGTTTAGCATTGATTCAATAAAGTTTTAATATTACTAACTAAGATTCAATTCTCAATATATTTATATACATATGTCGATTAAATTGCGATCTAATCAATCAATAGAAGTTAACCATTACTGGCCAAGATTAAATTCTCAATGTAGTCATGTAAAATTTATTGTGCCCAAAAATTGGGGGAATTTTGTAAGAAAAATAAGAGCATACTAATGCCTAATGGCATGGGGAGTTTTACAAGGAAAGTAAGAGCATATTAATGCTTGTAAATGGCATGGGGAGTTTTTCAAGGAAAGTAAGAGCATGTTGTCGCTAGTAAATGGCACACGATATTAAAATTTGGTCTACTTTCGTCCATTTGCTTTAAAAAGCTAGACTCCTAACATTTATCAATATTTATTTACTTGATCGTGATTTTCGACTTTATTTTCGACAACAATAGGTCACGTTTTTTCTTACTTTAAATACATGTTACAGATGCTTGAAAAACATGTCATCTTAATTTTCAATATTTGTGTTTTTTACAATATTTCTTTTATATTTTCTTATTATTTTCCATTTAATATAAAACTAACTTTTGTCGGAATCAAGTCCAAATCCAAGACAAAAAATTATGTTTAAAACTAACATAAAATCAAGTTTGAAAAAATTGTTGAAATAAAAGTGGTCAATTAGGTTAAAATAATTAATTAATAAATATTTAAAGGCATAAAAATTTATAATTATTTGAGGGAAAAAAATATTCATGGAAAGGGTTAGCTCGGTAGATTGTCGTTAATGTTGTTGGACATTTGGCTAGTTCTATGCTAGCAAGTGTTTGATTTAGATCCCCTTAAGTTAGGCACACTAGTGTATGTGAATGAGTTATTGAGGATGTTATCATCCCTTTGGATTCCCCGCGAAGTTTTCATTGAAATAAAATGAGAAAAATAAATTCTAAAATATAATAATGAAATTGATGATGATTATTGTTTACTAATACCAACTTTAGTTTATCATAGATATAAAATCAACATAAATTCATCTCAACACTAGATCTATTAAGCATTGAGATGAATAAAAAAGAAGTCAAGATTTCATAGTTAGTATAGATGTTTGTAGTGTTAGGCACAAACATTACATGTCTCCCTCATATTGGGTTGTAGAATGCACATTGCTTCTCTCGGTGCAATTAAAATTAACTACTTTGATTTATCATGTTGTCTTTATGATTCAATAACGTGGAAATTAGATTTTCAAGTTCCCTTTGGTTTTTATAGGTTAACAAGTTATGAAGTTTAGTTTTCTAATATATATTTTGAAATTAGATCTAATGTCTTTGTAGATTGGGTATTCCAAAAGAAAGCGTTTTTCATCTTCTAGTTATTCATCTCATATATTGTTAATATTGTTATTTAACTAATTTACATTCAACAAAAACAAATTATAATATTAGGTCTTATTTTCAAAACATTTGTAATAAAATTGAACTTTGTGCCTTGTTAACTTAGAAACTAGCCTAGATCCATCTTAACTCTGGATCTATCAAGCATCGAGAGGGATCAAATCCCTTGACATGAAAAGCTTTTTTAGAGTGCAAAACTTGAGAAAATGTTTGCAGCTTAAGGGATTTGATCCCTTGAAGTGCTTGATAGATCCAAATTTCATGGATCTAGTTAGTTTTAGTTGCGGGTGACTGCATCAATATTTTAGATGATCACCATTATGTATATTTATATGTTTTAAATAAATTTGATTATTCAAAATTTATTAAGTGTCATCTATAATCTATAAAGTATTATCAAGAATACCACTTCAAAAGTTACACGAGGAATAAGGTGAATATTAATAAAGTAACAATGTCCAATGATAAAGAAGGTGAATAGTAAGAAAGTAATAGGATCCATATAATTAACAAATCAATTATAGTTTGGTAGCAAAATTAGGAAATTTATTAGCCTGGGACAAGGATGGGAGCAAAAACATGACAAACATTGGGCCTGGATATAGGTAGAGGTGGATCTACATGACAACCTAGTCAGTAATGTCAACTTGGTTTAAAGTAAAGAAAATTGGCATCAAAAGGTAGATTACTGGAAATTTCCATTTAAATGCTTCTCCTACCATGAAATAGGACATTTGTAAGTGCAATGCACTAAGGTTCAGTAGTTTCTAAAGCGGCTTGCCAAAAAATGGATAAAGAAGGATTCTTTAATTATAACTTAAATTTGTTTGTCTCTGTGACAAAAAGGTCAAGATGACGAAGCTCTGGCAATAAAGGAGGACGTAGATGAGCGATTGGCAAGTCCTCATGCAGTTGTAGACTCCAAGGATGCAAATACTAGTAATAAATGGTCAATTCCATCCCCTTGTTGTTTTTCGTTGTTATTGAATATTCAGAGGGGTCCCACCCTAGTTTTGATTCTCCCGTAATTTCTCTTGACCCTTATTGTGTGTTGAGGAAAAGGTACGAAGAACCTTACTCAAACAATTTCAGATCTTGCTAGGCTAAAGCAAGATAGTTGGGAATGTTATCCGAAGTTTATAGCCTTAAATTCAAAACAATCACTTAATCCACAGGTAATATGTATGAGGGACCAAGGCTGATTTTATATATTATATGTAACTGTGCAAAAGTAAGAAAGGAAAAATATACATAAGTGTGTACATGGATAAGAGACAAGGATAAAAGCAAAATCTAAAAAATATCATTAAGATACACATGTGAAATTGAAATCAAAAATCTGATTTTTTATTAACTTCATTCTAAGATACAAAGCAGAATTATCTTTACAAACCCCTGCGAGGGTGGGGACCAAAGTCAGATTTAGAAGTATCTGATGGGTACTATACAAAAAGACTCTGACAACAAAATAAAATTGAAGCTAAATATCTGAATCAACTTGCCATAAAAATGTTGTCACTTGACTCTGCAAAATATTCTTTATTAGTCATGAAATCTAATCCATAAATAAAAAAGAACACACTGACTGCAAAGATAGATCATACACCTTTAGAAACAAGTTGCTAAAAGATATGATTAAGTTTTAAATCGTGTTGCCTTCAATAAGACCCTGCTTATATCATAAGCTCCCTTCATGTTCTCTCTCCCTTTGTCTCTACTTTTGATTGAACTTTTATTCTTTCTCAATAAGTTATGGTAGTTCAATTGTCTTTATTTTGTTAAGCTTAATTAGATTAACTAATTAGTTGAGACAAATAAATAATAATACATAAATAAGGGTCTATTTAAACAAGGGCAGCGAGGTTGCTCCTACTGCCTCCTAAGAATTTGTGACGGAGGCAGTATGAGCAGCCTTAGTCAACATAAAGGTTGCGTATTACACCTCACCGCTTGAGTACTACATCCCATTACTTGAAACCTTGAAATAAGTGAAGGTTGTAATAACACTATAAAGCTATCAGGCAATGAAATGTAAGAACATTCAGTTTCTTTACACATTAAAAAATAAAATTTCAAGTTTCTTATGTTACACATTGAGTTTTTTACAAAATTTTTGAAGTTGAACCAAATGAATATAGCAGTCAATACTAACTCATTGCTATGTATATTGTCGAAGGCAGTACAATAATAACTAAATAGGTGGGACCCCTTGTCACTCCAATTTTCATTTCTTTAATGATCATCAAAATATGAAATATAACACCCCAAAAATTAACTCAAATATTTACCTTGTAACTCCCATCCTCATATAAATAGTAAAATATTTTAGTATCAAAATAAAACATGACTATGGCCAAAAATAGAACCATATCCATGCTATCCAAAACATTATGTCTAAATGTGTCTTTGTTGTCCAAAACATTATGTCATCACACCAATAAAATCTGTCCTCAAAAGAAAATAACATTAAAAAATATTAAAACCCATATTTGTTGTGAGAGACATTTTGCCTCTTTTCATTGCTGCCTTCTTTTGATCCTTTTTTCTGATTTGTCCTGTGCAACAACCTTCAATTGATTGGAACCTTGTGGGTGGATTTCATGATGACATTGGAGCAACTATCTTCAAGGTGGAGATGAGAAGACATTGACTCAGAGGAGTCTGGCTCGGGAATGGCAATTTTTAATCTCTTGCTTGCATGAGAGGACCATACTGGCGAGGCAACACGATCATCTTGGGCATTTGGGTTGAATGGCGGTGGAAGAGGGGGCAATGACAACGATATTGTAGGCCAACCATGATGGTGTGCAGCACATTGGTGGGCAATCTCTTGTCAACCATCATTGGCAGGTGTTTATCGTTGCATAGAAACATGAGGGGGGGCATAGATACTAGAGAAATTTTGATGTGGTTGGAAAGGAGGCGTCTCAGCTCTAGGTTGCAGAATTCCTTGGCCAACTATATTGAAAAACCCAGCTTGGAAAAACTAATTTAGTTATTGCAAATTAGCATCAAAATGTATTGAAAATTGTGGCCTTCTATGGCCTCTTTGCCAATTATCTCCTCTATCTCTGTTTGCACCTCTTCCATTGTTGCCCCTACTAAAGAAACTCATCTTGAAGCAATACTCCAATCAGAATATGAAAATTTTTAAAAATCCATTCACTAATACTCTACCTAAATAAAATCAAGATGTCTGCTCTATCATTCACAACAAAAGCATATGCAATCTGTCCATTGACACAACCCACCAAATATCGAATTCAATAATCAATTACAATTGAATAGGGAATGATAGGGTCATTGAGAATATGGTGGGCCTTGTAATGAATGAAAAATGGTAGCATAGATGGGAACCAACAAATGAATATTGTTCAAGCAAAATGCAGAGCCTTTTCTTTATAAAAACAATGTCTCCATATCAAAATTTCCAACTGAAATCATCATCCAATCCTTTTTAATCTTTTTTCCATAAAAATGAAATTCAAGATAACGGAACAATGGATGAATTAAATGTCATTTTTTTTACGAAAATGGTTAATGGAGCTTTATTTTAAAGAGCAGTGACAAAGCCATTGGAACTGTTACAACTGAATCGTTACAAAGTCAACTGAACTGTGACAAAGTCAGGAGGCTCTAACTGTCTTCCTGATTACAGTTTCTTAGATCTAGTAAACCAACTAAAGATTTAAGATCGCTATATGTGGAGGCCTCTATACAAAATGCCTACTTCACAGAGTTATTTGATGAGAACTTACTTGGTCGCATCTTTACTGGCCGAAAATCCTTGGAGCCTCCTTCTTGGGTAGACCACACTCAAGTTGCCAATTCAGAGTCAACTTTGCCATTTGGGTCTCTAGCTTGAGTACTCATGTTTCAAACTCCTTCTTTGGGTCTTTGTGCTCATGTCAAACATGGTCCATTGCTTCTGTAAAAATGTTTTTGGTCTTCGTGATATCTGCATCTAGCATTTTGAGTCTTCGCCTTGCCTCTGTGTCAAGGTTCCGAAGAAAGTTGTCTTGATTTTGCACTGTGTTTTTAATCCTCTTCAGTTCCTCCTCCATCGCCTTGAGTCTTTCCTCCATCGTCGGCTTGCTCCTTGAGAATGACTCCATTTATGCTTCTCTTTGCTTGTCTGCCTTCCTCTACGTGGGTGTTTTCCCTTTACCTTTGGCTCTGCGTGAGCGAATTCCCTTTACCAAAATGCACAAGGGTTGGAGCAGTTCCTTCGGGGCCTTTTGTTTTAACCACGGGCTCTTCCATTTCGGGCCTGTTTTTCCCTGAGCGATCTGGTGTATCCAACCGATTAGATCGGTCTTACACAAGGCGTGGGGCTCGTGAGGGGTCTTTGTCCTTCTTTGCGCCTTCAACGCCCGATTGGGTGCCTCTTCCCTCATTCCTGGTGCCGGTCTTGTCGCTGCATGTTCTGTCTCAGGGCTTGTGAGCTTTCCTTTCCATTGAAGTCTCCCTTTCTTCTTTTCTTTGCTAGCCCACGTTCTTATGTATTCATTTCCCATTCCGACCAACAGTAACTCCCTCTTGCCTACCCGGACCTTACGAGATTGCCACCACTGAGTTGATTCCATTGACTTGGTGGCCTCCTATACTTGAAATGGCACCTCTGTTGACTTCTGCATTTGCTTGGGCGTTCAGATTTCAGAGAACATGGAACAATTGATAGGTTCTCAACCTTTTCAATAGTATATGGACTTTCTCCAAGATGTGCTGGAGTTTTGCTTGCATGACCGTGTTACGGAGAATCAAAGCTTGGATTATTAGTTTAGAGTCCCCTAGAATCACTAAATCTTTGACATTTTTACTCATAGCCTGGTTCAACCCTTGCCAAAGAGCTAAAGATTCTGCTCTGTTGTTTGTTTTTGTTCCTAACCCCCAGGTGTAGGATAGTTCTAGCTGTCCGTTTGGGTTCCAGAGGGCCCCTCCTCTGCCTGTCGCCCAGGGGTTTCCTTCGGAGGCCCCGTCGAAGAACAATATATGCGTGCTTCTTTGTCTTATCCATTCCTCAAATTCCTCCTCTTTCATCAAAATTTCCCACTTTTCCTGTCTAGACTCGTTGCCTGTTTGTTGTGGTTGATCCTTGAGATTGAGGCTATTAATCCATTGCTCCTCCTATGGTTGTAGGACTCTTGAGTTCTTTACTTTGCAGAAGTAAGGGGCACTTTTGCTAAATAGGGCCTTAATCTTAGTTGCGACTTGTGCAGGGTTGCTTGTGGTTGTCCTAAATAGTTTGTTGTTTTGCTCAAGCCAAATCTTCCATAAGATGAATTTTCGAAGCGTTCTCTAGAGGGTGGATAGATGTGCTTTTTTCGTGACCTGGAATGGACATAGAGATCTCCAGTTTCGGAGCAAAGCGTTGGTCTCTTGGGGTAGATCGATTGTTCTAGGCTTCAGTCCAAGGGCCAATTGCCAGACCTCTTTGGCATACGAGCATTGCAAGAGAAAGTGGTCCGATGTTTCCTCTTCTTCTGTGCAGAGTGGACATCTGGTTGGGCCTTCCCACCCTCTCCTCCGCAAATTTTCGCCAGCTAAAATGCTTCTATGGTCCAGGGTCCATACAAACATATCAATCTTTGGGATGGACTTGGAAGTCCAGATGGATTTCCAGATTGTAGGATCTAGAGGGACATGAGGGACAATTGTAAGGCTTTTATACCCTGTTGTTGTTGTGTAGGATCCAGAGACTGATCCTCAGTCCCTCTCGTCTTTTTTTCTTGCTTTTATAAGGGATTTCCCTTGCAGATAGCCCATCAATGCGTTCCATTCTTCTTCAAGCTCGTGAGGCTTGTTGTTTGCTTCCCACCTGATCCAAGTTTTGTCCACGCCTTCACTCCAGACCGAGATGTCCCAAAGATTGATTAGACCTTGGGATCGCATCCAGGCTTTTATCTGATCTAATCCTTCCATCGAACTTAAAGGCGAGTCTCCCAGAACTGAGTCTTCCCAAAAATTAATTTTCTTTCTGTTCCCTAGTATCCAGGTGAGGTTAGGCTTGAAGAGCCTCAAAGATTTTAAACACAAGTTGAAAATAGGTGATCATTTTGCTGTGCTTGCGAGTCAATCCAGACATTTTATTCTTGGGCCATGGAAGTACTTCTTCCAGATTGCTTTTTTGCTCCAAGTGGGTTTCCCCGAAACGAGGTTCCATAGCAACTTGGTTCCTAGTGCAAGGATTTGGGAGTTGATGTCTTTGAATTGGAGGTCACCTTCTGATATTGGCTTGGCTACTTTCACCCACCTTATTAGATGCAACTTCCTCCCATTTTGCTTTCTTCCTTCCCACAGGAACCGTCTACATAGAGCATCGATTTTCTGAATCATGGTGGTTGGGGCTAGCAATAGTGAGCTTTGATAGGATGATTGCTAATACCACTTTTATGAGAACTACTTTACCAGCGAGGTTTAACCATTTCGCTCCCCAAGAGTTAATTCTTTTTTTTAATTTGTCTATAGGAGGGAGCCATTAAGAAGCCTTTGGCTAGCACTCCTAGGTACTTAAATGAGTCCCATTTGTGAAGCTTTCCATTCCCAGGACTCTTGAGATCTCCAACATTTCCCTTGGAGAGGTGTTCCATTCATAGATCTTGCTTTTGGGCAGGCTTATTTCGCTTCCTGAGATCTCACTGTAAGTGTCCAACTTAGCTTGAAAATTCCTAGTTGTCTTTGCACTTGCTCCTCCCAGCAGTAAGGTATCATCTGGGAATTGGGCGTGGTTGATGTCTTTTACCCATGGGCTATTCTCAGGCCCAGGAGATTGTTATGAATCTGGCAATGATCGAGCTAAAATATGAGCATGGAGTCTTGAATAACATAGAGAAGCAGGGAGAGGGGACAGCCTTGCCGAAGGCCCCTAAAAGCTTGAAAGAACTTTGTTGCTCGGCCATTTACTAGAGGGGCGATTCGGGGGAATCCAACGCAAGCTTTTATCCAATTTATAAAGGCTGGAGCAAACCTAAAGTTTTCCGTGACTTTAAACAAGAATTTATGCCTAACTTTGTCAAATGCGTTTGTGAGATCAAGCTTTATAATCATACCTTTGTCTTTTCTTTGAATACTTGAGTGTAGTGCTTCCTGAACCAGAATGATGTTATCCACTATATGCCTTCCTTTGATGAACCCACCTTGGTTTTCCGAGATGATAACAGGGAGGATTTTTTTTAGTCTGTTGGCTATAACTTTTGTGATTAACTTGTAACTCGTGTTGCTTAGAGAGATTGGTCGGAATCTTCCAAAACTTATTGCTCCCTTTTCTTTCAGAATGAGAGCTAGGAAGGATGAATTTGTTCCCCCTCCTATCTTGTTGCATCTCTGAGATTT
>ML801457.1:31018-56326 GCA_009831015.1 Picea engelmannii | reverse complement strand
ACTTTTGTGATTAACTTGTAACTCGTGTTGCTTAGAGAGATTGGTCGGAATCTTCCAAAACTTATTGCTCCCTTTTCTTTCAGAATGAGAGCTAGGAAGGATGAATTTGTTCCCCCTCCTATCTTGTTGCATCTCTGAGATTTATGGACCATTTTTAAAAGATCTGTTTTTATTATATCCCAACAATTTTGGTAGAATCTGGCCGTGTAGCCATCGGGGCCCGACGCTTTATCTGGATTCATCTGGTCCAGGGCCTCTTTGATTTCTTGCAGATTTACTTGTGCTAGTAGCTTGATATTGGCATCCTCTTAGATAGTGGTCGGCACTAGGGAGAGCAGATAGGCATGTGAGAATATCGGGGTCGTTTGAGTCTCCGTGTAAAGACCTGTGAAGGCTTCTACAACAACATTTTTTATGCCTTCAAAATCTGTTATAACTTGGTCCGGAACATGAATTTCGTTGACTGCCTTGAAATATTTCCTTTCTTCTGCTTGCTTGTGGAAGTAGTTGGTGTTTTTGTCTCCAGTTTCCAGCCAGAGGCTTCTTGATTTCTGCTACCAATACCTTTCCTCCTCTCTATAAGCTTGGTGCCATGTCCTTTGGAGATGGTCCTCTAGGCCAAGAATTTCTTGAGTTGTCACCTGGCCTTCCATTTCTAACTGGTGGTCTTCTAGCCTTTTTTGTGCTTCCCGCCTTTTAAGAATTGGATTCTTTTGGGTTTTAGCCCAGTCTTTTAGCGCTTTCTTGAGCTTTCTATGCTTTTCTTCCCAAACATAGAATGGGGATCCATTGACCTTTTCATTCCATATTTTGGCCACCAAGTCCTGGAAGCCCTCATATTGAAGCCAGGTCAGGCTAAATCTGAAAGGGATAGGCCCTAGATTTCTGTCCTGTGAGATCTCTAACATGATTTGTTTATGATCTGACACACTGTGCAGCAGGATTTTAGACGAGAGAGATAGACCTAGGAGCATGAAGTAGCTTTGGACTAAGAACTTGTCTAGTCTAGCAGCAATATGCCCTGGCCCCACTCTCTTGTTTGTCCAAGTGAAATTTCCCCTAATGGGTTTGGTATCCTCCAAATCCCAATCTAACATAATGTCCTTTACCCATTCCCTAGCGGGGTCTCTCATAATGGACTCACCTTTTTTCTCATCTACGGCAAGGGTTACATTGAGATCCCCCCCAATAATGATATTTTCTAGGTCATTTGAGATTAGGAATTCTTTAATCAGATCCCAACAGTGTCTTTTTTTCGAAAATAAGATCAGAACATAGAGATTGAAAAGACTTACCAGTCGACCCATCTCTTTGTGTAATAGACTGGTGAAAACCCAATGCGTGCATACTTTAGATGAGATTAGATCATATTTCTCGGTGTCCCAGAGGGTTCCAAGACCTCCTGAGGCGCCTCTTGTACTAACTGTTATTCCTTGGCCTTTTTTCCAGAAGGCTTTACTTGCTTGGAGGAAGTCTTGTTCCTCCATCTTTGTCTCCTAGATTAGAAGGATCTCGGGGTTTGACATTCTGATTATGTCTTTGAGGGCTTCTTCCTTTATTCTGCTACTAAAACCCCTACAATTTTAGGAGGTTAGTTTCATTATTTACTTGCGGGGGGGAGGGAGTATTGGCTCCTTTATGAGCCTTAGCCTGCTTTCTTGTCGTTCTTACATTGATCAGTTGCTTGATTTTTGGTTGCAAGCCATTGAGGACATCTTTGTAGGTTTCCTTTTCCCTTTCTTCTTTTTTGGATTTCCGCCCTCTGCCTGCTTTTTTAGGTGTGACAATCGAGCCACTTGCATCCGTAGAGTCACTATCGGTAAACACCTCTCCTGCTTCTACGTCTGGATTTCCTTCTTGCTCTGCGGCGGCCTTTCCCTGCCCTTCTTTTCATTCTAGCCCTGGTTGATCCATTTGGTGCTCTTATGCTTCGGGGGGGGGGTCTTTTCTTGCGATTATGATTCATTGGGAGGGGCCTCCTTTGGCTCCTCGCCTGGTGCTTTCTCTGGTTGTTCTTACTCTCTCAACACAATGAACCTGTTTCCTGACGAGGGGGTCCCTGTCCGCTCTTCCTGCTCCTTGGGCGAGGCTGCGGCTGCCTTTGTATTGCGTTTTTCTTTAGGATTGGCTGTTGTTTTCCCCTTTCTTGCTTGTTTCCATCCTTCTCCTTCTTCTTTCTCTTGGTTCGGATTTTTTGGACAATTTCTCTGAAAGTGGCCATATTCATGGCATCCCCTACATTTGAAAGGTAATTGTTCGTAGTCTAGTTTCTGGTAGTGTTTCCAATCTCCAACCTTTAGCTTGACTGTCTCTGGGAGGCCAACCTCTAGATCCACTTCCACACAGATGTGTGTGCAAGAGTATTGATCTTTAGAGTCGGCTCTGTCAATATACTGCCCGAGCCCATTTCCAATTGTTTGGAGGGAGATAGGGTTCCAACAATGGATCGAGAGATTAGGTAGTTGTACCCAGACTGGGACTTCCTTGGGCACTTCCATCGCAGGGTCGAAGTTTGACATCCATCTATTCAGATACAACCCTTGTGTTCCCATAAAATACGGGTCGTTCCTGAAGATTAGATCTCTGTCATCCTTTGAGATGAATTCGAAGATGTAGAACCCTCTTCCCAACGCATAACATGTGACATTGTTCTAGATCAATGGGCACTAGTTCCTTTGGATCCAATTATCGGTAGATCTGGTTGAAGGCCATAAGCCCATGAATTGACCCACCAATCCCCAATCGGACAAGGAGACAACAACATGCATAGGTTGTTCTAGGGGCAGTTCAATCTCTAGGATCGAATTGAGCTTCTTAACGAAGTTAGGCGGAGCTGCTGGGGGAAGCTTCTTACCTTGGGCGGCCATGAGCCTGTGGAAGGAGGCTTCAGTTGAGGGAGGAGGCAGGGGAGGTGACTCCCCTCCTCCCGAGAATGCCATCGCGACTGCTAGAGTGCGTCAGAGTGGAAACCCTGGGCCGACCGTCAGAGCAGCGCTGACATTGGTTGTTTTGAAGGGACGAATTAAATGTTACTAGGAAGGTGGTGGGCATATAATGAGTGAAAAATGAGACAATGAACATGAATGATAATGATTATTGTTTTGTTACAAGAAATAACATTCATTGACTTTAAAATCAACATTGCCATTATTCAACAAAAATCATTTAAATATCCACAAAATCTTTTGAATATTTATTTCCACAACTCCCAACAAATTTTGTTTATGCCATAACATTCTTTTTAAACGTCAATACACAGAATCCACGACATTTCCTTTGTGAAGACAACATTTCTCTTTAACATACACTATCTACGATTTGACAACATTTTCTTTAAACTGTCGAATACCAATCTCAAGGAAAATTACAGGATTATCAAACTTGCAAATTTTGTTCTCCTTTTTTTTTTTAAACCATAGATATCCTTTAAATTGGTAAAGCGTTCTGCATGACATTGTCGACAAGTAAATTTGACTTAGACATAACCATAACCAGAATGCCTCAAGTCGGCATGAGAGGATGAGAGGAAAACAATTGTAAAACCTTTCAATTGTGTATCACATACAATTTACATTACAACCCCAAATAACAGTTGCAAAAACAAATCGAGTTCGAAACCCTAGTGCGAACTTGGTGAGCATCAAACCCACATCAACTTCAAGTCGAAAAAATTTCCTCATGGGTAACAAAAAGTGAGCCATGGTTTTGTGAGTCTAATCAATCTTCCCATTGTTAGGTCGAGACCATAAACAAAAATTCAAACCTAGGTTTGCATTTATTTACTTGGCCATATATTGGATGGGAAAAACAAGGGCTAGAGCAGACAAATATGCATAGGTCTTGAGGAATCGTTGCAAGCAAAGCCAAAACATTTCCTTCCCAACAAAAAAAACTTCTTCACAAACTTCCCAAAGTGACCGCGAGACAATACACAAGGCTCCATAATTTTTTAAATAGTGGTATGGATACTACGAAAGGGTTACAAAACTTCAAAAGTGTGGATACGCAGTGAGGGTACAATACAATAATCACAAAAACCAACTGTTGTTTTTCTTTTATGGAGGAAACCCTCAAAATTGGTCATGTGAAATGAGTGAAACCGAACACATTCACCCACAAACATTTGCCAACAGCCATACCACAATAATACCACCTTTTCTATGGGCATCATACAACCATATATTTCAAATAGAATAGAATGTCGAATAATAATTTAAGTTGAAACATTTAAATGCCAACAGGAAGAAACCCAAATTGAAATGTATCTTACACGACAAGAATGCCCACCGACAATCCACTGTAAACTTTGGAAGACAAACACATTCTGCATGCAAACTCTAAGAGCCAACAAAACAATTTTATATGGAGTAGAGCTAACAATTCATGAATGAAGAGGTAAAAGACCATACATGTAAGAAGAATGCTAAAACAATTAACATAGCGCAATTACTTTTCCGCCAAGGTCGAGCACAATGGAGGCGTTACTAACCAGAGCAACCAAAACAAGCGCGAGGAGAATAGTGAAGGAGGTAGCTTCGAGGTAGGGTAAGAACAACGTGCAGTAAATGCATGTCGCTTCCCCTCTTTCCACATTAAATGCCATCAACCACAACCAAATATGGAGCGCACTTAGCTTCCAATACTCATATTAACCATACTTTAGCTACTTGCCACAAACCTTTTTAACACCAAAATTGGGCTCAAGGCTGATATATGGATCCAATCCATTATATGCCCTTCCAATACTTAGCACCCAAACTAACATGTCCCACATTCTTTGCTAGTGGAGTATTGCAATTAGACATAATAATCAATCATCCATATATATAACAAATATGCCATAAGTTGCATGTGGCTGATACATGGAGTTTGAATAATATATCAAAATCTAAGTGTAGCAAGAATAAACTAAAATGTCTAATGAAATAAACATTTTCTTCTTTTATAATCAAATTGCAAGCACACTCAACATCCATCAATTGCACATGGAAACAGGTTAGGATTTCCATCCTTATTCTCAAACTATGGAATCTTTCTCGTAAGGTAATCATGAGCGCAATAAGATGAGTGCTTTCTATCATTATTTTTCTAAAGGGGTCCCACCTATCTAATATTATTTTAAATATACATAAGTAATAATGAATTGCAACCCATTTGCAGGGAAGAATTTTATGTTGCGGTTTTGGGCGTCAACAAACTGGTGACTCCACATAGAAATTTGTTTTCAATAGATTTAGAACTTGAAATGCTTGGTTCCACAAACCAATAAAAGTAGGTGATTGAGACTGTTCAGAAAATAGTTATGCAACATGGGAAAAATGATGGCTTAAGGGAACAACTTATGGAAAGTGAGATGTATGAGGGGAATTGGTTGTGTATGCATAACAACCAATAAGGTTCATAACTGATAAAACTTTTAAAAATTGAAGGAGAATGTTTCTGATATGCTCTTGAATCTCAGGATGGAGGGAAGAAATGGATAGCAGAAAAAGGGAAGAAAACAAAGCCAACTTTACTACAACAATATTGAAAGCAAAAAATTATTCCATAAGTTTCTCAAAAGGAAGATATCGTAATAGTTGTGTCTATCTTATTTTCATTGATCAATAATACTTATAGAATGACATCGTCATGACAAAACTGATCTAGAATTTATTTCTGATGACCATGCAAAACAAAGAACATAAAATAAAACTCAATAAACCAAAGTGACAAGAAAAATGTAAGACAAAAAGAATATATACAACAGTCATATTACACAAAATAGAGTTAGTGATCAAGCTAGTTCCACATAATGTTTCAAGTGGGAACCGTTGGTACTTTAAGAAAACAATCACCCACCCATGTCTTTAAGAAGGTATGAATCTGTGCCAAGGATAGAGGCGATTTTGAAAGGACCTATCCATAACTTTTGGAATTTAGAATGTCTCCCTCTCTCAGCATGGGCTGAGTCCCATAGTAAGACTTTGTCATCAATCTTAAATTCAACAGCCTTTGCTCGTTTGTTAAAATACTTCTTCACTGTTTAATGCCTCCTTTTCAGATTTTCCAAAGAAAATTTCCTTTGTTCTTCCAGAGATAACAAAGTATTTATCCTTTGGGAAACATTAGAAGAATTTAATTCTTCGGTCTGTAACATCAACCGTAAGGAAGAAAGCTCTAGTTCAATAGGTAGAATAGCCTCTTAGCCATATACGAGTTGAAACAGAGTAAAGTTTGTACTTGCTTTGGTGGTTGTACGATCTTCCCAAAGAGAATAAGTTAGAAGTGTGTGCCACTGGCGAGGTTTCTCTTCTATGATTCTCTTTATAATCCTAACCAGATTCTTGTTAGTGAACTCTGGTTGTCCATTTCCCTTAGGGTAATAAGTAGATGAAGTGAAATGCTTGACACCTAGTTTAGCCAGAAGTTGGGTCAATTTTGTAGAAATGAAGGTTGGCCATTGTTCATAATGATTTCTAATGGAATGCCAAATCTGGAAAAGATATTAGACTCTAGAATATAAATTACTTGTTCATCATGTGTGTGTCTAAGAGGGACAACCTCGGTCCACTTAGTAAAGTAATCAGTGGTTGTCAAAATAAAGATATGCCCTGCAGAGGTTGGAGGGTTGATTGAACCAATAATGTCTAGACCCCACTTGGAAAAAGGGAAATCTGGAAGGACAGGTTGTAAAGGCATGGAAAAAATACATTCTTTACTAGTGAATTTTTGGCATTTATCACAGGATCTCGCAAATTTATAGGAATCACAAAAGATAAAAGGCCAGTAATAACCATTTCTTATGATCTTAAAAGTAGTAGCTTTAGTAGAAAAATGGCCACCAATATGAATGACAGATGTCGATGACCCGTGGATCTCATGTAATAATTTATGTTCTTCATCATCATTTACACATCGGAGCAACAAACCATCAACAAGACTTCTAAACAAGGAGTCTCCTAAAATGATATAGTTAGTAGCTTCAAGCCAGAGTCTCCTTCTATGATGAGGGACCAACTCATCTGGACACCTTTGATACTGCAAGTAATACACCAGATTTTTATACCAAGGATGCTCAGATATAGAAATATTTTGATTTTCAATATAAAATAGTGTTGAAAGAGGGTTGTCTTGGTCGTCAAGTTCTTCACTTGGTTCATGATGTTGAGCTAAGTGAAGGGATAAGTATCATCGCTTGATTGTCTTTGAGGTCAGAATTGTCAAATCATGCTGTTGAATTTTGGCAAGCCAATGTGCAAGTTTTCCTAAAAGGTAAGTTTTTGAAGGCAAAAACTTGACAGCAGGCAAAGGGACTTTTACTTGCGTATGTTTTCCCAAAATAAAATGGTGAAATTTTTCTATAGCTTTGACAAAAGCGAAAGCATGTTTCTCAATATAAGAGTATTTGATCTCGTCGTCTGATAGACTTTAACTCATGTAAACTACATGTTTTTCATTGTTTTGGTCATAACATTGTAAGAGGATAGCATAAATTGCTTCCTCAGTGTCATTGGTATATATGATAAAGTCTTTCTCAAAGTTCAATTTCGCCAAAACTGGTGCATAACCGATCGCTTTCTTAATCCTAAGGAAATCATTTTCAACGTCATCTGTCCAAGAAAAAGAACAATCTTGTTTTAAAATATTATGGATTGGTTTAACCATGATAGCAAAATCAGGAACAAATCTACGAACAAAATTAATAATGCCCACAAAAGCTTGAACTTCTTTCTTAGAGGTGGGGGCAAGGTGGTTTAGAATGCCAATAATCCTCTTGGGATCTATACTTATCCATGAATTAGAAACAATGTGACTGAGAAGCTTACCCTTCATGACACCAAAAATAGATTTGGAAGGATTTAAAGAAACGCCAAATTTTCTGTAGCGCATGAGAACTTTTCTAAAATGACCGAAATGATCCAACCGATTCTTAGAATAAACAGTCAAATCATCAAGATAAACTTGGATAATATTACTGATTAGATCGTCAAAAGCTAACATCATAGCTCTTTGAAAGGTAGCACCTGCATTAGATAAGACAAATGACATACATTCATAAACAAATGTGCCCCAACGTGCGGTAAATGTGGTTTGATATCTATCAGTCCTTTTTACCTTGATTTGATTATATCCAGAAAAACTGTCAAGTAAGGACATCATTTCAGATCCTGCAACTTGTTGTAAAATCATTTCCATATTCGGAAGTGGAAAGTGGTCTTTGACACTTTCCCTGTTTAATGCGCAGAAATCGACACATAATCTGATCTGACAGATAGTTTTTCGAACAGGGACCAGATTTGAAACCCATTTAAAATACTTAACTGGAAAGATTATACGAGCTTTCAACAAACTTTCCAATTCTTTCATAATGGTGGGTTCAAGCGTAGGATTAATAGATATTTTCCTTTGCCTAACTGGTTTTGCCCCTTCGTTGATAGGAATGGCATGTTGTATGAGAGTAGGATTAAAACTACGAAGATCTTCATATGACTAGGAAAAAACATCTTGAAACTCATGTAGTAATTCTGTGAATTTTGCTTTCTCTTCATCAGATCATTGGGCGCCTAATTTAATGATCTTTAGAGATTTGAATGTCCTAATATTCAAGGAAATGGTATCACCAACTTTCCTTTTTGACTCCTCTTCCCTATGTGTTTCTTTGTTGCCTACATCACTTGACGAAAATGAACTTTCTAGAGGAGTCAAGCCTTTAGGAAATTTGTCATCCTCAACAGAGATGATTTCCTTGGGCTTAAAAGATTCATTTTGTATGAAAGCACACATGCCTTTGTCACTCGGGAAAACCTTCCATGATTCTATGTTGTCAGGGAGGTGAGGATGGTATAGAGATAGGAACGTACAATCGGGTCTTTGAGGTAAAAGTTGTCGAGTAGGAGAAGCTGCAAAAACAACTAATCTATCAACCATTGAATTAAGTTCACTCTTAACATGAGTGATGTTAAATGATAACAGATTTGAAATCGACATCCAAACAACTTGGGTATAGTGTTTAAGTAACTTATTGTTTGGTACATAAATCTTTTGTACAAGATTCACAACAAGCTTAGAATCACCAAAGACTGTAAGTTGGCCACAACCAAGGTTATATGCATTTTCAATGCCCAACAATAAGACTTCAAACTCGACAACATTGTTTGTATAAGCAAATTCCAGCCTATAAGAGAAATTGTAAATTTTTCCTATAGGAGAATATAGAATGATGTCGGCTCCATTACCTTCATTTGAACATCAACCATCAAAATGCATGTGCCACATGCCATCATCAAAATCAATTAGTTCAAGTACAGTGTCACCTTCATCAACAAAGATAGAGTACACCCCTAGATCTTCTTCGATATAATTTACATTGGGTCGGGGAACGCTCTTTATATAGGGTGAAATTATTCCTTCCCTAAGAACTATAATGTTATTTTTGTTTCGAGGGACGGATAAATGTGTACCATCGAGTGAAAGGTATCCACCTATTAAGGCTTTCTAGTCCCTTCCCAAAATAATTGAGTAGTTACTCACTGACGTATCAATTACTTGGATGTTGAGAGTTGTCCTTATCTCAGGATGCGCACACAAAACTAAGGTTGCATCCTTGATTTCACCTATAGTTGATTGTTGCAAATTATTATAAGAGAGCACGCTTCTAGAATTTTCGTTGGTACAAGATAAGCCAAGCTATTCCATGATAATTTTAGACATCACACTTGGACCAGACCTACCATCAATTAGGCAACAATGAGTTATTTTATCCATGATTTTTACTGAGATATACAAAGGGGCTTTTTTTACAGAGTTTCTAAAGTTATTTACACCTATTCTATTTACAGTTAAATCTTCTTCCTTTAACCCTTGAAATAGATTGGCTATGGTAGAAATCTCTCCCATAAAGTCCTTAAGATGCTTATGTTGTTCTGGGATGACAACCATGTCCAAAAGGGTAGCATCAACTTTGATATTAGCTAATTGGTTAATGATATTATACTTAGAAGAGGGAAGAAGAGGAGATACTCCTTGATTGCTTGAAGTTTTGAAAGTTTGTGTATCATCACTTTGAGAGGATGATCTTGGGGTAGAAGAAGTGTCGGGAAGATGAAATTTATTCTTGGTAGTGTAAGATTTATTCATGGTATTGACTACCATAACATCCTTTGGTTCAACCCAATCTAAAACAACAATCGTGGTATCAAGCCTTTTGCCAAATATCTTATCTCTAGCATTTATTTTAACTTCATAGGCATTCTCATTGTGATTTTCTTCACAAAAGTTACACCAAGTGTGAGTCATTGTGGCCTTTGGTTGAAAAGTTCTTTCATTGGTGTTCCAAAAAGGCATCAGGGAAGAATAAGAAGCCCCCAGGGAAGAGGAAGAAGAAATTCCTCTTCGTTCGTATGCTATCATCTTATTATTCATATCTTGCATGAGTTGTAGGATTGCAGACATGTTTGTTTGCTTGACCAAGTCTCCCTTAGGAAAACCCATTCTTTCAAGTTGCTCTTCATATTATAAACAAGCTTGAAGGGCAGAACCGAGATTGTCGATAGCCTTTTCTTCAAGTCTATGACGATAAGGAGAAGGTAAAGCATTATAATAATGCATGAAAGTAGCTTGATTTTGAGGACATATTAGTTCGGGGATTTTATTATATAGTTTGGTGAAACGAAGGTTAAAATATTTAATGGTTTCACCATCCTTATAGGAAATATTATTGTATTCCCTTAATTGATCAGCTGAACTCTTGGGCTATCCATAAGCGGATTTGAACCAATAAACCAGTTCTTCCCAACTTGAAAGGATTTTGGGCGGGAGGTCAAAAAAAATTGTTGCAGCTTTCCCTTCAAGAGAATTGACAAATAGACGCAAGTGTCATTATCATTAGCCCTTATGTTATGACAAGCATTAGAAAATGCTACCAAGTGTTCATTTGTGGTAACAATACCATTTCCTGAGAACCTAGGTAAATAATCTTTGAATTTCGGTAATGGTTGGGTGGATGGTGCGAGATTCAAGCAAGAAGACACGTGCCAGGGGGTGGTTGTAGCATCTTCCTCGAATTGAAAAAGTCCATATTTCTTAATGAACTTAGCAGTATTGGTAGTAGATCGAATAAGGACTTGATGACTATAGATACTACCAATCACAAATGAAGCAGAGGGTTGTGAGGAGGAGGAACCTTCGGTGCCACTATCACTACCTGAATACGTCATATTGAAGGTAATAGGTATGGGTGATAAAGATGAACTAGCAAAATCAGATAGGGTTCTCCTAAGAGCACTTTTTTGTGTTAATAAGACAATTTTTCTCCTTCCTGTTTCAGAATTAGGGATAACTTCAGGGGTCAATCCTCTTCTTCTTCGAGAAATACAAGAATTAAAGGACATGAAATAAAAGATTAAGCAGTTAAAAAGAAAGGGTTATTGTTGATTTCTGGGATGCCTTTGCCTGGCTTCCCATCATTCACAAATATTTATGTCCCTTTCAATTGTTTTCCAAGAGCGTTTGAGTTCAGCACGAGTACTAGCAATTTCTAAAATAGTGTTGAATAAATTCAAGGTAATGTTGGTATGGTCATCAAGGCCATTTCCAATATTAGGTTGTCTCAGAGCGGGTATTGTCATGGAAAAATCAGTCAAAGAGTAATCAGACAAAACAAAAAAATAAAATACAATCATGATACAATTAACCAGACAGATATGGAAAGATATTCCCAGTATGGTCGCCAAATAAATGTTGAGGAAACGATACGAAGAACCCTACCCAAACATTTTCAGATCTTTCTAGGCTAAGGCAAGATAGTTGGGAATGTTACCCGAAGTTTGTAGTCTTAAATTTAAAACAATCACTTAATCCACAGGTAATATGTACGAGGGACCAAGGATGGTTTTATATATTATATGTAACTGTGCAAAAGAAAGAAAGCAAAAATATACATAAGTGTGTACATGGATAGGAGACAAGGATAAAAACAAAATCTGAAAAATATCATTAAGATACACATGTGAGACTGAATTCAAAAATCTAATTTTTATAGTAACTTAATTATGAGATACAAAGCATAATTCTCTTTGCAAACCTATGCGAGGGTGGGGACCAAAGTCAGATTTAGAAGTCTCTGGTGGGAACCATACAAAAAGACTCTAACAACAAAAGAAAACTGAAGCTAAAGATCTGGATCAACTTGCCATAAAAATGTTGTCACTTGACTCGACAAAATATTCTTTATCAGTCATGAAATTTAATCCATAAACAAATAAGAACACACAGACTGACGAAGATAGATCATACACCTTTAGAAACAAGTTGTTGAAAGATATGATTCAGTTTTGAATCATGTTTCCTTCAATAAGACCTTGCTTATATCATAAATTCCCCTTCTCTTCTCTCTCCCCGTGTCTCTTCTTTTGATAGAGCTTTTATTCTTTCCCAATAAGTTATGGACCTTTCTTTTGTTAAGCTTAATTAGCTTAACTAATTAATTGAGAAAATTAATAATAATACATAAATAAGAGTCTATTTAAATAATAACTAAATAGATGGGACCCCTTGCCACTGCAATTTTCATTTCTTTAATGATCATCGAAATATGAAATATATAACACCCCAAAAATTAATTCAAATATTCGTCTTGTAACTTCCATCCTCATATAAATAGTCAAATATTTTAGTATCAAAATAAAACATGACTATAGCCAAAAATAGAACCATATCCATGCTGTCCAAAAGATTATGTCATCACACCAATAAAATTTGTCCTCAAAAGAAAATAACATTAAAAAACATTAAAACCCATATTTGTTGTGAGAGGCATTTTGCCTCTTTTCACTGCTGCCTTCTTTTGATCCTTTTTCTAATTTGTTGTGTGCAACAACCTTCAATTTATTGGAACCTTGTGGGTGGATTTCAGTGAGGACATGGGAGCAACTATCTTTGAGGTGGAGATGAGAAGACATTGATTCAGAGGGGTCTTTGGAAGACTTGGAGGGAATAACCACCCCTTTTCCTTTATCTAATTCTGGCTCGAGAATGGTAGTTTTTAATCTCTTACTTGCATGAGAGGACTATACTAGCGAGGTAGATCAGCTTGGGCATTTGGGTTGAATGGTGGTGGAGGAGAGGCAATGGAAACGATATTGTAGGTCAACCATGATGATGTGCAGTAGGTTGATGGACAATCTCTTGCCAACCATCATCGACAGGTGGTTTTGGTTGCATAGAAACATGAGGGGGGACATGAATACCAGAGAAATTCTGATGTGGCTGGAAAGGAGGCCTCTCAGCTATAGGTTGCAAAATTTCTTGGCCAACTAGGTTGAAAAACCGAGCTTGGAAAAGCTAATTTAGTTCTTGCGGATCAACGTCAAAATGTATTGAAAATTGTGGCCTTCTATGGCCTCTTTGCCAATTATTTCCTCTACCTCTGTTTGCACCTCTACCACTGTTGCCCCTACTAAAGAAACTCAACCTAAAGCAATACTCCAATCAGAATATGAAAACTTTTAACAATCCATTCACTAATACTCTACCTAAATAAAATCAATGTGTTGGCTCTATCATTCACAACAGAAGCATATGCAATCCATCCATTGACACAACCCACCAAATATCGAATTCAATAATCAATTGCAATTGAACATGGAATGATAGGGTCATTGGGAAGATGGGGGGCCTTGTAAGGAATGATAAATGGTAGCATCGATGGGAACCAACAAATGAATATTGTTCAAGCAAAGTGCAGAGCTTCTTCTTTATAAAAACAATGTCTCCATATCACAATTTCCAACTGAAATCATCATCCAATCCTTTTTAATCCTTTTTCCCTAAAAATGAAATTCAAGAAAACCGAACGGGGGATGAATTAAATGTTACTGGGAAGGTGGTGGGCATATAATGAGCAAAAAATGAAACAATGAACGACAATGATAACGATTATTGTTTTGTTACTAGAAATAACATTCATTGACTTTAAAATCAACATTGTCATTATTCAACAAAAATCATTTAAATATCCACAAAATCGTTTGAATATTTATTTCCACAACACCCACCAAATTCTGTTTGTGCCATAACATTCTTTTTAAACTTCAATACACATAATCCATGACATTTTCTTTGTGAAGACAACATCTCTTTAACATACAATATCCGCAATATGGCAATATTTTCTTTAAATTGTCGAATACCAATCTCAAGGAAAATTACGGGATTATCAAACTTGTAAATTTCGTTCTCCTATTTTTTTAACCATAGATATCCTTTAAACTGGTAAATCATTTTGCATGAGATTGTTGACAAAGCAATTTGACTTAGTCATAACGATAACCAGAATGCCACAAGTCGGCATGAGAGGTTGAGAAGAAAACAATCGTAAAACCGTTCAACTGTGCATCACATACAATTTACATTACAACCCCAAATAACAACTGCAAAAAAAAATCGGGTTCAAAACCCCAGTGATAACCTGGTGAGCATCAAACCCACATCAACTTCAAATCGATAGAATTTCCTCATGGTCAACAACAAGTGAGCCACGACTTTGCGAGTCTAATCAATCTTCCCACTATTGGGTCGAGCCATAAACAAAATTCAAACCTGGGTTTGCATTTATTTACTTGGCCATATATTGGATGGGAAAAACAAGGCCTGGAGCAGACAAATATGCATAGGTCTTGAGGAATGGCTGCAAGCAAAGCCAAAACATTTCCTTCCCAACAAAAAAAACTTCTTCACAAACTTCCCAAAATGACCACAAGATAATATATGGGGCTCCATAATTTTTTAAATAGTGGTATGGATACAACGAAAGGGCTGCAAAACTTCAAAAGTGTAGATACACAGTGAGGGTACAACACAATAATCACAAAAACTGACTGTTGTTTTTCTTTCACGGAGGAAACCCTCAAAATTATTCATATGAAATGAGTGAAACCAAACACATTCACCCACATACATTTGCCAACAACCATACCACAATAATACCACCTTTGCTACAGGCGCCATACGACCATATACTTCAAATATAATAGAATGTCGAATAATAATTTCAATTGAAACATTTAAATGCCAAGAGGAAGAAACCCAAATTGAAATGTATCTTACACGGCTAGAATGCCCACCGACAATCCACTATAAACTTCGGAAGACAAACACATTCTGCATGCAAACTCTAAGAGCCAACAAAACGATTTTATCTGGAGCAGAGCTAACAATTCATGAATGAAGAGGTAAAATACCATACCTGTAAGAAGAATGTTAAAACAATTAACAAAGCACAATTATTTTTCCACCAAGGTTGAGCACAATGGAGGCGTTACTAACCAGAGCAACCAAAACAAGCACGAGGAGAATAGTGAAGGTGGTGGCTTCGAAGTAGGGTAAGAACGATGTGCAATAAATGCACGTCGCTTCCTCTCTTTCCACATTAAATGCCATCAACCATAACCAACTATGGAGCACACTTAGCCTCAAATACTCATATTAACCATACTTTAGCTACTTGCCACAAACCTTTTTAACACCAAAATCTGTCTCAAGGCTGATATATGGATCCAATCCATTATATGCCCTTCCAATACTTAGCACCCAAAATAACATGTCCCACATTCTTTGCTAGTGGAGTATTACAATTACACATAATAATCACTCATCCATATATATAACAAATATGCCATAAGTTGCATGTGGTTGATACTTGCAATTTGAATAATATATCAAAATCTAAGTGTAGCAAGAATAAACTAAAATGTGTAATGAAATACACATTTCCTCCTTTTAAAATCAAATTGCAAGCACACTCAGCATCCATCAATTGCACATGGAAACAGGTTGGGATTTCCATCCTTATTCTCAAACCGTGGAATCTTTCTCATAAGGTAATCATGAGCACAATAAGAGGAGCACTTTCTATCATTATTTTTCTAAAGGGGTCCCACCTGTCTAGTATTATTTTAAATAAATATAAGTAATAATGCATTGCAACCCGTTTGCAGGAAGGAATTTTATGTTGCGCTTTTGGGTGTCAACATTGTGGCCCCACCTTTCATGGTCCCATTGATCCCATGGCTTCCCTCGAATAGTCTCTTGGCCCCGCTTCTCTCGTTCCCCCTATTAAGACTTCTAGAGTCGCTCTTGTTCCATGGAAATCCCCTCATGCCCCCTCGACCTTGGTTGTGCTCCCTTTCCCCGGGTTGTTGATTTAGCTCCCCATCCCAAAAGGGATTATCAATTGAGATTGCGACCTGCTTCGAAGGAGTACATCCCCTCTAAAGGAGGCTTGGCCCCTGACCCTATTCAGACAAAGCCAGTTGGAGAAAAATCACACCTCCTAAAGGCTCAACAACGAGCCATAACAAACGTTTGTAAAGGCAAACATGCAACCATTTGTATGTACTTTAGAGTGGGGAGTGCCCTCCTTAGCTACTTAAAATGAAGGTTCTCTCCTTCAACGCAAGGGGGGTAAGGGGCACTCCCAAAAAATTATCCCTCCTCAGGCTCATCAAGAGTCTTAATCCAGATGTTTCACTGATTTAAGAGACCATGTGTGATGGATCCAATGCCAAAGCTTTGTTGGAAAATAGGTTAAAAGGGTGGTCCTTCTATATTGTAGATGCCAAAGGAATGTCTGGAGGTTTGATCTCTGGTTGGATCTCTTCATGCCGAGTCATTTCCACTTCCTCTTTTGAGACTGCAATCTCCATAATTTTATAAGCAAGGGAATCTGGAGTCTGGTTCAATATTGTAAATTTGTATCGACCCTACCATGACATAATTCCTTTCCGGGAAGGCTAAGAGGATTCATGGATGTTGAATGAGCAGAACATGGTGGTTGGTGAGGATTTGATCTTGATCTTAACTATCCAGGAAGTTTGGGGCTTTAACCCCAGGCATGATCCACAAAGTGGGTTTTCTTAGCTATTTTTGGAAAACTACACCTAGCCGACACTGAACCAGTCGAGTAGGTCATGATCTAGCGAAATCTTCGCTCAAGAGAAAATGGGGTGTCCAAAATGCTAGACAGGTTTCTCGTTTCAGAATCCCTATTAGAAGGAAATTGTGTGATTAAGTCAAGTGTAGAGCTTGGAGGGTTGTCATACCATCGACCTTTTGTTCTCTCGCTCTCCTCGAAGAAGGAAACCCCTCCTTCCCCTCTCAAGTCTGACCTAGTTTGGCTAGTTGAGGAGGATTTTGAACTCTAGTCACAAATTCATGGGTGCATCTCACTCCCATTGAAGGCCTCTTCTATAAGAGCCAATTTGCGGAGAACTTGGCAATATTTAATGCCGCTACCAAGTGTTAGCTTAAGACCTACAAGGAAAATTTCAAAGTAGAGTTGAAGAAGAATGAGGAGAAAATCACAGACTTATACAAGGTGATGGAAAAAGGTACCATATCTGGTTCACAATTATTGATGCTAAAATCCCTTGAATTTTCTAAACAAGAGATTTTGGATAAAGAAGAACATACCTGTAGACTTAAGAGTAGGGATGTATGGTCAAAAGTTGAGGACAACAATACCAAGTTTTTTCACCGGTATGCAAACTTCAGAAAAAAAAGTTAATACCACCTACGAAATCAAGACTACCAATGGATCGACGGTTAGTACCTTCAAAGAAAAGGCCACATAAGGAGTTTGCAACTTTCATGCTCTTTTTCAAGCCCCTCGGGGCTATCCCATTCAAGAGATTCTACAAGTGATATCTAAGTTTCATCCAGTCACTAAGGAAATGAATCTATCCATGGGGGAGGAGGCAACGAAGGTCGAGGAGCTCGCCACTCTATCATCCACGTAGAAAGGGAAGAGCCCAGGGCCACTTGGATTCATGATAGAATTCTATGTGGGATTATATGACCTTATTAAGGAGGATATATTCAAATTCATAAAAGAGTCTCAAAATTCTGGCAAGGTGAAAGGATCCTTCGATTCTAACTTCATTGTCCTAATTCCCAAATCCTAAGATGGTGCATCCTTTGGGGAGTATAGGCCTATCTCCCTTTGCAACGGCATATACAAAATCATTGCTAAAGTGATCGTCAGACGTCTTAATCCAATTCTTAGTGCCATAATTTCTGAATAGCGATTTGGGTTCTTAAGGTATGGACAAATCCACAATGCAGTCGTGAAAACTCAAGAAGTCCTTCACTTGATCAAAAAGACCAATAGTCTAAAACCATCATTAAATTGGATCTCTCCAAGTCTTACAATTGATTCAACTAGACCTTTCTTCGTCTTGTCCTAATCCAAATTGGGATGGCACTTTTGATTGTCAACTGGATAATGGGTTGTATCCATTCAATATTGTTTGTAGTTATAATCAATGGTGCCCCCTCCAAATTCTTTCAATTGAAAAGAGGGTTGAGACAAGGCTTCCCCCTCTTTCCATTCCTCTTTATCATAATAGTTGAAGCTCTAAGTAAGCGAATTTTGGAGGCAAGGAGGGGAGGGGAAATAAGAGGGTTAAAAGTATCTGACCAAGAATCTATTTCCCACCTATTATTCATGGTTGGCTTCTTCTGTTACTCAAAGGGAGCCTTTGGGATCTCTCAGCTTTAAAATGGGTGATTGAATTGTTTTGTAAAGCCACTGGGATGGAAATAAACCATGGAAAGTAAAAAATGTTAATCTCTTCTTCTCTAGACCAAGACCTCCATCAGATCCAAAACCTGTTTCCCCTCCAAAGTTCAAATCTAGATTCAGGACTCAAATACTTAGGCTTTCAGTTAAATTTGAATAGTTACAGATACAACGACTGGATGTGGTTAGTGAAAAAAGTAGAGGTATGAGTCTCACTTTTGGTCAATAGTTTATTGTTGAGAGGAGGACGTATGGTTCTCCTTAAATCAGTGTTGAAGAACATATTGATATTCTAGACCTCTATCGCAGTGATCCCTAAAGGCATCCTAACCAAAATCAGGAAAGTGAGCTTCCAGTACCTTTGGTCAAGCTCCAAAAAATATAGAGGCATCGCTCTAGTGAGTTGGAATTTTTTCTCTACCCCTAAAGAATTGGGGGGATGGGGACTTGTGAACATTTAAACCTTCACTTGAGCCCTCTCGACCAAAAGCTTTTGGTGGTTAGTGGAATGCGATTCTTTGCAGGGACAAGTCATGAAGTCTAAGTATCTACAATGGACATCAATATCAAAATGGTCCAGGCTTCCTAGGAAGTCCCCTAAAGGATCTACAGTATGGAAAGCCCATGTGGAAGCCTTCCCACTGATTGGTCAATGGATTGCATGGTGAGTGGGTAATGGGCGTCGAATTTGCATTGGAGAAGATCCGTGGATAGGAGTAGGAGATGATTTCAATTTCTTTGATCCTCTCCTTCAATCCTTTTGATCAACAAATATATTGTTCCTTGTTGATGCCAGAGCCCAAGTCCCCCGGCTAAGAGGTAGAATGGGATGGAAATCGAGTTCATTCCTAGGATTGGAAGGTGCCGAGGTGGAGGAGTGGAATCGACGCATTGGACTCTTAGTCTCAAACTTCATTATGGTGGGCAATGATGAGGAAGGCTCATTGTGTTGGTAAAAAAATGTCAAAACCAAAGAGTACATGACCAAACTTGGTTACAAATTTTGGATGGAAGACTCAATCGTGGGAGAAAAAAATGGTGGTGGAAAGTTGTGGAAAATAAATGCTCCCACAAAAAATAAGATCACTCTATGGTTGGCCTTCAAAAAAAAATTGCTTACCTGGGATGTTTGCATTAAGCGAGGGTGGATTGGACCAAATATGTGTTCCATGTGCAAAAATCGATAAGAATATGTCTCTCACTTATTCATTTCCTATGTTTATGGAGAAAAGGTCATGAAGATAGTGTATTTTGAGCTCAATACCATGTCCCTATAGAACATGACTAGCCTAGAAGAATGTTTAAAGGACTGGCTTGTGAACAAAGTTGTTAAAAAATTCCAAGATATGCCAAGCTTCTTGGTTTTTATTGTTTGGTGAGTTCATAATTCTAGTGTTTTTCGGGATTTAGCCATTCCACCCGATGTAATAGTTGGTATAATTTTGAGAGTATCCAAGGAGTTTATGTCATGCTTGAAAATCAAAGACCCAAGGCTTCCATCTATGTTTGAGGTGGACATTGGAGTCCCATGGGGCTTCTTTGACGGGGCTTGCAAGGGTCACCCCCCGATGTGTGGAGTCGGGATAGTCCCGTTCTTGAGTCATAACCATTATCTTCATATATGATATGCACCCAGGAATAGTACAAATAATAAGGTAAAATTTATTGCACTGAGAACTCTGTTGGAGATAACACTAATGAAAGAGGTGAGGAAGCTACAAGTTATGGGAGATTCCAAAGTTGTCATTGATTGGGCCGATAAAAAGTCTACAGTGTCAAATGAAAGGCTCCAGTCCCTCCTTCGGGACATAAGATCATCCATCAATTCCTTCGAGTTGATTTCCTTCAACCACATCCTCCATGAACTAAATGTCAAAGCAGATGAATTGTCAAAGGAGGCCTTGTCTCTTCATTTTGGCGCCATGGGACTCAATGATTTTTTTGACGGGGGAGACTAACTTCATGGAATTCCAATTCTAACTCTGTTTTACTCTAGGAAAAGTTTTTTGAAATCTTTGTAAGCTAATGCAAAACTAGACAATCAGATGTATAGTTTATACAAATGTAATTTTTTTAACATTAATGATATGTAGTATAGACAGTCTTGTTGAATTGTAAAATTCTCAGCCTTGAAATATTTTTGGTTTTTTGTCTCTTGGTACTTACAACTAGTTGTATAGATGAGAATGTATGGTAAGGAATAAACTAAAACAGTCTCCTATTTGAGATAGGAACATGCATATTTCTCTATGGATTATAAAGATTTTTTTCAATGAAAAAAAAAACAAATAGATTACACAAATCTTATCAATCTATCTTCTTCAACTTTTCTTATAGCCACACCTGTTAGATTTCTCATATTTGCATATCAATCATATGAAAAAGAAGGTTGAAATCGAAGATTATTCAAACCTTGAATGTGAGATATTGCAATAACAATCATACCCTCCCTCTCTTCTTTCCAATATTGTTAGTTCACAATTCTATTTACATTCCATTGCATGCTTTTGGATTTAATGTATTGTATGTATCGATACATTCTATATATATTAACATTATAACGAGCAAACACGATGAATATAATGCTTTTAAAATGCAAACACTGATAGAGGAATCAGAATTCACACCCAAGCAAACAAATGAATGTAATTTAGCTTATTCCTAGGAACCTCACTCACAACATTATAAAATGAATTTTAAATTGCCTTGCATTTATTATTGGTATAGTCATTTCTCTAGATAATTTGCACCATCTCAGTGTTGAAATCAAATCAATTTTCTTTGTATCGTTTCTTAAATCAATGCACCAAATCATTTTATATGTAAATGCACTGTACTATTTTATGTTATATCATTGTTGAAATCAATGCAACTACTTGATTACTCTTAGACATGTTTCACACATAACATATAGTGTATCAAATTTACTAAAATCAATGGACTATATTGTTGCTGAAATCAATGCATTCGAACAATTTCCTCCTTTTTTTTAATAGAAACTCCATTCTTATAACTCAATTGCTATTTGCTAATCTACAACTTATTGGAAATAGAAGTACCATTACTAAAAAAATCTTTTGGCTATTTTCTTAATAAATGATTGCAAATCCTACCCAATGGAAGACCATCTGTCCCTAATAAAATATGATGGATTCTTTCTTTATTTTTTATCCATTTCAATTACATAACTCCCTTCACCAAAACAATAGAACTCCCATTGATATTTCTAATGATCTCAGTGCTTTGTAACTCCAATCTCTAATAGAGTAATCACAATTCTCAAATGTCTCTGTATTTTAGAATTACAATTCCCAATGCAAAAAATTGAAAAAATATACTTCCCATTGCAAGGTTAAGTTACTAGATTATTAGGGTGGTAGGTGCCTTATGGGGGGGGGTCATCATGGACTTTGGAGGGACAATTGAAGCCTATTTCACTTGGGGACTTGGTNGGGGCGGTCATCATGGACTTTGGAGGGACAATTGAAGCCTATTTCACTTGGGGACTTGGTATTGTATCCAATAACAGGGCATAGGCATACACTTTGTGGCAATGACTCAAAATAGAAAAGGCATTGGTGTGAAATCAATTAAAGTGATAAGAGACTCCAAAACTATTATCAACCTAATGGTTCATAATTCAGAGCTAGGAGATAATTCTCTAGCCTCAATTTTGGAGCGAAGTAAACAAGAAATGAGCTCCTTTTACAACACCAATTTGTATTATGTCTTGCGAGAAAATAACAATGAAGTAGATCGATGGGATAATTTTGGCTCAAGTTTAAAAGAGGTGAAGCTTAAGGTTAATGGCACATTTATGTTATTAAACCATCACATGGCAAGAAACCTTGAATTCATAAACCATCACATGGCTCGAAATCCATATCACCTCAATCGACATACGAATAATAATGAGAAGGGGTAGGGGCCCCTCATTTACATTATTCTTGTCTTGAACCTACATACTTATCATCTATTGTCTCTCAATTTTCCAACCCACCATGGGATAAAGGTTTTGTTGATCGATGGGCTGAAGGGATATGTCAATCCTCTTTACCATGTACCGATTTCCATTGTTTTTTGATGGGTGTTTGGACTATTTCTCCATGTTAGAGAACTTCTAGAGGAACCACCCCCCTGGTGGATAACTAGCTCTCGAGAAATTGGAAGATTTAAGCTAATTTCAACCTCTAAACTAGTTGGACAGTGTTAAGGTCCTAACCCACACATAGGTAGATCAATGTATTCGGATGTAATAAAGGTCAATATTAATAAGGCCTTTCAATAAAATAGAATAAGGCGGATGTAAAAAGACCTAATAGAAGCTTCCGCTTCTAGAAGGATCTTCCTCTAGATGCTTCTTTTAATAAACATATTTAGTATAAATAAGGGTCGAGGGTATGAGAACCCTAGCTTGGAGATTATTGTAACAGAGCACTGCTCGACTGGAGGTTGCCCCCTCGAAGAGGCCCGTGAACATTTCTTTCTGAATCAAAATGCTATTTCTATTGCTATTTCGTAAATCATTTCTGTGTATTGTGAAGATTATGCTAGATATTTCACTGTTATTTTGTCATTTCTAGCATTTTATTTCTGTTCTGCATATTTTATATATTGGGTATCTTGCAAGTGGTATCAGAGCACTTTCCTTGGCAGAAATTGTGGGTATTTTTTTCCAGGGTAGAGACGTATTCCGATGTCTTTAAGCCACAGAGATCTGTCGTTACGCGCATAAACCCGTGGTTGAGGGATTCATACACGCATGAAATACAAGTGGTTCTTAAGTGCACATCTGTTGGCCACCCTTGTAACCCCTGTTGGTACCCCTTCGAGTGGTAGTGCATCAGACAACACCTATGTATGGATCGGCCTAGATTTCCTGAAGCCCTCTTCAGATAAACCTATCGGCCGCCGGACTGCTATAGTGTCACCGAGAACAGCACTCGGGAAGATACTCTCTAGTACCTGGGTAGTTGGGTAGTACGGCTAAGGGTACGGTCTATCCTCATTAGTTAGTGCCCTGAGATATTTGGCCGAGTACTATCGTTGGACCCCGCATGTATATCAGAGAGCTATAGCACAGGGCAAACCTTTGTCTGTAGAACCCTTGAATACCTAACCCTTGGGGAACATAAATATAAACATAAACAAATTAAACCGGTGAGATCTATTGCCGCGCATCTGTGTTCGGGTTGCTAAGTAAATACTCTCCGGTTCAGAATTTGGGGATTTCAGCACTGCAACATTCTTCAGACCAAAGTATAACCTTGTAGCTGTAAAAAAAAATAAAAATATATATATATATATATCTGGAAATTTTTTCACCATTATTTGAGACCTATTCCATTAGATTCATCTCTTCTCCCTTATCACATTCATCCATATCATTTTTCTGCAGAAAATTCTGACCCCTCTCGCTCCCTTTTCAGTTCACCCATCCTCATGGCCCATACCCCTAGCCAAGAACTAGAGTCTCGCTTCAACACCTTGCAATCTGGTTTCCTCAAGACCCAACAAGAAGTGCAACAACTCAGTGCTACTATTGCCTCCCGTGATGCATCCATAAATGCATCCGTAAATGTAGTCGTACAGTCCGCAATGGCGGAAGTCAAACATGAACTGACCACCCAGCTTGAATCTGTCTTTGCATCACTCTGCACCAAACTCAAGATCCCTACCGATGACTCTTTTCCTGATGCATATAAAAAGACTGAAGGTGAAACTTCTTCCCATTCCTTTCAACCCCATCACTTTCAACGGCACATACGCCTTCCGTTGGTGGATGTAACCAAATTTGATGGCTCGGACCCCACTGGTTGGGTCACCCAAATGGAACATTATTTCTCTCTCTACAACATTACAGATGACTTGGCCAAACTCCGATATGGTGTTCTCCATCTAGATCAAGAACGCTGGAAATGGTGGCAATGGAGAAAAACTTCCCGTCAATGGTATATTGCTTGGATCCAATTTGTGGATGAGCTTTATGAACGCTTTGACACTAACACCAACCATTTGGGCCGTTTGACAAAATTGAAGCAATCAGGCACAGTAGAAGACTTCATAGCTGCATTTGAGCGTCTGGCTTTTCGAACAGAGGGCATGACTGATGCTTTCTTTCGAGAGTGTTTTATCAGTGGCCTCAAGGAGGAGATTCGGGCCCATGTCCTCATGGCTCGACCTATGACTTGGGTGGAGGCTACCAAAAAAGCTAAAGAAGCACAACAAATTGTTTCCTCTCAAAACCGTAAGCCTTCCTTTATCCCTCGCCCTAAACCAGTAAACCCCACTACTCCCTCCGCCCTATTAAAAATCCAAAAATTGACCAGAGCTGAAATGGCTGAACGCCAACTCAAAGGCCTCTGTTATAATTGTGATGACAAATATTTCCCAGGCCACAAATGTAAGGAACAAAATCTTTTTATGGCCATCTCTGAGGATATTCTGAAAGAAGATGTTGACACTCCCCTTGTGCCTGAGTCTCCAGAAATCACTGACATAAATCCTCCCTCCGACCCTCCCGAAGTGGAACCGATCATTTCCCTCAATGCTCTCACCGACTTCTCTGCCCCCCAAACCCTCAAGTTAATCAGTTACATCAAGCATCAAAAGGTCATCATTCTGGTTGATAGTGGCAACACCCACAATTTTATTCATCGCCGCATTGCCCAAGAAACCCATTGCTACATCCATGTTGTCAACAATTTCCAAATCATGATTGCCAATGGTGGTTCTATGAAATGTGGCGG
>ML801456.1:149165-183581 GCA_009831015.1 Picea engelmannii | reverse complement strand
ATTTTCATTTTTCTCTACTTGCATTATTGATTAACATATTTTTTCCTTCATTATATTATATCTAAAAAGTACCAAATTTTCTTTTCTAGATTAGTTGTCAATTTTGAAGTTTTTATTTTTTTATATGAGCAAAGGGTTAGTAAGCCACCCTAGATTTTACATTTTGTTGTTTCAGTGTAAGCATAGGTCTAACTAGGATATGCTTAGTTTCTCATGCACTCTACGAAGATTACAAGTCCTCAAGTAGGAGTCATATGTTATCCCCCATTTCTAGGGATAACTAAGGAGATAATGTCTCGAGGCCCTCAAGTTTCAAACATGGAGTGTCTAGGGATATATCGACTCATGATGTCCCCTTGCACAAATGGAGAGCCACTTCACCACCATGCTTCTCTAGTTCATCACAATGGTATCCACCACATCAGCTTGTTTCTAGAATAGAATGGGTCTTTCTCCATGAGGTACAAGTCATGTATTTTGGTAAGTGTCACTTTAATACTTGGGGCATTTGAGTATGCTGCATTTAAATATGATTTTGATCACATAACGCCTACATGGAAATTATGGTATTTTCCTTGTTTCACCTTGGTGGTTAAGATTGTACCCTAGTAAGTGGCCACCCTTAGGGAAAGGTTTTCTACTAGGTGGTATGATTGATGAGTCATCGTACCATCCCTGATCATACTTATCATATTTTACACTTCATCATTTTTGTATCCTTATCTTCTGGGATTTTCAGATGTACTAACCCACGAAGGGATTGTACCTCAGTTCATGGGAAGAAGGGGTTGAAGACCTAGAGGGAATGTAGCTGGAAAAAGATAAAAGGCAAAATTTTTACCTTTTAGATGCTCAGCCAAAGAGGTCTTGGGAACAATGAAATGTTTCTCTTAAAATAATTGAAGACATGCAGAAACAATTTCACATTATATATATGTCCCGCTTGTTGATGTGTGTAAATGGATGCAGTGTCCCTTTATTTCCATGAATATGGCACTTTGTGTACCTCTATATTCAAGTGACATTGTGGTACTCCTTTCAAGTTTTAAGTTATCCAATTAATATAGTACCCAATTGTTATGGACTTTAATTAATTAATGGAAAATAAATGGGTTTAAAAAAAGGTTGCATTGAAAATGAAGGTGCAACACACACTCTACAAAGGTACCCATAAATGAGACAATGCAAACCCTTGTATGTCATGAATTCCATGCCCAAAGGTCTTACCCCCATCCACTCCATATTCTTTACATGACTTTGAGAGAGTCTGCCTAGAAAATACTCTTTGACTTGAGGAAATATTCACCCAATAGGTTACCTTGACAACCCTCCCATACCTAAACTTGGAAAGTTGCATAGGGTCTTTGAGCACCTATTTAATTCGAGAAGGTAGTTTTGATGCACATGTTTAGGATTCTTTTGTATTAAATGTGATTTTACTTTCCATGATACGTTTGACTTTAGACCCTTGGAGGTCACACTCATTTGTCTTTGCAGGACCTTGCTTGGTGGATGATTTGGAGGAACAAGCCTAGATTGGGCCTTCATTGGGGAAGGAATCCCACATGTTGGATACCATGACCCATAGATTGGGAGATGACATATGACAGATGTTTCTTTTGGAGGAAAGAGAGGACATCTTGGAGGTTGACACCTAGCCATTTTTATCCCAACAACTTTCATTTGGAGGACTTACACCACACTTCTTGGGCTTGACATATTGATTAAGACAAAGCTTTGATGGTGGTGGTGATGACTTATTGGAGGATTGGCACCTTTTGGTGGAGTGAAGCCCTTACACCATGGAGATATGGCCTTTGGAATCCCAACGAATTCCTCTCCAAGCTCAACGATTTTCCAAATGTGCCAAAATGTCACCCAATTAGGGCTTGATGTCACATTTAGGTTTTTCATTTCTGTAAAAATCAAATTAAATTAGTAAAGTGGAAAAACTAAGGGTTCTAGCTCCATCTATTTGCGGTTTACCCTAATATTATGTGGACAAAGATATTATTGAGTTCTTGTATAAATAAATAGCATTTCATTTCATTTTTATTATAGCTCTCTCACTTGGGAGAACACATGCTTGGCTGAAATTTTTTCCCTCTTTGGGCATTTGATCTATCTCTCTCTCTTGTGCAACTTTTTTTGGATGCTTATCTTTTCTATGTTGGATATAAGTGGCACACACTTTCTCTTGGAGGGTTATCTTTTCATATGGATGTAATTTACTTGGTCGAGCTAGGGTTTTATCTTAATATCCTAGAATTGGTAACGAAATTTTTGTATTTGTTGGTATTTTCTACTTGTTTCATGCTATATTTTTCTAAAACCCTTGGAGGAGTATAAGGGAATACACCCTACACCAAGTTTCATCTTTATTATTATTTGATAAGTCATTTTTCACAAGGTTGACAAGAGGAGTAAAAGGGATTACACCCTCCTAGACTTAACTTTGTTGGATTCTCTTACTCTAGAAAGTAAAATGGATAACACCCCTAGAGACGTAGTGGATCCAACTCATACAACCAATACCTCATTACCCAATAGATTAAAAACACTAATATGAAAATTTGCATTGGAGAAATAAAATTGTTGCATTGTCATACATGTTTTATTGAAATATTTCATTTGTTTAAAGTGGATTCAATTCTACATGCTATTGGCATGCTTGAGCCCCCAGGGCATCTAATTTGGAAAAGTTATTATTGTTGTTCTAATAAATTTATGCTACAACCATTAGGGATGCAACAAAACTCACTCAAACTTTATCTTTTACTCACCATTCAACCATTGAAATTTGCTTGGAAGTTGTTATAATTAATCTACTTGAAGCTAGCTATCTTTTGGGTGGTTTAATTGCTCATTTTGGTGGTTGTATTTTTTTGTTGTAGAAAAAGTTTTCTACAGCCACTTGTTTTTCATAATATTTTTTTTAACATATTCTAACAACCTTCTATTGTCAATAACGTCTTGTTCTATTTCACTAGAGTGAAACTAGTAATTGATAACTTAGTCTCTTGCATCATTTACTTGACTTTTGGTGATATATCTTGCAGTGATTGTTATCATTTACTTGCTAATATATATTCTTGGTTACTACTGCAATATAGGATAACAAGCTTCACTTGTTTGTCCTTTTGATTATTTTTCTTGTGTATCTTTATTTTTTCTTGTCTAGGAAAGTATAATAGTATTTTGCATGTACACTCCACTTTGGAAACCTGCCCTTACCAACAAGACTCTTACCCAAGGAATTTTCGCTTATACTTCAACCTATAGGGGTTTCACCTTCCATTATATCACTTTCTTTTTCCATTCCCCTAGGGTCATCGATATTCCGCCCTTGTGGTGATCTTCATCATCACTAAAGTGATGGGAGTGTATATCTAAGGTGATAATGGTTAGCTACTATCACAGTTGTCCCACTTTTGTAGATTGGGTTGGTATTTTACCAACCTACAATATGTGCGATAAAAATAATAAGATCACATATTCATTTAGGAAAAGGCCAAGGAAACAACCTATACAATGTTGGGGATGTGAGGGAAATCACTTATATAGGGACTTCCGTCACAAAGGAGAAATAATGAGGACTATTCACAACATTCAGGGGGCTGAAACAATTTAAGACATGGGAGGAAACATGCCAAGGATTGATGCATCCTTGGGAAACAGGTGAGAACAATATCAATCCACTATGATTTAAGTGGAAGGTAATATTGATAGCCAACTCATATCAATTTTAATTGATTCTGGAGCTAGCCATAATAACATAAACTATAAAATTGTTGAAATATTTAACTTGCAAAGGAGTATAGGATGAGCCTCATTATTGTTCATTCCAAAGGCTCATCTTTGGCACATTTTTCCACCATAAAATGACTTAATGTTTTCTTTTGACCATATTTAATAAACATTCATGGGTATTTTGTATGTTGCTTAATGAATGTATGATTTAGGTGGTTTTTTGTGTATAATATACCTTTTTGCACTAATATTTTTATCAAAATATGTGTATTCCACCAACTAGGTCGAACTAGATGAGTCAACATAGCCAACATCCTAGAAACAAGGGATTTTTCCTCCCTCAAGGAGCTTCAAGCCAAATATCAAGGGAAATTGTCCCTACCTACGTCCAAGAGTGCTCCTTATGCATTAGTAACAATTTCTAATCAACAACAATTGAAAATACATGTGTAAAGGGATGAGATCCCTCATTTACCCATTTCTCTCCTTGATTTAGGAAAGGAGGTCCAAATCTCTAGCTATATATAGACCTCTAGTCTTGGAGAGAGATATAAATAATTTTGGAGAAGTATTGTTTGGAGATTTTGTGAAGACTTGTATTGAGAAATCATAGCTTTCCCCCTCTTGTTGCATTACTAATATTTATGAAATATATATGGTTTTTCTTTTAGCCTATTAATGTTTCTTTTAGGCTCGTTGTGCTTCTTGGGTAGGGCCCATCCAAGAGGGACCAAGGACCCTATTACCATTTCTACAGTTTTCATGCATGCTTAGATACTATTTAATTCTCTTTTGAAGTTTAATATAGCTTTGCATAATTAATTCTAGATTTTGTCAAGGTTATCACAGGTTATCTAGTCACAACAAACATCCTGTAGAACTATTCAATAGCCTCTTGGAGCACTCCTAGGTGCCTCCCAAGGCCAATAACCTCAATTTCACTTAATTTATTTATATTATAGCTTTGTTCATGCTTTTAAAATACTTTCACTACCTTTTTAGACTCCAGATTCCTTCATGTAAGAGTTTTTTGTAGAAATTGTACAGTTCTCGTAGAACTGCATAGTTCTTGTAGAACTGCATAGTTCTTGTAGAACTGCATAGTTCTTGTAGAAATATCTTGTAGGAATGTTTTAGCTTCAGATTTGACTTAGCTTAATATTATTTTCTTGAAAGAATCAATAAAAAATAAAAGGAAATTTATATTGATATTTATCAAAGGGTTAGCTTGTTTTATTCATACATTAATGTAGCTTTACTTCTATTACCACTTTTTGTCATAACTTAGATTGAATTCATATTTTTGCTTCAGTTTAATATTCTTGATTTAGTATTCTTTAGTGTAGTTAGAATAAGTTATTTTCATGCAATATATATTAGTTACACTTTCATATTGGTGTGTTTCCTTTGAGCAATTAGTTCATAGCTGCTTTCTCTCATTTAATTTTCCTACACATTTTTAGACATTGATCAGTCTGAAATATTTTCTACCAAAAATTGCATACTGCACATATCGTGCACATCACCTTTTAATTTTGTATGAACCCTAGGTTGAAAATTAAAGTAGGAAACCAAGGTTACAATAAATCATTGTTGTTATTCCCAGGACCATCACTTTTTGGCGCCATTATCGGGGAGGTGTTGGAGTCTGCATTTTTTTTTTCATTTTTCTTTTCTTTTCTGTGCACTGGAGAAATCAAAAGGATATTTTAGTCACAAGGACAAATTCACTATAGAATTTTTTTAGTGTAACAACCCAAGTGATTTCACTTCGTGTGAGTATTGATAATCTCCTTTTCACACATCCTTTTTCCATTATATACAAGAAAAAAAAAACAGTTTTTCACTTTCTTTTGATTTCATGAATGAATACTCCTAGAGATAGGAAATGAATTTTTTTACCAAAAACCCCCACCACGAAAATAGGTCCAAGCAATCCAGATATTGGTCCTAAAACACTAGAAAGTTTCTTGGAAAGGGAATCTCAAGAATTTGGAAATATTTTAGAAGAGATTCGGTCCTCACCTCTTTCCATGGCCGGTGAAGAATAAATATTTGAGTTCCCTATTCGGGAATCCGATGGAGAATTTAAGATGAAAAATATTAATCCTTATGCCTTAACTCATTTTCATGGGCTTGTATATGAAGATACTAACACTTTCTTATTTGAGTTTTTAGTTATATGCAGGACATATGATTATACCACTGACAAATAGAAGATCAAACCTTTTCCTTCTACCTTGAAGGATTTGTCTCTAAGATGATTTATGAGCTTGGAGGGAAATAGTATCACAACTTGGGATCAAATGAAAAATACCTTTAGTGAAATATATATACTATATTAGAGCAAGAGATACAAGGGATGCTATTTCCAGAATAACAAAGGGACATGATGAATATCTATAATACTTTGAAGAGAGATTTCAAGTGAGATACAAGAGAGATAAAAAATGCACTCTGGACGAAGTCTCACTCAAGCTTGTGTTACTCAGGGAAGTAAGAGAATATCTGATGAAAACCTTGAATATCCTATCCAACGAATATATCCATCAGTTAGAATATGATGATATCAAAAGAATATTCAAGAACCACTCAAGGTCCTCTAGAAACAAAGGTAGAAGCAATAGAGGTTTTGGAACTCAATCTTCTAACTGTACAACTCATATAAAGAATGAATTAGGAGGATTAATAAAGTACATGAAAACTGATATTTTACACTCTTTATCCATGAAAATGGATACCTTGTAGATAAAAAATAAATAGGAGGAATAAAAAGAAGGAATTGGTTGTTTATTGTCCCAAATGCACTAAAACTCATCCTAGAAATGAGTTCCCTTTAGACCTTATAGATGTTTGTAGTATTTGTGAAGAAAATAATTCCAACTAACAAGTCCTTATTTTCTAGGACTGAAAGCTACATTTCAAGGAGCAGAGGAGAATGTGGAATCACTATACTTCATCAATCAAAGGAGGCCTAGAGCATGACAACCATTCCAAATAAGTTTGAAATTCAATCCTGCTCAAAATTTTAGTGCATATAATTCTCAAGTATCTTCTCAACCATGGTATAACCCATCACCTTGGAAAAATACAAAGCCCTGGAAGTACCAAGGGCCTCCAATTCCTCCTCTGTACCAATATTTTCCAAGCATGCCACAAAATCGATGGAATCAACCTTCACAAGTATGGAGTCCAAACAACTTTCAACTTGCATTATTTCCTCCTCCTCCTCAACCTAAAAACACTATTAAAGACAATGTTCCTCCTAAAGAACCTCAACTACTTGTGCAACCTGCTCCAAATTCGAAAAACAAGCAAGTTCAACCTGTATACAACAATTATACAACTTATCAAACTTGTTATCCCCATGTTTTTGGATAACTAAGAAGATTATGTATCAAGGCCCTCAGGTTGCATATATGGAGTGCCGATAGATTACATGACCAACAATATCCACTTACACATACAGGAGCCCACTCGATCACCACTTTTGATCCATTGTCAGCACATCCACCACACCATCTAGATTCTGAAAGGTAGAAGGGTATTTCTCCATGTGGTACAAGTTAGGTATTGTGGCAGGTAATCACCCTAATATTTGAGGCATTTGAACATGTTGTATTTGAGCTACTTTTGATTATAGAGCACCTACTTGGAAATTATTCCTTTGACCTTTTTTCACCTTGGTGAGTGTCATATATTTCCTAGTGGGTGGCCAACCTTTGGGAAAGGTTTGTGACCGGGGGTCCCTTGAGGGGTTATCATACCATTCCCGACCATACTTACCACTTTCCACACATCAAATTCACATAATATTTCCCTCTTCTAGGTCTTTTGACTTTTGTGACCCAAGAAGGGAATGTACCTCATTCCATGGGAAGAAGGGGATGAAGGTCTAGAGGGATTTTTGTTTGCTAAAAATATGAAAGCCTATATATATACCTTCCAGATGCTTCACCCAAGGATCCCCCGAGAAATAAATGAAATGCTTCTCTGTAAGAAAAGGGGGACCTACAAAAATAAATGATAATGAATGCTTAAGGGGTTAGTTGGAAAATGGGAGATCTCATCACGATATGGCCTTTCATGATCATGGGTATCTAGTAGTATGACATTGCCACATCTGGTCACTAATCTAGGGTAGTGGCTCTCAGTTACACAACTGGGAGAAAGGGGTTTTCATCAAGAGCCATTCTTCTCATTTCCACAAGGTACTTGTGAGTGACAATATCATCATTTGGAAACCATGCTAGGATAGTTCCCTCCAATTCATTCCTTGAAACATGAAAGAAAAAAATAATTGCAAGAAGATGGGATTTGAAAAAATGCATTGCAAACGAAGGTGCCACACACCCTCTACAAGGGCACCCATGAATGAGACAATACGAGCCCTTGTATGTCATGAAAATCAATGACCTATGAAGTCTAAGCCCTTTCCACCTCATCATCCTTTACATGAACATGAGAAGACATCCTTGGGAGAATACCCTACTTGAGTGCTTTGGTTTACCCAATAGGACTCCTATGACACCCCTCCCATACTTAAACTTGGTCAATTGTATAGGGTTTTGAGCATTTGTTTAATTTGATGAGGTATTTTTCATGCACATGTTTAGGTGCCATGTTTATTTAATGTGGTTTACACTTGTCATGATATATTTAACTTGAGATATTTGGAGGGCGTACCTTTTTGTTTTGTAGGACCTTGTTGTTGGAAATTTTTGGAGGAGAAATCCTAGATTGGGCTTCAATGGGGCTTCAATACCACAATTTGGATGCCAAGGGCCCGCATGCTAGATGACAAAGATTTACATTTGTAGGCTTGACATCACCTATAGGGCTAGAGGGCTAGGGTTTGGTGGTGATGGTGTTGTTTGATACATGTGGCACATTTTGAAGGAAGGAAGCTTGAATAAAATCAAGAGAGGACTTGGATGAGTGACAAGTGTCCTTTAGAGGCCTATCCATGCATCTACCCACACAACGACTTCTTCAAAGTGCCAAAACATCCCCTAACGTGGTGACATCACCTTGTTCTAGGGTTTCTTTTGTATAAAAGTGAACTTTAAAGTGAATTGTTTAATATTATTTTGTTGCAAGGGGTAAGATAATGTTTGTGGACCCCTTGTATTATGTTTTACACTTGCTAATGTGGAAAAACTATGTGAAAGACAAATTGTATAAATTAAGATCATGAAATCTCATTTCGAATCATAACTCTCCCATTATGAAGAGCTAAGGACTGAAATTTTCACTAACCTTGAGGAGTTTTTCTATATTGTGCTATGGTATGGTGTTCTTTGGTTATGTACTCGATGATGATGATGCACTAGCTCTTGGAGGTCATTTTCTAGCTATTATGATGGTTTATCTTGGCATGCTATGGTTTATATTGTTTCGATTAGATTGGTAAAACTTTTTACTTGTTGCTATCATTTGTAATTCAAGATGAAGGTTGATTTTGCTAAGTCTAAGTAGGAAGTATAAGTTCATACACCCCTACTCTATCTCCACCATAATTTCAAGAATAGAATTATTTTTTTTGCAAGGGTTTTCTAAGGAAGTATAAGTACATACACCCCTTAGTTTTAAACCCTGGCTAGGTTACTTGCCTTGGGGAATAAGAGAAATTATACCCCCAAAGCTTTAGCACTTTTTCTCTAAACCCATTAACCCATAATCAAAGGCACTAGTCATTGCATTGGAGAAATAAAATGTTGCATTGGTAGACGTGACACATTGATGTTTTGATTATCTCTCACTTGGACATTGTTCCTTGAGCCTTAGGCTATCTTGCCTCATTGAGGCATCCTCTTTAATCCACTAAAAAATGATTTTGTTAAAAAACTAACCTACAAACATTAGAGTTTCACAAATCTAACCCTCTAACCTTAGATAAATCATAAACTAACCCTAGGAATTGGCTATAACTTTTCCTATAACTTTGGCTATAAAGTGATTTTCATTGGATTCTTTTTATATTATAAGGCTTGGTTTGATACAACCATAAGGCTGATAAATATCACTGTAGTTATATTTTTATGAAATCCTTTCTTTTATGATAAAGTCTTTCTCTACCATTGCTGAGATGAACTAATCTTTACTAGCTTGTCTCATGCTTATTCAATTGGAGTTTAAGAACTTATTTTTCAGACCTTATTATATTTTATGTGCTGATATATATCATTGATTTTTTATGCAATTAGGGACAACAAGCTTAAATTTCTTTTCCACCTAACATATTACAATTATACTTGGTTTTCATTGTGTCTCAGGGGTTTTCATTGTGTCTCAGGGAGGTATTCTTTTCTCAACAGATCACTCAAAGCATTGGAAACCATAAAACTTTCCCAAGAATCATTTCCAAATTCCCTATACCATTTAGAATTGACCTTTAGGGGCATCCATCCATACATCTAATTTTCCATCTCATTTACCCCTAGGGTCACCGAGATTCCCCCCTTGAGGTGACTACCTCACCTCTAAAGTGATGGGAACACTTACCTAAGGTGACATTGGGTAGGTGCTCTCAAAGTTGTTGCCATTTTTGGTGGTTGGGTCGGGATTTTCCCAACCTACAACGTCTGTAATAACATTTTGGTGCCATTTTATGGGAGGATTTTGAATCCTCTTCCGAACCGTAACAACACTTTGGCAAGTTATTCCAAAGCCTCTCCCCTAGATTTACTGGCGACTCGACCCAAGCTACATTCCATGTTCCCATTTTGATGAGCTCTTCTTGAAGCTCATTTGGTGGCTCCATTAAGGTGTTACCCTAAGTAATGGAAACATGTCCGTGTGGCACTTTCATGAAGCATACAAAGCCTTGGATCTCAAAGATATTGAAGGATATCCAAACAAGTGCCCGATAAACCAATTGAATCTCCTCCCAAAGTTTGATGGTAATCCGTTGTTGGGCATAGCTCATGTTGTTGAGTTTACCAGAAACATCTGCATTTTGAATGAAAAAATTGAGGATGTATGCTTGCAGTTGTCCTTGATTTACTTGGGAAGTGGACAAAGGGATTGGATCAATAATTCTTACAAGCCAATAAGCATATCTTCTTTGACCATCCTCATCAGAGAGTTCCTTAAGAGTTGGGGGCCGTAATTTCAAAGTCTTGAAGATACAATTCATGACCTAGAGAATTCTTTTTCGAGAGAAGGTTTTTACCTTGATGCTATTGAAGGCTTGAGAAAAATGCTTCTTCTAGAGTTTGTTGAAAAAACAGTTGAAAGACAAGAAGTTGAAAACACTAATGAGGAAAGTTTTGAGTGCCTCAAGTGAAGAAAAGATTAAGATTATGAGTTTTGTTAACAACTGATGAGAATTTTCCCTAACAAGGACTTTCTGGTTAAGTTTTTTCAACAAAGAGAAGAAGAGCTTAACAACATCATTGATGATTATGAGAAAAGGCCTACCAAAAACTCATCCTAGGAGGTGGCCATTGCATATTTTGTAACAAATTCATTATACAAAGCTATGACCAAGAATTATGGGTACCATGAAAACTTCCCAAATGATGATGAACCTCTCTCTTGACCGAGGAAGTCTACAAAATTGTTAGAGATCAAGATCAAGGTGGTGAATTCTTTGATCATATTTACAAAGATTTGATTAAAGAACAGATCCATAAAGAAATTTTCCAAGAAAAATAATATCTTGATGAAGAACATATGAATGAGACATATGATGAAGATGAAGTATCTTCCCTTCCACTTGATGAGAACATCCATACCTCTGCTTCTTCTGCACATCAAGAAGAGAACATGATGAGTTATAATCCTTTTGGAAACTTTGATGATGCTTTGTTCCAAGATTGCGGAAATGAAGAAAAATTCCAAAAGGACCTCGATGAATTTTCTCTTGCGAAAGGCCTGAACGAGACAATGATATCTTCTTTCCCTTTTGAAGAAAATGAAGTTCTCCAGTCTTGTGAACACGTAATCAACTCCTATGATGAAGATGGATTCGTGGAAAAATCCTCGGATATAGTTGACGACCACATTGATGATTTCATATTGGTTGGGAGATTTAGATGGGATGTGGGATGCTTCATCATTGACATGGGTCCTATATACGACATTGAAGGTATCCCTCAAGAAAAAAGCGTTTATTTCTCGTCATCAGAGGAATGGCCTTCATACATGTATGATTCAGATGTCTTGCAAGCTAGTGATGGCATGGTTATAGATTTGTTCTGCCCCTTCAAGGATGACTTGTCACAACATACTTAGGGCGATATTTAGTCATCCCTTGATGTAGATTTGTTCTGTCAGTATTTTCAGCCATCATGCTTAGACTTTTACAAATACCAGGTTGTGGCCAGCCCAGGGAAATTCAAGGCCCACACTACCAAATGAAAGTACTTTCATATTAAGACTTTTGGTGGGGATTTACAGATAAAGAAGTTGTTAGTGTCATTATTTTCAAGGTAAAGTTAGAGTTTTTTCAAAGAGTTGTGTCTCATGAGTTGTTTCAAGGTATGTGGGTCATTATTGCTATAAACCATCAAATGGAATGTCAAAAAGAGTCAAGTCATAATTCTAGGTGGAATGGTTTTTTGTGGATGTCATGGCACATTATGAAACATTATGAATGAAGAGAGTTATCAAAGGTTATTATGGCACATTTGATATCTTTCAAAGTGGTTTCATACTTGGTCTGCAGAAAAAATATACACGCTACGCAAACACGCTGCACAAGTTGCTTGGTGCTACACAAACTGTCATATCAACCTAAACAGACCAATCACCTTTCAAATCGTTCTTTGCTTATCATTTGCATGTATCTCCCCTCACATTTTTCATTGCTCAATACCCTCTGCTATCGATCATACCTTTTTTCTTCACAAAATTCAATTTTTCTTACCTGCTACGCAAACTATGCATCCTCACTACTCAAAATCTACATACCTGCTATGCAATCTCCACACAATACACACACACTACACATCCCCTGTTCCTCTATTTTTCACTGCACAAAGGTTGAAAAGCTTCTATTTTGTGCCTAATGAGTATCATAGGCCAATAAACCTACAATCTAAAACTTGTTCATCATATTATTGAGTTCACTTGACTCAATTGAGTAAACCCTAACCCTTCTTTCATGCTATGTAAAATTTGTTGTTAGAGCATTAGCCTTTGAAACCTCCTCTCCTTTATCAGTTTCAATGTTTTATCTTACATCTTTAGCATGGCCACTCAAGGGAAAAAGAAATACAACAAAGGAGGCTCAAGACCTAATCATTCAACTCAGGGAAAGTAAAAGACTATTAGAACTAAGATTTGAGAGACACTTTAAGGAGTGTGGACCAACCATCAACAATGCCTGTGCAACCCTCACAAATTCCCAGTAAAAGCTAAATAGGAATGCACTGTTGTTTAAGAAAGTGGGTAACTTGAAGAGACAAAACTTGTCGTTAAGAAAAGAAAATAGATCTCTCAAGCAAGGTGTTATCACATAGAGTTGTGGGGGAAATAAAAAAAAGTCATTTTAGTCTTTTTCTTTGAGTCATAGGTTCTTTGTAGTCTAAGGGTTGTTCATGCTACAATTTATCCAGGGTTAGAAGGATAACTTTTGGAAGGGATTTTTATTGATCTACCTCTACATAGATTTAAGAACATGCGAATATCCCTTCCTTTGGCTCTGCCTTGTCAATGAAGTGCCCAAGAGCATTCCCAATACTTATAAGAGTATCATTTCCCTTGCAATGGATTGGAAAATGAGGAAGGCACACGCATACTGGCACCACTAACACGAAACATGTTTAGGATTAAAGTCTAGTGTCTAGTGATTCAGATACATACCCTAATAACCAAATAAGTAAGGTCCATTTCTAAAGATTAAGTCCCTATCTTCCTTAGTTTCAAACAAGAAGGCATAATATTCCCCTCCACAGAAATATTGTGTCATATTCCCTTTGATCAAAACTTGTTGTCTCTTTTGCAACCAGAATGTCATGGATCGAGGGGAAGCCCAAATTCCTGTAAATTGTCGAATGAGACCTCTTTCCGCTAAGGCCTAATACATATGCCTTGAGGAAGGGAAGGACAATCAAACCTCTAAGATATTGTTTTCTTTCTTGATGAATTGGATTGGTTGTGAATTGAGTGATTTCCCTAATGAAGAAAATATGGCCCAAAAATCCATTTCCTGAAGGTTTGGTTGGGGGAGCCCCCACCCCCTGTAGAGGTAGAATCCATCTTTGAGCTCAAAACCTAGATTTACAAGCGTGCAGACAAGGATTTTCATAGCAATATTAACACATAATCTAAAATTGCCACTAAATTTTTTATAATAAACATTTTAAGAATCAAACTTATAAACATTATTCTTTATCTAACTGATAATAATATTATTATGTAGAATAAAATAAATATACTCACATTGTTTTTGAAATCTAAAAATGATATTATTATGTAACATAAAATAAATATAATAACATTGTTTTTTAAATGTAAGAGAATCATATTATTCTAAGTTTTGTGCAATAATAATATTACATTTTCTTTTATTTCATGATATTATAAATTAAAAACAATATCTCAAGTCTTATTCTAAATTTTATAACTATTCTTTATCTAACTGATAATAATATTATTGTGTAGAATAAAATAAATATACTCACATTGTTTTTAAATCTAAAAATGATATTATTATGTAAAATAAAATAAATATAATAACATTGTTTTTTAAATGTAAGAGAATCATATTATTCTAAGTTTTGTGCAATAATAATATTACATTTTCTTTTATTTCATGATATTATAAATTAAAAACAATATCTTAAGTCTTATTCTAAATTTTATAACAAATATTTTATTAAATAAATTTTATATAATTTTATGTTATAAAAATAAAAATATTTAAAACAACTAAAACATTTTAAAATTTCTATTACAATAAATAATAATCTAATTTAAGGTTAAAACTTATATAAAAGTCAAACTTATTACAATAAATAATACTCTTATTTAAGGTTAAAACTTATATAAAAGTCAAACTTACTCCATTAAGTTGCAAAACACATATTATGTTTAAGTTGAAAAACAATAAAGGAAAGAACACATCATGTACTCGCTTTTGGTTTATTGCAAAAGGGACGCAAAGCCCTTATATAGAGATACCACTTAATGGTTGATTGCTCATACAACGACAGGAGGTCCAGAAGCAGCTCTTGATTTTTTTCCGCACTATCGCTTTGCTTTGTTCGGACTTATAAATTAGGTTTCTCTGTGTGCGAATCCGATTATTATTATTTGCTTAATCGGTATTGGCGTATTTAAAAAATTATATGGAAACTCTAAATTCTAATCAGTGATGTATTTTAAATTTAAATAAAAACAGAGAATTCATAAGTGTACTTGTAATACATTTTATAAATCAAACAAGAAAAATATCAACATGATTTGAAAAAACACTATACATGTGTGCTATATTGTTTACTCTGTAGGTAGCTCGATTTTCTCCAAGATACCATCCTCATCATTCATGTAGCCATAATAATAATAGTAATCTATTTTTAAGGTCACCACCAAGCCAGACACCAAATTGGTGTATGAGACCATGTCAATTTACTTGCAAAGTGCATACCTACACCTCGTCTTATTCTCCTCGAGGGGGATTATAGAATAGCTCTTTGAGGATGGGAAGGAATTTAATAGCCCCAAAGTATCTGTAACTGGGGTCCTTGTCGGTGGAACTAGGAACACCAATCTCATTCCCTTCTAAGTAAGTCATTTGGGTCGCTACTTTGGCATAATTGAGACTACCACACTCTGCAATGAGAGATTTCTAGTGTTTATTTTCCATCAATAAGAAAGGACCCCGGTTGATGCATTAATTATAACACTGTGACAACCTCAAGAATGGTCGAAGGTCCATATTGTGTATTTAATAGAAGTTAAGAAGCACATTTGGAAAAATAACTAATAATCCATAAGCTTTGTCAGCATGCCTTATTTTTAAATAATAAGAATTTCCTTAGTCTCGACCTGCTCCTCCAGAAAATCCTCACACGTGTACTTACTAAGAAGATTATTTTTCTTCTTCTCCACAACCCTACACTCAATCACTTTCTCATCGGGAAGAGGCACATATGAAATAAACTTAATGTCAATGACCTCCTTGCTCTTGATCGTCAACTTGGCTTCTGTCTAGATAGACTCAATCCTCTACCACTCCCTTAGTACTATGTCCTGCATCTCTTCTTCCATGAGCTACTAGAATTTCTCTGAGATATTGTTCTCATCATCCATGTCGCCATAATAAATGACATCAATTCACTTGTAAATCACACACCTAGACCTCCTCTTTTTCACCTCGATGGGATTATCGAATAGCTCTTTGATTCCGAGGAGGAATTTCCCAGCCCCACTTGTACAATTGATTGTTTGAAGATGACATGTTACAATATTCCAACAACCAATTGTACAAGTGGGGTTGCAAAATTCCTCGTTGATGTCAAAGAGATATTCAATAATCCCCCAAAGGAGAAGAAGAGGAGGTCTAGGTATGATATTTACAAGTGAGTTGATGTCAGTTGTTATGGCTACAAGGATGACGTGAACAATATCTTGGATAAAGTTGAGTATATTACGAAGGAGGAGATGCGGGACAAAGCGTTGAGAGAGTGGAAAATGATAGATTTTATCTATAGGAAGGCTAGGTTGATGATCAAGACCAAAAATTCCATTTCCATTAAGTCGATCCTATTTGAGTAAGAAGAGTATGTGGCAGAAGAAATTAGAGAGAAGGAAAAGGAAAACCAGTACTAGAGAGAGAGAGAGAGAGAGAGAGATTTTGTTTCCCATGTGCCCCTTCCAGATGATAAAGTAATCAAGTGCATGGTTATGGAGAAGAAGAAACATGAGCTTCTTAGTATGTACATGCATGAGGATCTCATGGACGAGAATATTGATGCCAAGGAAATGTTTAATATTTAGTGATAAGTCACGGTGACAAAGGTTATGGATCATCAATTTTTTTTCCAAATATGCTTCTTAACTTTTGTTAAATATACGATATGGACCTTAGTTCATTCTTTAGGTTGATCGAGTATTATAATTAATACATCCACCATAATCTTTTCTTGTTGATTAGGGAAAAGGGGCATTGGGAATCTATGATAGTAGAGCTTGCCAGTCGCAATTATGCCAAAGTAGAGGCCAAGATGACATACTTGGAAGAGAACAAAGTTGGCGTGCTTAGTTCCACTAGAAAAGGCCCCGACTACAGATACTTTGGGGTTACAAAATTCATCCCCATCCTCAATGAGTTATTCGATAAGCCCCCTTGAGGAAAAGATGAGGAGTTGTAGGTGTTGGGACTGAATTTTATCCAGTCACTAGTGTGCATACTATTCCAAGATATGTGGTCAATTTCAATGAGTCTGAAGCTAAAGAGGAGCTTACAAAGCACATGGACCAACAAGAGGTGGTGTGTGACTGAGACCCTGGAAACATTTGATAGTGAAAATTGATCTTTAATGGCCTAAGGCCAAGTTTTCAGAGCTTAGGTGTTTATTGGGAGCACAAAGGAGATAAAACATGATTTAAATAGGCTTAGGCCCCTTCAAAATATGGGTCTTATCATAAGACCTAGGCTTAAATATCAAGCATAGACCAAAATGCAGAGGCCCAATGTAGGGGACAAGATGCAGACCAAGATGTGAGCCTGATCGATGATTGAGGATGCATGTTGTATGGGAAGTATGCATGGGATATAAAATGCAATTGGGGTGTGACAGTGGTTATGAGAGCCATGTGTTGAAGAATGGATGGTGTCACATGGTGGTAATATGGAAAACAAAACAACTCACTAGGGTTGTGACAATATTATTTTGGTTATGATAGGTTACATTATTCCCCAAATCAACACATTTCCATTCTCTCACTCAACACCACCTGAATTTAACATGACATTCCACTCAGAGAACAAGAAGTTGAAGAAAGTTGGACACATCAACAATGCATAATTTTGAGCTCATCCAATACTTCCACCTATACAAGGAAGACCCCATTGTGACTCTGGTTTAAACCAACACAACTATATGCAGGTTGAGCCCATATACACCTCAACACTACCATGGACCAATACAGTGTTCCCACGTGTCCACGGGTCCATGGTGACATCATCCAAATTTCACCCATTTTCCTCTAATTCTAAAATGCTTCAAACCATTGGGAAACGGATGTGTGTTCCAAATAGGGGGATGAGGGAGAATATATTAGGTGAGTGGAGGATTCACTAACACTATTCCAAATTGGTTGGGAAAGATGTTGGACAATTGGCTTAGGTTAATTGACAACTGGTTTAGATAGTTGGTTGTTATTGATGTCAACCTTTGGATAGTGATGTTGGAGATTGATGTCAACCCTAGGAGAAGTTCGATAGAGGATTCTAGTGGCACAAAGGTATAGGTAAGGTGTTGGTATTTTATATTATTTGCAATGAAATTAAAGTCGAGGTGAATCAATTAATGGTTGAAGTCGAGGTAGAATGACAACATCGACAACAAGTCGAAGTCAAGGTGGATCGACAACAAGTCGAAGTCAAGGTAGATTGAAAACAATTCAAAGGTTGAGGGAGTCAACCAGATAAAGTCGAAGTCGAAGATGTCGACATAGATTCAACAAAAAATAGGTCGAAGTGCGGGCATGATACGACCGACTAGATACCAAATGGAGGTTGACTGGTAAACCCAACTTAGATTCTACTGTAACAGAATCCCAAGATTTGCGGGATTTGTAGCCAATGATATGCATGGATCTGTAACCATTTTTTGGTAGTAATAAGTAGGGTTTTTCCTATTGTAAATCCTATAAAGAGGTTTGATGTAAGGCCGTAAAGGCTAATTCAAAATATGTTATTGCATGTGTAAATTGTAGGTTGATGGTCATGCATATGTAATACAAATTGGCTATAGGGTTGTTCTTGCCTACGCAAGAGGGTATTATTTCGATTTTGTATTAGGTGTGGACCAAGGTTAGACATGTAACATTTTATTCTGAATGAATAAGAAAACAAGAGAGTAGAATGCTGAAAGGAATGTTGGTTTTCCTAGTTAAGGGTTTCGAGGGTAAAATCTCGGTGTTTTGTGTGATTTCTTATGTCATTTTATTTCTTGATTAAATTCTTCTTCTCTTCTGCTAGGATTAGTGTGGAAGTGGCCTACATTTCCTAACATGTGGTATCATATATTAGGTCTGCCATGAAAAGTGAGTTATCAAAGTGGTGTAATTCTTTCGAAAGTATATCAGATCTTGATTTGAAAATATTGAATCTGAGAACTAAACCCTAGGTATAGTAAGAGTCGTAAGTCATAAATTATGTTAAATATCATGGTAAACAATGGCGAGAATTTCTAGAATAGAGATAGAAAGATTCAATGACCATCATTTTAATATTTAGAAGCTTAAAATGGAAGATCTTCTTTTATATCGAGAACAATGGAAAACGGTTTGTCCAAGTACCCAACTGAAAGGAATGTCGATAAAGAATGAGAGAAAATTGAAAGAAGAGAAAGAAGTATGATTCAGCTATATCTCGTAGATTCAATGTTGTTGAATCTCTCAAGTGAAGATTCGACCAAGAAACTATGGGAAAATCTAAGAAGCTTATACTAGTTGAAATATCTGGTAAATAAGTTGTTTCTTAGAAAGAAAATGTACCTTCTGAGGATCAATGATGGAAGTTCAACGACTAAGCATTCAAATGTGTTTAATATTGTGTTAAGCCAGTTATCGTCTATGTATATAAAGATCAATGATGAGGAGAAGTGTATCATCCTATTATGTTCTTTTCCAGACTCCTGTGATATCTTAGTCATGGTTATTGGGAGTAATACAACCACTCTAGCACTAAAGGACTGTTGGCATATTTACAGGAAGAGTGTGCTTGTCATTGATGGCAAGAACAACAACGATGATGACATATTGGTAGGAATGATGGTAAACAGGAAAACAATGATGATAGCCTTGGGAATTGATGTCTACAAGCTCAAGAGGATGAGGACAAGACTTCCATGACTGTAGTAGAAAGGCCCTTGAGGTCTAAAGGATCAAAACCCTTTGATAATCTGAACGAAGTCAAAAGCTTAGAAGAGATAGCGGATTTACCATTACATTGGCGAGAAAGATCAGAAGAGACAACACTTTATAGAAGTGCAGATGAGGTCCAAGAGACAAACTCGTAGGAGGAACAAATGTCAAAGCCTTTGAATACTTAGAAAATCTTCTAATTCAGAAGAAATTGTAAGCTCAGGAGGAGGAGCGATAGTGGTCGTTGGATCAAGCATTGTGAAGATCTGGACCATTTGATCGAGGAAAGTCGTGGGTCGTCGATCGGACGAGAATGGAGAATCAAGAATCGGGAAATGAAAGAAAGGAAGTGCTAACTTCAGACATTGTGAAGTGCGAAGTCCCAAAGTGTGAAGGAATCCTGGCCATCCATTGAGGCAGGACACGTGGAGAGAGATCAACATTACACTGATTCACAAATCGGGAAATTAGAGATAGGAGAAGAAGTGAAAAATTGTGAAGTTCGAGTTTGTGAAGGTGATTACAGTTGTTGATCGAGGAAGGTCATGGACCGTTTATCTGGCATGACAAAGTTCGAAGTTCGGGAGTTCAGACCTTGAAGAAAGGACATGCTCTAACTTCTGACATCGTGAGTTGTAAAGTCTTGAAGTATGAAGAGCATAGATCTGAACCGTCCGTTCAGGAGCGCCGTCAAGATCGTGAGATCGACAGTCCTGTCGCATTGTGGGGATTGAAGGTGCTTGAACTTTAAAAAGTTAAGGGAAAGACACAAGTGAAACCACGGTTTTGGGGAAAGGACACGTGGAGGCTCGAGGTAAATTGCGGGGTGAAACACAGTTTGATCTCAAACCACCTTTGGTCGCACTCGAATTCTCATGGTCACATGATATCATCACCCAAGGTCACATCAACATAAGATAGGGGAAGGAGCTAGCGCTGCTAGGCTCCACATCGAATCTTACACATTGAAAAGTCATAAGGGCCTCTACGTGTATAATCCAATGACATTGATCAAACAGAATCTGATCGAAGGGTTGTTGTTTCACTTCATGATTTCTTGATCAGTTATGATTCAGTTACACTAATTGAATCATTGTTCCTGAGTAGTTGAATCATTGTTCCTGAGCGTTGGAATCATGATGCTTGAGATTTTTTGAGATTCCCGACTTGAGCATTGGAGATGCAGAGTGTAACAGATAATGAGAGTAGGAATAAAATAAAAATGTCATGATAGAGAGAGGTTGTTGTTTCTCGGTAAAATAATTTGAACTGTATGTGATCAAGAAGATAGCAGAAACATACCCAAAAATATGCAGAGATGAAGACCATAAGATGAACATAGCAGAATTGGTGAAAACATCATAATGTGCGATAACTTAAACGCAAAAAGATGTGATCAAGAACACATTGATGCAGGCAGAGAAAAGCAGTGTAGTAGAACAGTGATGATACTGGTAAGCCATTGATAAATTATGTATCATTGTAATAAATTTCAAAAAGAAAAGATTTATCTCTCAGGGTTGTAGGGTGGTGCTAGGGAGGATTGTTGTCCTCAGAGTTTCAAGTGGGTGCTTGAACACAGGGAGTTGTAGCTTCCATCTAGTTGCATCCAGAAAAAATAGGGTGGTAGGGTGGTGCTAGGGAGGATTGTTGTCCTCAAAGTTTCAAGTGGGTGCTTGAACACAAGGAGTTGTAGCTTCCATCTGGTTGCAGCCAGAAAAACTAGGGTGGTAGGGTGGTGCAAGGGAGAACCATTGTTCTCTTTTATACAGGTTGGTTTCTGTGTGACTGGAAGTTGGTTCTTTCATCCAGTTGGTGTTGGAACACTTAGGGATTTGGTGCTTCCTTCTAGTAGGTGCTAGAGAAACCAGAGAGTTGGTGCTCTCAACAAGTTGCAACTTGTTAAAGAAGAGGTTGTAGCCTCATTTTGAGTTGGTTCTCAAAGAAGGATGATGTACAAAACTTAAAAGACTACCTATCATTCAAAGAAGAAGAGGTTTTCTCCCTTTATGCATTTACTCATGAATATCTATCTCTATGTATATCATATATGTGATTAATGTTTGTTATTTCTACTGCTCATGTCTTGCATAATCTTGATGATCACTTGGAGAAGGTTAATAATATTTTAATAGGCATAAAATTGTTTAAGCACAGTAACAACTGACTCACCCCCCCCTCTCATTTGTCTTAGTAATTCCAACAATTGGTATAAGAGAGGGTTCATTTTGTTTAAAGGTAGATCAATAAGATTAAACATGACAAGCCATGAAGGAAATTCAACCAATAATCCTCCTATGTTTGATGGAACAAATTTTTCCTTCTGGAAGGTTAGAATGAGAACATACATCATGGCCTTAGGTATTGATGTTTGGGATGTTGTAGATACTGGATATACACAACCTGTCGTGTTAGCTTCCAAAGATGATAAGTTAGAATTTAGCTTCAATGCAAAGGCAATGAATGATATCTTGAGTGGGCTTGCTAAAGTTGAATTTGTAAAGGTCATGCAACTTGAATCTGCCAAAGAAATGTGGGATAAACGTCTTATTAGTTATGAAGGAGATGAGAAAGTAAAAGATGCCAAACTTCACACACATAGATTGAAATTTGAAAAACTAAATATGAATGAAGATGAAACAGTTAGTAAATAGTCTTTAAGAGTTGAAGAGCTTGTGAATGCCATGAAGGGTCTTGGTGAGAAGATTGAAGACACATTTTTAGGTCATAAGATTTTAAGATATCTACCTGATAGATTTAATCAAAAAGTTTCTCCAATAGAATAACTAAATGATCTTAAAACTTCGTCTATTGATCAAATCCTAGGAACTCTAACTGCTTATGAAATGAGGATTAGCAAAGATAAATACACCACTAGAGAAGCATCTTTTAAAGCAGACAAGAATATTGATTTAGAAGTAGAAGATATTGAGGAAAAATTTGTGAGAAGGTTAAAGAAAGGATCAGGAAAATACCAAGGCAAGATTCCCTTCAAGTGTTTTAACTGTGGAAAGATAGGCCACTTTGCATCTAAGTTTCCACACAAGAAAAAGGGCCAGAACTCTGAAGGTGAAGAGAAGTACAAATCCAAGAGATTTGGTAAAATGAAACGTTTATGTGTAAACAATGATGACTCTTCAGAAGACACAGATAATGAATCTTCCTGTGAAGATAAGGTTAATGACTTTATGCTTATGGCCAAAGAGGATTATGATAATAAAATAACAGGAAGTGATGTTAATGATTAAGAAGTTGTGGTTGATATGGAAGGTGAACTAATCGATGCTTTAGAAGAGATTTACAGACTCAGAATTAAGAAGAGAAAACAAAAACAGTTGTTGATGCAGTTTGAAAAGAATGGTAAAAAACCCAATGAAGACTTTGCCCTGCTAAAAGTGGAGTTAGAAGAGGCAAAGCAAATAGAGGACACTCTGAAACAATAGTTATCAGAGAAGAATGGAAGATGTGAAGCCTTGGAAGAAGAGGTAGTAAAAACGAGAAAAAAGATGTAGAAGTTTAAAGCATTGTATCTCTAAAATATTCCAAGCATTAAAGCCCTAGTAGAACTAAACAACATTCTGAGAAAACATAGATCTCCTTTATTGAAGAATGGTTTAGGCTATGTAAGTGGTTCAAACAAAAAACACACAGAAATCAAAGAGCCAGTAAATATGATCAAGCTCCAAGTCAACAAACAATCATACCATGTGAGTACTCTACCACCAAAAGATAATAAAGACAAGATGATCCCTGATAAAAAAAAAAAACATATCAAAATATGGAGAAACAAATTCCAAGAAGAAGGCCATTCCTCAGGTACCAACATTTTTTCCATGGTTACTATTTTTACTGCTCTAATTTTGATCATAAGATTGCAAATTGTCAAATTAAGTTTAGAGACATGCAACTGAGGAGATCAAGAAATAAACAATATTTGCAACATAGAACTAAATAAACAATGAGTAGACAAAGTTGCACCAATCACTTTGACCTATTGAACAATGAGCTTGAATGCTATAGTTGTCATAACTTCAGCCACAAAGCTGCAAACTGCCATCTAAATAATTACATAGCATATCCAAGGATAAAACCCTTAGTTAGAAATGTCAGCACATGGAAAAAGAAAGATAGTGAAAAATATGGTCTAGTACTTTCATCTCAAAGACAAAAGAACCCCTGGTATATTGATAGTGGATTTTCCAAACACATTGCTGGAGACAAAAGTAAGTTTATGTCTCTAAATGAAAGCAAATCAGGAAATGTAACCTTTGGAAATGATGCACCAGGAAAACTCAAAGGTAAAGGAATGGTAAGTCTAAGTAATGGAAAAGGGAAAGATCAAGATGTGTTGTTTGTAGATGGTCTGAAACATAATCTTCTTAGTGTCAGTCAAGTTTGTGACAGAGGATCTAAAGTTTTTTTGACTTCTAAAGAATGTAAAATACAATCTGTGAATTCAGGACAATTGATTGCAAAAGGAATAAGAACAGAAAACAATGTCTATGTTTTGAAATAAGAAAAAGAAGAATGTCACTTAAGAAAGTATGATGAAATATGGTTATGGAATAGGAGACTTGGACACCTAAATTTTGATCATCTAATCAAACTTAGAAACAGTGGGGTAGTAAAAGATCTTCTAAAAATATCAAAGCCATATGATTCTATATGCAAACCTTGCCAAATATGAAATCTCACTTAGACACATTTTAAATCTAATAACTTTGCATCAACAGAGAAACCTCTCCAGTTAGCACATATAGATTTATGTGGACCATCAAGGAAGGAAGGTATAGGAAAATAAAATTACTTCATGTTGATTATTCATGATTATTCTAGACTTACATGGGTTGCCTTTCTGAAAGAAAAATCTGAAGCATTTGAAAAATTCAAAGTGTTTAAGGCTCTGACTGAGAATCAAATAGGAAAAATATTGAAGGAAGTAAGGTCTGATAGAAGAGGAGAGTTTAGTTCAAGGGAATTCAAAGAGTTTTGTGAGTATACTATTCCAAGGACTCCACAACAAAATGGATTATTTGAGAGACATAATAGATCAGTTCAGCAGATGGCAAGATCAATGATGAATGAAAGGAATATTGCCTAAACATATTGGGTAGAAGCAATTCATACAACTGTACATATTCTTAACAAAGCTCATCTCATGCCACAAAGTGACAAGACTCCTTATGAACTATGGTTTGGAAGACCTGCTTCAATCAAGCATTTTAAAGTCTTTGGGAGTAAGTGTTATATCAAGAACACTGATGAAAATCTTGGCAAATATGATGACAGGGCTGATGAAGGTATATTCTTAGGGTATGCTACAAACAATAAAGGATATAGATTTTATAATAAGAGGCTACATAAATTGGTTGATTGTATTGACATAAAAGTTGATGAAGAAATACTGGTATGAGATATAAGTAGTGTTGAATCAACAACAGAGGATATAGTTGAAGTTGAAGATGAACAATTACAAGACTCAGATGAAGATACAAATACTTAGGAAGACTCAAATCAGTAGACAACATCAAATCCTCCCTCCATAATTACTCAAAAGAATCATCCTGCAAGTCAGATAATTGGTGAGAAAGATAAAGGTGTAAAAACTAGGAGAAGGATAATCAAAGAGACTGAGCAATCACATATAGCCTTCATATCCATGGTGGAACACAAGAACTTTAATGAAGCCAGTAAAGATGTAAATTTGTTAAAATCAATGAATGAGGAACTGGATCAAATTGAGAAGAACAATACTTGGGAGCTTGTTCCTAGACCTGCAGATAAGAATGTAATTGACACCAAATGGGTTTTTAAGAATAAAATGAATGAACAAGGAAAAAATGTTAGGAATAAAGATAGATTGGTCTGTAAGGGGTATGCACAAGTTGAAGGACAATATTTTGATGAAACCTTTGCACCAATGGCAAGATTGGAAGCCATTAAAATATTTCTTACCTATGCATGTCATAAGAACTTTAAACTATATCAGATGGATGTTAAGTCAACATTTCTTAATGGGGATCTAGAAGAAGATGTATATGTGGAGCAACCTGAAGGATTTTCACTGAAAGATAATCCTGACTATGTCTGTAAGTTGAAAAAGGCATTATATGGACTGAAACAGGCACCACGAGCCTGGTATTATAGACTGGACAAATTTATATAGGACAAAGGGTTCAAGAAAGGTACTGTTGAAAGTAATCTATACATTAAGTTTGAAGGTGATGATTTATTAGTTGTTTTGGTTTATTTAGATGACATTATTTTTAGATGTACCAATGACCCTTCAGTTCAGTGGTTTGCTAATTCTATGCAAACTGAATTTGAAATTTCCATGATAGGAGAACTATCATATTTTCTTGGTTTACAAATCAATCAGAGTTCTGCAGGGCTATTTATCTCTCAAGAAAAGTATTTGAAAGAGATGTTAAAGAGGTTTTAGATGGAAGATTCTACACCTGTGAGCACACCTATGGTGGTTGGTTGCAAGATTAGTAAAGATGATATTTCACCTGATGTTGATCAAAGAACATATCGATCAATGATAGACAGTCTTCTGTACATCACAACATCTTGTCGTGATATAATGCAAGTTGTTGCAATGGCAGTTCGTTATCAATATGCTCCTAAAAAAAGTCATTTATAAACTATCAAAAGGATATTCAAATATTTGAAGGGCACAATGACTTATGGTCTCTTGTATCCTAGAAATTAGAATTTTCAATTTACTGCATATTCAGATGTTGATGGGGAAAACTGTTTGGATGAGAGAAAGAGAACCAGTGGAGGTGCATTCTTCTTAGGTGATTCATTAGTAGAATGGATTAGTAAGAAGCATGGATCTATTTCATTATCAACTACATAGGCAGAGTACATTGTTGTTGCTACTTGTTGCACTCAGATCTTATGGATGATACAAACTCTTGCAGATTTGAAGATAACTTATACTGATCCAATTCCACTTCACTGTGATAACACCAATTCCATTAGTGTCTCAAAGAATCCTGTTCTACATTCAAAGACTAAGAATATACCAAAAAAATATTATTTTATCAAAGAGCAGGTTACAAACAGAGTTGTTCAACTGAATTATATTCCTTCCACAGAGCAGATAGTTGATATCTTCACTAAACCGCCTGCAATAGCTCAGTTTGAGTATCTACGCCAGAAGTTGGGAGTGACCTTGTTATCAAGTTAAAATAGTCTATCTGATCAGGGGGAGAGTTCTCATAGTATATCTAATCAGGGGGAGAATTCTTATTGTATCTCTGATTAGGGGGAGAACAGATTAACTCTCAGTTTTCTTTGACATTGATGTCAAAGGGGGAGAAAAGGTGTGGTCTGGATGCTACAGTTGCAGGTTTAAGAAGAATAGTGTAGCCTTTCAAGGTTTCCATCAATTCCAAAGGGGGATATTGTTTTCATATTTACAAGAAGAGTGTGGTTGTCATTGATGGCAAGAATAACAACGACGATGGCATATTGGCAAAAATGATGGAAAACATGAAAACAACGATGATAGCATTGAGAATTGTTGTCTACAAGCTCAGGAGGATGAGCATAGGACTTCCAGGAGTGCAGTAGAAAGGCCCTTGACATCCAAAGTATCGAAACCCTTTGAGAATATGAACGAAGTCAAAATCTCAGAAGAGATAGCGGATTTACCATTACATTGGCGAGAAATCTTAGAAGGGACAATGCTTTCCAGAAGTGAAGACAAGGTCCAAGAGACAAACTCGTAGGAGAAACAAAGGTCAAAGCCTTTGAATACTTAGAAAATATTCTAAGTCAGAAGAAATTGTAAGCTCAAAAGGAGGAGCGACACTGGCCGTCGTATCAAGAACTATGAAGATCTGGACCATTGGATCGAGGAAAGTCGTGGGCCGTCGATTGGACGAGAGCGGAGAATCGAGAATCGAGAAACAAAAGAAAGGAAGTGCTAACTTTTGACATCACGAAGTGCGAAGTCCCGAAGTGCGAAGGAATCTTGGTCGTCCATTGAGGAAGGACACGTGGTGAGAGATTAGCAATACACTAATTCACAAATCGGGAAATCAGAGATAGGAGAAGCGAAAACTCGCAAAGTCTGAGTTCATGAAGGTGATCACAGCCATTGATCGAGGAAGGTCATGGATCATTGATCTGGCATGACAAAGTGCGGAGTTCGGGAGTTCGGACCTCGAAGAAAGGACGTGCTATAACTTTCAACATCATGAGTCACGAAGTCTTGAAGTACAAAGAGGATAGATCTAAACCATCCATTTAGGGGAACCATCAAGATTGTGAGTTCGACAGTCCCATCGCATTGCGGGGATTGAAGGTGCACGAAATTTAAAAAGTTAAGGGCAGGCCGCAATTGAAACCATGGTTTTGGAGAAAGGACACGTGGAGGCTCGAGGTAAATTGCAGGGTAAAACATAGTTTGATCTCAAAATGCCTTTGGCCATGCCCGCATTCGTATGGTCACATGATATCATCGCCCAAGGTCACATGAGCGGAATATAGTGGAAGGAGTTAGTGCTTCTAGGCTCCACATCAGAGGTTACGCATTGAAAATTCATAAGGGACTCTGCGTGTATAATCCAACGACGTTGATCAAACAAAATTTGATCGAAGGGTTGTTGTTTCACTTCATGATTTCTTGATCAGTTACAATTTAGTTACACTAACTAAATCATTGTTCCTGAGTGGTTGAATCATTGTTCATGAGTGTTGGAATCATGATGCCTGATCGTTTTCGAGATTCCCGACTTGAGCGTTGGAGATGCGGAGTGTAACGGATAATGAGAGCAGGAACAAAAGAAAAATGTTGTGACAAAGAGAGGTTGTTTTTTCTCAGTAAAATAAGTTGAACTATATGTGATCAAGAAGATAGCAGAAACAAAGCCGAAAAGACGCAGAGATGAAGAACATAAGCTGAACAAAGAAGAAATGGTGAAAACAATAGACTGTACAAGAACTTAAGCGCAAGAAGATACGATCAGGAACACACTGATGCAAGAAGAGCATAGCAGTGTAGAAGAACAATGATCAGACTGGTAAGCCATTGATAAATTATGTATCACTATAATAAATTTCAGAAAGCAAAGATTTATATCTCAGGGTGGTAGGGTGGTGCTAGGGAGGAATATTTTCGTCAGAGTTTCAAGTGGGTGCTTGAACACAGGGAGGTGTAGGTTCCATATGGTTGCAGCCAGAAAAACCAAGGTGGTAGGGTGGTGCTAGGGAGGACTGTAGTCCTCAGAGTTTCAAGTGGGTGTTTTAACACAGGGAGTTGTAGCTTCCATATGGTTGCGTCCAGAAAAACCAGGGTGGTAGGGTGGTGCAAGGGAGAACCATTGTTCTTTGTTATACAGGTTGGTGCTTATGTGATTGGAAGTTGGTGCTTCCATCCAGTTGGTGCTAGAACACTTAGGGATTTGGTGCTTCCTTCTAGTAGGTGCTAGAGAAACCATAGAGTTGGTGCTCTCAACAAGTTGCATCTCGTTAAAGAAGAGGTTGTAGCCTCATTTTGAGTTGGTTCTCAAAGAAATATGATGTACAGAACTTAAAATATTTCCTATCATTCGAAGAAGAAGAGGTTTTCTCCCTTTATGGGTTTCCTCGTGAATATTTGTCTCTGTGTATATCATATGTGTGATTGATGTTTGTTATTTATGTTGCTCATGTCTTGCATAATCTTGATGATCACTTGGATAAGGTTAATAATATTTTAATAGGCATAAAATTGTTTAAGCACAGTAACAACTGATTCACCCCCACCCTCTCAGTTTTCTTAGTAATTCCAACAAGGACGTGGTTGCTTCTCTGTTGTTGGAAGAAATAAGAATAAATAACATGGAAGGATCAACCAAATATGTTATGGAAGTGATAGGTTGACTGGTATACAGAGATAAAGGTAAATTCTCTGGTAGAGAGTTTAATTTGAAGGGTAGATCTAAATCCCCAGTTCAGTCGACTCGAAGATGTTGGAAATGCGATAAATATGGGCATTATAAAAGGGACTATAATTCAAAGGCAACAAAAGTAAATGTTGAATACGCTGAGAATAAGTTGATTGAGAGAAAGAATACCTTGGACAAGGGAGGTGATATGTACCTAACATCAACCAGTACACAGTCAAATCAATATGTTTGGCTGATCGACTCATGAGCATCCTATCACATGAAACCACATAAATAATCGTTATGTGAATATGAATGATATGATGGGGGTGAATTGTTCTTGGGGGACGACTCAAAAACTATAATTTTCGGATGGGGAAGGGTCCAATTGAAACTGCAGGATGGGAGGAAAAGAACCCTTCCAAGTGTGCTACAAATTTTGGGTTTGGAAAGAAAACTAATATATGTCAGCAACATGAGTGATGCAAGTGTGCATACTCTATTTCATAAGGATTCGTGCAAGATGGTCATAGGTGCTATGGTATTAGTGAGAGTAGTTCCTATTGATAACATGTACAAGATGTTAAGGAATGTCAACTCAACTGGATGGAACAACATCAGTTCTCCTAAAATTGACTCGAATGTGAATCGAACCGAATCGATGTCGACACAACTTGACTCAAATCGAGCCAAGTCGGTTCAAATCGACTCTAAAATACATAATGAATTCGACCCAAACAGGCTATGGCACAAGAGGATGGGACACAATGGAGAAAAAGGACTTCGAGCCATGTAAAGAAAAGGTATGGTCGAAGGTTTTTCTGTATGTGGTTTAGAAGTTGACTTTTTTGAACATTTGATATATGGGAAAAAAAGTCCAGTTAGGTTCCCATATGGAGAAACAATGGAAAATGGGATTGTAGAACTGGTGCATAGTGATGTGTTTGTCCCGGTTATAGTTCCTTCACTTGGTAGATCCATGTATTATGTCTCCTTCATAGATGATTTTTCCTGGAAGACATGGATATATTTCTTGAGGAAGAAATCAAAGGTTTTCGAGAGATTTAAAGAGTTTAAATATCTTGTGGAAAACCAGACAAAGAAGATGATTAAAGTGATGAGGAATTAAAATGGTGGTGAATTATGTGGAAAATTATTTGATCATTTATATAAGCAGTGTGGCATAACATGCCAAGATACAATTGGAAATAACATGGACACAATAAAATACAATTTGATCGTCGATGACATGTTGTTGATTGGAAACAACATGGACACAATAAATGAGTTGAAGAAGAAGTGATCCTCCAAGTTCAACATGAAGGATCTCGGTGCAACTAACTTTATTTTGGTAATGGAGGACCGAGGTTAAGAGAGATCAAGCCGCTAGAAATATTTGGTTGAATCATATGAATTTTATTGAAACAATTCTAAAATGATTCAACATGAAGGATTGCAAACCAATGAAGGTGCCAATTCCTGTGGAAGAAAGTCTTAATGATGAACAATGTCCAAAGTCACAGGAAGAAATAGAGGACATGGCATGTGCTCCCTATGCAAGTGTGGTTGGTAGTCTAATGTATGTGATGTTCTAAACTCAACCAAACATTTACCATGCAGTGGGAGTGCTGAGAAGGTACATGTAGACACCTAGAAAGGATCATTGGACAAATGTCAAGAGAGTATTCAAGTATTTTTGTGGCACGGAGGACTATTCTATATGTTACCAAGGAAAACTTGGAGGTGACAGTGGTAAATTATATGTATATGTATTTGTCGACGTCAATTGGGCTGGATATATGGATCGACGAAGGTTGACCAGTGGATATGTATTTAAAATGTTCTATGGAGAAATAAGTTGGATAAGTAAGGAGGTTGTATTCTTGTTGACAACAAAATTTGAATACATGGTGGCCACTCATGGAAGCAAAGAAGCGTTATGGATTCAAAGATTGTGTTTGGGAATTTGGTTTGAGAAGAGAGACATGAAGGTAAGTTGTGAAAGTCAAAGAGCAATATTTATAGAAAATAACCCTCCTTATCATTCAAAGACTAAGCACATTGATGTACAATACCATTTCGTAAGAGACATGGTGGAAAGTAACAAGGTGCTACTGGAGAAAGTAGACAAGTTGGAAAACATAGCAGACTTGTTGACCAAGTCTGTGAGTGTTGTGAAGTTCTCTTGGTGTAGAGACGAAATGGGAATTGTTTCCCTCGGTTTGTGAATGAAAGTTCAAGAATCTCTTGTTTCAGAAAAGAATACAACAAGTGGGATAATGTTGGGTTGTTATATTCTTTGTAGTGAAAGTCTAGTCGAGTTTAATTGACTCACAGTTGAAGTCGAGGTAGATCGACAACAAGTCGAAGGTCGAGGAAGTCAACCAAGTAAAGTCAAAGTCAAAGATATCAATAACAAGTCAAGTGACAAGAGTTCATAATGTGGGCGTGAGACGACCGACTAGAGACCGAATGGAGGCCCACTGGTAAATCTGACTTGGAGTCGATTGTAACAGAATCCTGAAATTTGTGAGATTTGTAGCTAATGATATGCATAGATCTTTAACCTTTTTTAGGCTCCAATATTTAATTTTTTTCCTATTGTAAATCCTATAAAGAGGTGTGTTATAATGTGATAAAGGATAATGAAAAATATGTTATTGCATGTATAAATCGTAGGTTGTTGGTCATGCATATGTAAGTTGAATTGGACACAGGGTTGTTCTTGCCTGTGCAAGAGGGTATGATGTTGATTATGTCTTAAGTGTGGACCAAGGTTAGACTTGTAAAATTTTATTCTAAATGAATAAGACAAAAAGAGAGCAGAACACTCAAAGGAATGTTAGTTTTCCCAGTTATTGGTTTCCAGGGTAAAATCTTGGTGTACTGTGTGATTGCTTGTTTCATTTTCTTTCTTGATTAAATTATTCTTCTCTTCTTCTAGTATTAGTGTGGAAGTGGCCTGTATTTCCTGACATAAGGGATCCAATTTCTATTTGAGGTATAAATGCATGAAGATTAGTGAGTATGCAATTAAGACTATCAAGGATGATTACTACACATCATGTCATTTCCGGTGATATGTGGTACACCACATAGTTCCTCATGGTTAGTAAGATATGGCTTTGTGAAGTTGGAGAACCCTTTAGAGTAATCTAGAAGCTCCTAGCAGGTCAACAAGAATCCAATATTCTAGAAATCTTCTAGAGAGTATTTAAGAAGATTCTTACTCAAAGTGGTTGCAAAGAGAAATTATTTAAATAATAAAGTTGTCAAAGTGGTTGCAAAGATAACTTATTTAAATAATAATGTGGTTACAACAAGAAAGTAGTTAATGGTAAATAAGTTATGATTTAACTAATTAAGGAATTGTTAGTTGGAACAAGAAGTGGTATGTTTATTAATTATAGGTAAAGTAGTTGTAATAAAAGGTTGAATAGTCGAAGTGGTTGAACAAGAAATGAATTAAATAATAAAGAGGTTGCAACAAGAAGTTAATTAAGGGAAAAAAAGTTATGTGTTGACTAATTAAGGTAAGTTAGTTGCAACAATAAAGTGGGTTATCCCTAGAAGATGGAGAAAGGGGTAAAATAGTTATAAGGAAACATCTAGAAGAAGGCACTTGGAAAAGTAAAAATACGAGAGCAAGGGATTCCTATTAGCATCTACCTACCTATTGAAAATTATTGAATATTTATTTTTTGAAAGTTTATTTCCAGGTATACATTGACAAATTTGAGAATGCGTAGGTCTGAGGCAACAAAGGTCTGAAGGAACAAAAGTTTCGTAGCTACAGAGGAAGTGAATGAAACATGATTTCAGAGGTTATCCACGAGCCGCAGGCACAGAGAAGAAAAAACATCCACAGGCCATAGTGGAGGAAAGCGCAGATACCCATGAGCTATAGAAAGGGAAAGCACTGATCCGTAGAAGGGGAAAGAAGGAAGATGCTTGTTCCAAGTCGCAAGATCTAAGGAGAGACTGCAGGTATGTTTGTTAGATATTAGTTACAACAACAATACTATAGAGATAAATGTATGTTCATGGTTATGCTTTGAGATTATATCTTAGTGGTGTTGTGGAGCATGGTTGAGGTATGAATTGATGAGGTTTGGTATATTCCCTCTTGGATGTATGGTATCTATTGTAAAGTATGATTTGAGGTAGATTTGTTGAGGCACATTGTTGGTGTAGTTAGCTTGGTTTTATTGACATATCTTGTTGTGCATTGTGAGAGAAATTTGTTAGTGGTCTTGGTATATGATTGGATTATGAGTGGTACATAATTGAGGCTACATAAAAATGAGGTTGTGGCACATGGTTTTATTTAAGGTTTTATGGTATTCAATTTATGAATAGTGTGATGTATTACTAGAGGCCTCTTGTTGGTTATCTTGGTGTATGTTTTGGTATATAGTTGAGGTACATGGATGAGAAATATAGATCATGAGTTGGCTCATACATGAGGTACATGGTATGGTGATGTTGATGAGACATAGTCTGGTATAGTTTATATACATGTCTTGGCATATTATTAGAATCACATCTTGATCTTGGTATATTTTGGTGATGGTTATGAGTTTTTGTGAGTGGTTTAGGTTGATGCACATTTGGATTATATTGTGGATATGATTAAGAATTGTCTTATTGCAGGTTGATCTATATGATTAGACTTGGTTTGATGCATGGTTGATGCATTTGTTGTGGTACAGGTTGGTACTTGGTTGTGATTAATACA